>WEIU01007565.1:82494-165412 GCA_013389925.1 Aegithalos caudatus
CGGCGCTGTCCGCGGCGGGTGGTGCTGAAGGCGCCGCGGGCGGGGACCGCCCGGGCCTCCCGAACGCGTTCTCCATCGCTGGCAGCTGCCCCCAGTGCTTTGGGGCTGTCCCCCTCGGAGGGCAGGGTTCCCCGCTCTGCACTCACGTTCTCACGCTGCCGCCCCCGCAGCCCCCGGGGTCGGTCCTGGCGCTGTTTGTCCGCTGCTATTCGTCCTCGGGTCTGAGAGACTGCAGCGGCTGCAGCACTTCCATTTCCTCTGACCAGGGAGGTGAGAGAGCCAAGCAGCCAGGTACAAAAGTCAACAAAAATATAGGCACTTAATGGAGATACTGGAGTACTCAACCATTAGATTGGTGGTTGTTGGAAAGAATGGGAAACGTTCGTGTGAGATGATGGGTATTACCGAGCGTCCCTGCGATGATACAATTATGGGGATGCTAGAATCACTGCTACAGCCTGCTTAGGCAAGACAAGAGGGAGGGAAGCAGGGAGAGAGGAAGGGCAGTCTCCATCAAAGGCAGTCTGACATGCCATAAATATTGTTTGGGTAAAGCTCAAAATGCCTGGAAATCCCTGTGCAAACAGTGGCTGGGGAGGAGTCCTGTGAGGGTGAAGTGTCCACTGCATACCACCTTGGAGTGCAGAGACAGGATTCATCCTTTATGTCTGATAGGAGATTTAAGGCTGGGAAGCAGATACTGAAGGTCTTGTGCTACCGGTGGAGAAGCATCCCTGGGGTTTCTAAAAGCTGTATATAAGTTTCTAAATATATCAACTGTATAAAAATAATTGAAATCAGTTTGGGGTATTTCTGCATCAGACCTTGTTTTTGTAGAACAGAATGAGTTGCACATCAGAAATGTTGCACATTAGAAAATGATGGTTTTCTAGATGCAAAGGATCACATCGTTATTCCATTTCATAAGTGCAAGCAAAATGTAGGCCTGGACACCAATACGTTTGAAATTTTTTTTGAACAATCCTACTCCCTAAGCAAAAAGAAATTGCCAACAAGGATCAAGAGGAATTATTTTAAAATAAAAACAATTATTAAATTAAATTACAGGGACTTGGTTGGTGGGAGCAACCACTGATGAAAAAGATTCCTGTAATTCACATTTAGTTTTATTTTGATTAAATAACACTAAAGATATCCATGAAGCCCTTATTCAGTGGACTAACAACAAGTAACAAAATGTATTTTAGAAAATAAGGATCAGTGAGATATTAGTATGCAGTGCATGTTCTTACAGACTCGCAAAAAGATTTTCTTTTTGCTCAGTACTCTTCAGTATCTTTATCAAAGATGTGAAAGAAAATATATAATCCCTGATGGCAAAAAGTGGCCATGACCCCAAAATGGGCAGAATAGCAATTCCTGCTGGTAATGAGTCAGTTGTGCTGCCTGACTCGGGTTTTTTGATAAAAAGGGCTTGTTCAACAGCAAAGTCAAAGGCAAAGTCATATGTCCAGCAAGGAAGAACTCACGTCAAATATAAACAAAGGGCAAATGTCTTCTGCCTAACAGCAGTGGTGTCAAGGACTGAGGGGGGATTGTGCACAACCCACTGAATGCAAACTCTGTGTGGTACTGTAAATAAAGCAGCAAATGTGATCCTTGTAGATAGGACCAGGGAAATATCAAGCAGAAGAAGAAAGGTTGTATTATTTTCATGTAAAGCATTAGCAAAACCCTTCTCTGAGGAACAGTGACAAGAACTACATCAATTTTGGAAGCCAAGTTTTGTGGCAGAAGACTAGGGAGGGTCAGTCTAGATCCATCCTTAAATATGTTAAGTGGCATTTTGATCTGCTTGGAGGAGGGATATGTGATATGTGATGAAAGTGGGAAACTTTATTCAGCAGAATAAATACTGGTGAAATGCCAAGAGTGGATCCTGCACCACTTCAAACTACAAATCTGTGGTGTGGGTTTGAGTGAAGGTAATCAAGTAATAGGAGAACATACCTGGGTACCTGATGGATTCTCTGTCACATGAAGGCTGTAAATGAACACTCAACACATCTTTCAGGAAGACAGGTTTTAGCTCAAATACGGTGGCTTGATGTGGAAATTTTCTGTGCATGCATGCTGTAGAGCTCCTGGAATACAATACTTGAGATACCTGATAGGGTCAAATGAGACTTCCATGAGGAAAGGACACAGAATTTAGCTTCTAAATCCCTCATCATTTTTGTTTGAGGAACATTTCTCCCCAAGTCTAAAAGTGTAATCCTGTGAAGCCATAGGAATCTCAACCATAATCTGTGTTACTCTTCTAGCTCTGCACTATAGAGTCCAACCAAAACAGTGCTCTATCCTGTAAATGATGCATTTCAAACCGCTGGATTTGAGCAAAAATATTGTCTTCATAATTCAGATAAATATTTGAGTTTTGAGAACCTAATAAGAGGATTTTTTGCTTAACATAGAGAGAGACAATTTATCTCTTTAACATATGGCACTAATTAAGCCAAAAGGAAGTACAATATTTACTCAGGTATGTCATTGTAAACACACCTTTGTATGTCAACCATAATTTTTATCAGTGTGGATTTTACCATGTTTTATTCAGACCAAAACCCAACCTTTTCCCACAGGATTTTTGCCTGAATAGGAGATTAGTTAATTATGTGGAAGTCTTTTTAGTGGGGGAAAGATTCTCATTGAGTTATTCTTTCCATCAGTCATATGAACTTAAGACTTTTCATTATCACTGGGATTCCACAAAGCTGGGGTTCTTCTTACAACCCCAAATCTGCAACTGCATCCCACCACTGAACCTTGTGAGTAGCTGAACTTACTGCAACAGAGCTCCCCACTTTGTTTGCCAGTTACAATTCTGGATCACTGGGGCTCCCCACATGAGGCTGAATCACATCTTGGATACAAAAAATCATACATATAAATTAATACTTTGCCTGAGATATTTAACATACAACAAAAAAGTAGATGAGACACAGTCATGTACAGCCATCCCTACCAAAGGGTTGAAGCAAACACCTACACAGTCCTGAAAACACTCCGAGTTATTTGTGGTATCAGCTGCACTTTGAGAGGTGTTTTGAATCATAAATTTCCGTTGTATTTTCTAGCTTTATGTGGCTGTGAGAAAAAGTTTGGGATGCTACTGTGGTGGAGAGGAAAGACGGAAGGACAGAGAGGGCAAAGGTTGTTTCCAAAGCTTGACACAAACATTGGTGGCCTTTAATCCAAAATAAAACTCCGTTTATAGCCAAAGGAGGTATTGAAAAGTAAAAGCAGAGCCCAGGTTAAAAGTCTTAGTAATGGAAAAAAAATCAGATTCAGAACAAAGTCCTGCACTAAAGCCACATGAACCCCCCACCACTGTTGGATGCAGGCAGCCCACCTGCTCACCTGGGCCAGCACACACCAGACCCCGGGCAGGTCACTTTCATTTCTTGCTGCCACTCAGAGGAGCACTGAGCATGGCCCACTGCTTAACCCTCCTGCCCTGCAGCAGCTCAGGAGGGGAACCTCTGAGACATCCTGCACTTGCTTTGGATCTCAGCGTGAAGCCCTGGGACAGGGCGAGCAGCACAGACACCCAGCAGTGGCCTCTGCTGTCTAAAGTGCATCTTCTCCATCTTGGCTTCCTCACAGTTTGCCTCCCCCCTCCTTCCCATGCAAGCGATGCCACCCGAAGGACAAAAGCCAAGGCACCAATGTCAAAAGCAAAACCTAATCCATGCAGCTTTGCTAACACGTCTAAGCCCATGCTGGCGCTCTGCCAGACAACGAGCTTGTGCTTGCTTTGACAATTAAATCAGTTCCCCATGTGGCCCCCAGCTCAGGGAGCCCTAACACAACTGTGTCCAAAGCTTGAAAACCAAGAGGCAGCTCTGTAGAGCAAGGTAGAAAGCAAGTTTTTTCAATCAAAAAATATAGTTAATTTTGAAGATGGTCTTGGGTAAAATACTGGAATTAAGGGCATTACTAAACAAGGTCAGAGGCTTCAGATCCTCTGTCACGGTGTTTCTGAGTTGGAGACAGAGCAAACAAATAGCTGGATTTGGAAGGAAGGTGCTGAGAGTAGTTTCTTTGTAAGTTCTGCAGTGGAAAGGGCTTGTACTCTCCTGTGGATATGTGAGAATTGGAGGATTGTTCTGATGATTTCTTCAAACTGAAATGAGGGTTTTGGTGATGTGAAATGGTATCTGCTTGATCAATGTGCTGTGTTTTGATATGGATTTTTTTCTCAATTTTCTTTTATTCATTTTTCTTCAATTGTAGAAGAAAAGGCCCCTCTGGAATTGCCCACACCCCCTATTTTGGCACTTTAGACATTTTTTTCTTTGCCTTTTTAAGGTTCTAAAATTCTTCACAATCCATTCTTTTCACGTGCAAACTTCTGTCTCCATTCACAAAGCCTTGCTCATCAACCACAGTTTTATTCCTGCCCAGCTCTAAGAACAGCTTCATCTGCAGGGATTTAATGACCCCTCAACTCCCCTTTCCACCTCTGCTTATCAGCCTGCAAGTAGCAGAGGTTCACTGGGGCCTTTCTGCTCTTGCAGAGGAAGATCTCAGCCTTCCTTCCTCCCTCCCTTCTGGATGCACAGTGCCCACAAGGTGCAGCAATGTGGAGTCTGGGGTCCATGGGCATGTTCAGAGCTGGTCTCAGAGGCAGCAGGTTGGGTAAACCACCCCTCCCCCCCCCAAAAAAAAAAAAAAAAAAAAAAAAAAGAAAGGACATTATCTGACTCAGTCACAGGTACTTGGCTTTTTTATAGCTATTTTTGGGGTACTATGAAGCACTTGAAGGCAAAAAGATGATTTTAATCAAATCTGTGTCATCTGCCTGTATCCAGACTGCCTCATCTCCTGCATGTGGATTTATGGGGTGATGGGTTGCTCCAACTCAGCTTCTTTGGGAGGAAGAGATTTGTGAGATGTCATTCAGATGTGGGCCTCCCCCCATAGGGAGTTTTGGTACCTCAGATATTATAAACCTGTTTGACAATGGAGTTTCCCCACCTACCTCATTTCAAACAGTGCCCAGGACCTGGACTTGCACAGAAAAACACTGCCTGTAAATAGCCTGAATCCTGGAAGTCAGCAAATCCCCACTGTTCTTCCCCTTTTGCCTATTTTCCTTAGGTCCTATGTGCATCTGTTATTGAAGAGAGTTAATATCCCAACCAACAGCTGGGTAAAAACTATTTCTAGTGGAAAACAATGAAAGAGGACTGCTATCAATCATAAAACCTTCTTGTGCTTGGTTCTTAAGAAAACTTTGACAATTAAAAATCTCAGCAGGCTGTTCTTTGATTATCCACTGCAATCCTTGTAGAGGAGCATAACTGAGGGCTACTGCATCCCATAGCAAGGGATTTGAGATGAAAGAATGGAGTTCTCTAAGTAAAGGGGGATGAAGAGACAGGAGTCGAGGCTTTTGTTAATGATGTAGTGTTTTGATATCCTGAATTTCACTTTTTCTTGTTTTATTGAGATGACTGAACTGCAGAGCAGTTTAATGAGAGCGTCACTCCCCGGGACAGAGCTGGGAGAAATGCCTGAGCGGCACGACAGCTTCACCCTTTCCCCTTTGCTTAAATAGGAACACATCCAAATGTCCAGAAGCAAAATTCCTTCCCCCTCCATCTAACAAAAGCTTGTCAGGAGCTTGAGAGAGACTTTGCTGTTTGCAACATGAGTAAGGAGTGCGGGCCCCTGTGAGGCTGCCTCCTGGTTCCATTTCATCCTCGGCTGAAATCTGAATGCGTAATTAGCTGGAGGGATGGATGGATCGATGGAGCGGGAGGTGTAATGGGGCTCTGGGAGGGTGTGACAGGGAGAGGCTGAGCTCCGGCCTGGCTCTGCACGGCGCTGGAGCCCAGCAGCACCGGCAGAGCACAGTGGGAATGACTTGACCGGGACAGAGCCAGGACAGACCTCACTTAAAACACCCGGGGTGATGTATCGGACACGGGGAGCCGCGGCATCCCTGCTCATCCCTCTGTAACACGGCGGAGGAGCCTCCACTGGCATCCGAGGCGCTGGAGTCACAGCAAACAGCCAAAACCTTTCCTCAGTACTAGGGGTCAGGAAAGTCAGCTGTGCCCAGCGCCAAGAGCCCCTGGCTCAGCGTGGCAGCGACACCCGCCAGCCCAGTGCCGCGGTGGCTGGGTCACCAACACCTCCGCACCCAGCACTTGCCCCAAACACACTGAAACTGCAGATACTTGGGTGCTGTGCTGCGAGGACAAAGCTGCACTGGTAGGACTGCAGCACCCAGGGCCCTTCTGGAGATTGTTATGGATCAGTTGATGTCACATTCCCATCACTGCGCCTCATACAGACTCGTTTTTCACAGCCTTTGTCATCAGCTTCCTGCATCTCAAGCATCTCCTTTTCATGACCCAGAGTGAGGAGGAGTTTTACTGAGCACGAGACTAAACTCCATCAATAACTATTCAGGGATTCTTTTAAAACATTTATAAGCTCTTAAATATTTAGCAGTATTTATTACGGTCTCTGAGACATCACATTGGCTCTGTGATAATGCCACTTTCCAAAATGTGCCATGTACATTCTTTTACTATAAACAAACCTAGCAGTGAGAAATCCAGTCCTACAACCTCATTCAAGAAGGAAACAGGGGCTCTGCTTCTATTTAAAAATTATTTGCACTCACTGTGATGCTCTCACCTCCTGCACTGTCTTCTCTGATGATTTTAAACATCAGCCTGTGCTATGCCGAGGGTATCAATTAGCTGCATGCTAAACACGGCAGCCCACATATCTCCTGTAACCTTGGGCAGCTCATTTAACTGCTGGAGTGGTGCAGTGGGGGAGCCACACCCTTTTGCTGCCAGGCTGCTGTGGGTTGGGTACCCAGGGCTAGGAGTGAGTCATGACTATGCTGATCTTGGTGCATCTGAGCAGCAACCGGCCCCAAATGGGCATCCTCGCCTCGGCACACTTTGGTTTCCAAAATGCCTTCTGGCAGCAAGGCTGGGAGGCTGCAAGAGGCCCTCTGAGCCAAGGAAGTCCACCTGTGTTGAAGTGTAGCACAGGTACCTCCAACTTCAACCCTAACCTCAACTTCCACCTCGGATCAGGGAGCCAAAAGCAGCTTTGGGAAGACCCAACAACTTCTAAAGACTGAAAAATTAGCATAAGATAGACACAAAGGCAGGGCATCTCTGGATTTGAACACGCTCTCTCTGGTATTTATAACTCCTCAACCCAAGCACTTCCATGACATCACCAGTGCCCAGCCAAGCAGGGATAGATTTTTGGGATGCCCTGTGTGGAGAAAGTCAATAGTGCTCATCACAACCCCAAAAATAAACCTGGGCAAGGCACAAGTTCTCATTCCACTGGAACACCATTGTTGTTGGAAAAGGCAACCTGGCTCAGAAACACTCTTTTTTTTCCTTCCCCTTTTCAACATCAACTGGTTTTCCTCAGTAAGCCCAAGCCACTGGAAGTATCTCAGTCATAACAGCAGAAATTTGCTAAATCAATATTTGGGAACAGAAAAGCCTAGATTCTTTGGAAATATGCATTTTCAGAAGCCACTGTAGGGCTTGCCTCAGGAGAAGATTAACTGAGATAAGTCTGTTTCAGGGCTGAAATAGGAAACACAGGCAGAGGAGGTCCCCATGGGATGGGTGGAGAGGCCATCTCTGAGCCAGGCAAGGAAGAACTTGCACAGTGCCTGCTACACAAAGGTTTCTATCTCCATTGAAAATCCAACAGCCCTTAAGTGAACTTAAGCCTTCCCTGAGGAGGTGACGATTCTCTGTGGTTCATTGGCAAGGGAAAAGAAGAAAATCCACTTTTCCCAGGACAAGCTGGGTTGGGGATGCTTAAACACATAATGATGCTTCTGGCACCTTTGCTTTGACATGTTTGCAAAGACACGTTTGATGTTTCTTTTTGGGGAAAATGGAGTCTTGGGAATGGGTCTGCAAAGAGACAGGGTTTTGATACACAGCTGCAGAAATAGGAATGTGACATCCCTCTGTTGTCACCCTGAGCCTGAAATCCTACGATTGCTCTGTCACCCCACACCCTCACCAGCATCCCCCAGCCTTTCTGCCTCTCTGTAGGTGGGATGTTTTCTGCCTGCACAGTCCTGGTTCAGCCAACACAGATCCCAGACAAGGTCAGCATCTTCAGATAATTTGCCAGCAAAGGCAAGCCGTGGGTCAGACACACAAGGGTCAGCTCCCTGTGGAGGCAGCCCAAGACCAGCAAAGAGCTTCTGGGCAAAGGCTCCTCATCCCTGCCACATGGGGAATTGAGAACCATAAATCCTCTGCTCCTGGTAGGATTGTGCTCTTGCCACGTGTCAGCCCAAAGGAGCAGCACGGCACATGCCAGGATGTAAAAAGCACTGCCTCTGATGCACTACAACAGCTTGGAAATGAAAACAAACAGAGTGCTTCCACAGGGAAATTAGGGCACTGGAAAACAAGGGTGGAAATCTGTTGGAGTTTTATTTCCCCTTCATTTTTTTTTAAAGGCACTGTGTGACACCAATTTCCCTGACTGAGATGGGGACTGGGACCTCTCCAGGGATGTACATTAAGGTGCCTGTCCTATTTTTGGATGTTCTATCCACATTTTGACAAAAGTGACATAAATGCATGTCAGAATAGTGAAAATCTCGACTTTTGCTGCTACCCTTTTGCTATGTGTCTCTATCCATGAGCCCAGGATAACAAAAATCACCTCCAAGCTGAGCTGTTGGGACTATCTGGAATGCTCTTCCATTTATTTGCCAAACAGTTTATTTTTGCTCCTGATACTTAGACTCTCATTGAAGTTGATATACAAGCAGAAAATGCCAGCTCTCTGCCAGATTCACACCACAAATTGATGTTGCTTTACTGTGGGTGGCATGTTACATCACCTTACACCAGCTGGAGAGCTGTTAGCCTCAAAAATCCCAGAGGAGAGACAGATTTCAGCCAAAGTAGCTCTGACTTTTCTCCCAGCCCAGCCACAGTGATGGTAACTGCCGTGGTTTGTGCTTAAATAGATCCTGGCATTCAGAGGGGCATTTTACACTGAGCACCTGCAAATATCCACATTTTGGCACATTTCTTCCTAAAAACAAAGAAAATACTACATAGGAAGAGGAAAACTCTCTCCCCTCAACCATGATACACCATGGGCAGCTCTTGCTGATTTGTGGGGTGACAGCTAATGCACCAGACAGGGAAAGGTACATGACCCTTCACTTTCCACTTCAATATCACACATACAGAAAATCATCTTACCTAGAGATGCTTAATCCTTCTCCAAGGGCTTCAAAGCAAGTTGTTTCAGTCCTGTTGTGCAGAAGAGAGCTCAAAAGAATCTTCTTTAGGTGAAGGCCTCTTCTTCATCCATTTTTACAATCACAGAATGATTTGGAAGAGACCTTAAAGATTGTCTTATTACAACATCCTGCCATTCCCTAGACCAGTTTGCTCCAAGTCCCATCCAACTATCTGGGAAGAGATATGAGTTGCTTTTACCTCATTAGATGCTTTCCCTTACCTCTTTAGCCCCAAGACCTCTAAGATACCCAGATAGAACCCTGGGTGTTGAAAACCTCATGGAGGTATTTAACATGTCCACCCCCTCAGGTGAGATCCAGCATGGTGTTGAGAACATGCCTGCTCTCCCTGCAATTCCAGAGTGGAGATCTCCAAGCAATAAGTTATATTACTTCTCTGTAGAAGTGGAGAGAGTGGCAGCACTGTGCTGATCACCTGCCTGACACAAAAGTAGGTCCAGTCCCTAACTGGAGGAGCTGGTGGCATTTCAAGTCAAGAAGCAGCTCTCAACTTCCCCTCATTTTGCTAACCTGATGGGCATTGCCTGCTCTCTCCCACTCCATTGCAGCAGGATTAGCAGCTACAGGAGGGAAAAACATCTAGGCCTGGGTTGTTTTGCTATGCTTTTCCTCAGATGCTCCCCAAAGAAGGGAGCTCTCTGAGATCTCTTCTTCCCGGACTCCTGGTAAATTCTCAGACACACTGACCCTTGCAATACTTCACTTCTAATAAAGGAGGGGAAAATAGGATGTCTTCACTTTCAATTATATCAAGTAGGCTTTTCCTCTACAGCTTCATAGAAGAAACCCAGATTCCCTGGGACCAGCCAGGTCCCCTGCCCAGGCCCATCTAGCTGGGGCTCTAGGAAATAGTCTGCTATTTCTAGGTCAGTGACTCAGTCTCCTACTTTTACTATTCTTAGTTTTAAACACCTAGTTTCACCTTTCTGCTTGAAGCCAGGAGTGGTCAACAAACAGATGGTGATAGCATGAGTCTGAGTCTCATTAGTCATCACTTGTGTGGCTCTGAGTTGAACACTGGTAGGGACCTGGGTGGGCAGGGTCTCTCAGGGCCTTTCACAGCCTCTGCTTCCACCACAAATCTTGAGGCATTTGGTGGCCAGTGCTTTTTTTGTGCTTATGGAAAGGTGATAAAACTAATGTGCAGCAATACCTGAAGCCCTTCCCAAATCTGTTATTTCCACAGTCCCTGGGTACAGCTATGGACTAATGGGGTGGGGAAAAGTATAACAGAGCAATCAGCTCAGAGATTAAAATCATTAAGCATTAAGGGGCTTAATGGGATTTTACTACCAATCAAAATTCTCCTTGGAATCTGACTGAAATTGTCTAAGGGGCACTGAGCATGAGGTAGGACAGGCTATTTGGGTCACTGGAATCTCCCCAGGCTTGCCTTGGGAAGGGGCAACCCCACGGTGAAGAATCAGTCTCCTGCTTTTTCCCAAAGAAGGGAGCTCTCTTGAAGAGCAGCCTGGGCTTGCTCCAGTAGAAATGTCTCTTCTGGGAGGCCAGGGAAGGGAGAGGCCAAGAGTTTCCCCAGCTCTAACCGAGATCTGGCTGTGGGTGAAGACCCTGCTTGGGACCCAGAACAAGGATCTGGGGTAGGCAGGAGAGCTGAGCTCTAGGAGAGGGATGTCTCTGATGAATACATCCCTGATTTGGCATTCAGAGGGAGTTTTTAAAAATATCTATTGACATAGGAGGTATGACTGACACCAAACAAGGCTTCAAACATCAGCACCTTGTTACCTAAAAGTCTCTCATACCTTTTCCATGCAGCCTCCCATGGGCAGCTCTGGCTCTTTGTCTCTTCCTTCTGCAGTTCTGTCTGGCTCCTTCCTGTCCCGGCCACCTAACCCTGTCTGTCCCTTGTACAGCCTCTCACCCTTTCTGTCCCTTTCACCCCCTCCTGTCCCTTCCTCCTCACATCAGGGCCAGCAGACCCCAACCAGCTCATTCCCTCTTTATCACACCCAGAGCTGGGAGGGCAAGGCTGTTCCCACTCAGGTAATTAACACAGCTACAGCATATCAGGGGCAAGATTGCCTTCAGCATTGTCTGTGTCTTCCCACAATCTACCTATTATCAGTATCATCCATATCTATATCATCTATATCTGTCCATTAGAACATTTCAATTAGGCTGAGAATAACTGCTGGCTCCTTGCCCACACTGAGCTCTGGAAGCACCATTTAGGTCCTGCAAGTGCTGCTCAATTGAGAATAAAACAGTGTGCTGGCATATCTGGGTCACTCTCTCCTGAAGAAGAAGGGATTTTAGACAGTGGGAAAGTGCCTCCCTTGCCCTTGGCATCTCATGGCCATGTCCCACCTCCTGTCCAAGGATTCAGAGGCCAAATTGCTCAAAATAAAAATGAGACACTTGGGAAATGGTTTTGCCTTCTTCGTCACCTGTGGCTGCACAACTCACAACTTCTCTGTCCCAAATCTCAGGGATGTGCAATGAAGACTGTGCAAAGCTTTCTTCCCTCCCTGCTACCTTGTGTGGGTTCCAGAGAGCTGGCACAGTGTGAGTAAGCTGCAGCTTCAATCCCCTGTGAAGAGAAGGGCATAAATCAGAGCTGGCCTGTGGCTTTACTCTGTAAGAAAAAAAAAATAGAACAAAGGAACTCTTGGGTGTGCAGATGAACCAGCTACAAAGGCAAAGCAAATACAAATTGAAATTACGTCTTGAAAAATTGAATGTGAGGAATATTTGATTTCATTAGCATCAATTTAGGCGATGGAGCAGTGCCAGAGGAGCCCAAACATTGTGATAAAATATACTCAGTGAGAACCTCCAAAAAGAAACATCTCTTAAATAAGGACTGGTTACCTACTGGGGAAGTGGGATGCTATTTTTTCATTCAAACTGGACAAAACCATCACTTTTCAGTTTTGTAGCCCTGGAGCATATCCTCTGATTGGCCATTCCCTACCACCATCTCTCAGGAAAGATGCAGAGATGAAAATACTTGAAGTTCATTTGCAGGGCAGGCAAGCAAAGCTGGGCTGGGAAAGAGGCAAAGCATCCCCAGTGCTTGGGATGGGTCCAAGTGTCACCCCTGTCCCTTCCCTTCCCAAGAGAGCAAGGCTGTGGTCATCCAGCAGCTGCCAGGCACAGAGCCATGGCTGAAATCTTCCCATTCCACAAGTAGGCTGCCAGGGGGCTAATGCATATCTTGGCAGGGCCATTGCCCCGAGGTTATTTATGTCAACAATGTTTAAAAGCCATCCAGGCTGCCTGGAGCATTACAGACAATTTATGCCAGAAAAAGAATGAGCTTTTCTTTTATAAGCTGACATCCTTGCATTGGTGTGGCAGGATATAAAGTGGTTGTAGAAAATGAAAATACTGGAGGGGGTTTTCTGTGGTCTGGTGTCATCTCTGGACATCACAGGTATTCAACAGGCAAGAAATGGGCTGGGAAAGGGATGGGAATCTGTGACAGCTCAGAGGGCTGAGCTCAAGGACAACAGATGGGCCAGACACCCCTAATTGTCAGAGAAGTGGAACTAACATGCCAAAGACTTAGGACTTTTCAGACCAAAATCTACTTTTCCCCAGGCAAAAAAAATCTTTGCACAAGCAGGGAAGGAAAGTTGGGAGCTGCAGACAGGTGACAATAAGCAAGACAGCAGAGAAGGGGAATACAAAGCTACTGCAGTGTCTTTGGCATTAGCCATGTCTACAAGGAGACCATGGACCTGATCCCCACAAGCAGCATATTTTAAATGAAAGGCAAAACAAATTTTGTAAAAGAAAAAGGTCTTTTCTGAGAACATGCACCTGAGGGCTTGGAGCAAGCACTGAAAGATCAAAGCAGCCACAGTGTTTGAAGCAATGACCCACCAAATCCAGTGTCCTGTTTCCAGAAACCAGAGGAATGAGTGCTGCTGGGATCCACACCTGCAGCTTGTGCCAGGGGCACACACCATGGCAGGAGGCACTGAACCCACCCAGGGTGGGCCATGAGCCACCAACATCCCCGAGGTCTCTTACAAGAGCTAAAGCAGTTTTGTCTGGCCTTATGCTGAGGGGAGGATGAACTAAAGCACGAGGAGAGGCTTAGCTATGATGGCTATTGCTCTCTCCATTCAGACACCGAAGAGTGTGTCAGTCTAAGGAGATTCAAGCTGTATAAAAATAAAAATAAGCTTTAAACACAGCAGCATGATTGCAGTGAGGACATACATAGATGCTGCAAACCAGCACTGCAGTTTTAGAATCACAAAATCATGGAATCATCTAAGTTGGAAAATACCCTTTAGACTGTGTACAGCTCTTAACCCAGCACTGCCAAGGCCACCACTAACCCATGTCCCCAAGTGCTGCCTCTATGTGGCTTTTAAATCCCTCCAGGGGTGGGGCTATTTACATGAAGATTTTTTTCCCAATATCCAATCTAAATCCATTTCTTCTTGTCCTGTCCCTTGTTCCCTGGGAGCAGAGCCTGATTCCCACATGGCTCCACCTTCAGGGAATTGTGGAGAGCCAGAAGGTCCCCCTTGAGCCTCCTTTTCTCCAGGTTGAGCTCCCACCCAGCTCCCTCAGCCACTCCTGGTGCTCCAGACCCTTCCCCAGCTCTGTTCCCTTCTCTGGACATGCTACAGCATCTCAGTGTCTTTCTTGTGCCACCCTGAAGCCACAGTGCCCCCTGCCCCAAATCCTCTGCCACCATCCCAGCACTAAGGGCTCCTGTCACCATGCCAGCCCTGCCAGTGACACAGCTCCTCTGCAAACAGGATTTGATGTGTTATTTAAGAAAATGCAATCCTTTTAAAGGCTTTTGTTTTGAAGTGGATTGACTGTTGTAGGAACAAGCGAGACTGCAGTTTCCTGACAGACACAGCCCTACAAGCAAACAATGTGCTCTGCCCCAAAACCAAGTGAGAATAGACCAGTTTGGGATGTGAAAGGGTGCTCTGAAATTTGTGGGCAACCAGAAGGCAGGTCTCCCCATTCCCTACATGTACTGCTGCTTCTTAGCCCCCATTTGCCCAAATACTTCCCTTGCAAGGATCTAATTGTCAGTAAATGTGTTGTTTTTTCCATGCATATATAAATTATATGTGGTATTTCTTAGGTAGACAACAAGCTCTGGGAAATGCAGATCCCAGCTTGGAAAGCAGCTTCATTTTTACAGGTTTCTCTAAAGATTGTGCAGGTGAAAACCCAAATGAGCAGTTTTGATGGCAATACAGAGCAGCAGCACCCCTCTCCTGCCAGCAGCAGAGCCCTGCCTTGCTGCAAGGCCATCAGCACCCCTCAGATCCATACCATGAACAGTGACACCTTCCACTAGTGCAGGTTGCTCCAAGCCTCAGCCTACCTGGTCTTAGACACTTCTGAGGATGAGGTATCCAAAACTTCTCTGGGCATCTTGTGCCAGTGTCTGTTTTCTGCAGGAGAAAAGCGTTTTTAAGGCAGCAGGTGGTGGTGGATATTTGGTGTGAGCTCCTGGAAGCTGGAGCTGAGATGGCATGCCAGCAGCATGGGTCACATCTCCTGAAGGTGTGGAGATGGTGCCAGGCTGTTTAAATACAGATTTTGAGGTATTGGTAGCCAGGAAAAACCTTTGGCTTTTTCCATGAAGAACTCAAGGCAAATTACTATCATCTGCCACCCTTGAGAGCTTGAAGCAGAGTTCACATGCAAAGAGTTCAGCTCCCCTGAAAGATGAACTTTGGAAAGGGGCCATATGTGAAGATGGACAGGTCAGTGTTTTAATCTTCATTTGGCAAGGAAAACCAAGTCAGAAAATAATGAAAGAATGTGTTCATTTAAAACTCAATTGTATCCTTTTGTTAGGGAATTTCCCTTTTATTTTAATTTGCATTTTAAATTGCATTATGATATAAAGCTAAACACTGATCCATCAATCTTCACTTCTCCCTGCCTGTGCAAAAAAGCCAAACCCAGCATCCTGTGTTTTTCTGCATGTGCTCTCATGGGATTTTGAGGGCAGGAAGGATAATTTTGGTGCATCCAACTCAGGCAATCAGATTTTACTCCCTGCACCAATCAAATGATTTAAGCCCACTTTTCCCTCTCTGGAGGCTGGTGTGTCCAAGGCACAGGAGCTGGGAAGGCAGCCAGAGTGAGAATTTCAGGTGTGTCTGAGGCTGTATTGAAGCAGGCAAATTTCCCACAGGCTGTCACAGAGGCCTGAGGCTGCTCAATGCCCTTGAGGGGGAAAAAAGGTCCATGGCAATTATATTTCCTTAATTTACTTCTAACTGACAGTAACTGAATAACATTCCCTAGCAGAAATTTCAAAATTTGGAGGAAAAAAAAAATTTGCCCAAGTTACTTAGGATCCTGGAATGATTTGGGTTGAAGGGACCTTAAAGCTCATCACATTCCAGCCCCTGCCATGGGCAGGGACGTGTTCCATTAACCCAGGTTGCTTCAAGCCCCATCCAGCCTGGCCTTGGACACTTCCAGGAATGTGGCAGTCACTGCCCCACTAGGAACACCCACCCTTCAGTAAGAACCTCTCACCATCCCCCAGGGCAGTGCTGGATGCTGAGTTCAGTGTCTGAAGGATGTGATGTGCAGTGACATCTTGGGATGGCTGATGGACCCTGAAATCACCACCTCAGTTTCAGAAATGCTCCTTTTATTTGCAAATCCAGAATATTTTCTAGATCCTCCACTTGAAGAAAAAAATTATCTGTCTAATGGCTCATCATTCTTATCTGGCTTTTTGCTTTTATCTTCCCTATCTTCTTTTCCCTTGCTACTGTCTCAATAGCTGAGGTAGATATGTGGGAGACCAGGTAAGTTGGGCAATTTGTCACCAGCATTTTTCTCCTCAAATGCCACCTTTAGAAAATACCAGCCTGAAAGTGAACATCTCCTGGCCTAGCTGGGACATGGGTGGCACAAGGTGTTGACACAGGCCAGGGAGGGGTGTAACAGCTGTGCAGCTGTGGAGGGGCTGGCTGGGCCGTGGCTGATGGCTGCTATGGTGTTGCAGGGCTCAGTGGGTCCTGCTAAATCCCCTCCACTCTTTTCCTTGTCCTCCCCCAGAGCGAGCCCGGGATTACCTGCACAAGACCGGGCGCTTCATTGTCATCGGTGGCATCGTCTCGCCCGTGCATGACTCCTATGGGAAAACGGTGGGTGGTCCCCATCTCCTCTTTCTGCCTCCTGGGTGAGATGGTAGCTCTGAAATTAGGGCTGAGCACTGGGCAGCACTGCCCTGGCCTGTGGTCCCTTCATGGCTCTGCTTCTTCTTCAGGCAGCTGCTGGCCTTGGGAAAGAGTCAGAGAGAAGGGAGAGGATGAAACCTCTTCCTCTTTAGATAAAAACTGCAATGAGATCTTAAAATGAGCCAAAGTACTAGACAGCAAAGGGAAACATTCCTATTCAAAAGAGTAGTGGTGGTGATGCCTTAAGTGGGGGTTGGTGGGGTTTCTTTAGTTTGAATTATCTGAAAGTCAATTGCTTTTTTTTTGGGGGGGGGGCTTTGATCAAAATCATGCAAATGAGTGACCTTTAGAAACACTTGTCAAATTAGGAGTGGTGACCTCACTTGTCTCCTGAAAGCTGGAGGAATTTCACCAAGAAATAAGAAGCCACCCCCTGAGGTTGGCCCTGTTGGAGCACAGGTCTGGGAGTGGTAGTGCTGAGCAAACCTCACCACCCAAGCACGTAGCCAGGGTTGAGCCCAACAGAGACTCCTCCCCTCCTGCAAACAGGAGCTTTAAAAAACTCCTGTGGCAAGAAGGAATCCTTCTGGCCTGTCTCATGTGTGAGCCTGATGCTCTGCCCCAGGTTTGCAAGCCCAGGCTGGCCAGAGCACTTGGTAACTGTTCTTCCTCCACGTTCTCGTGCAGGGGCTGGTCTCCAGCCGGCACCGCCTGACCATGTGCCAGCTGGCCGTGCAGTCCTCCGACTGGATCAGGTGGGTGGCAGAGCTGGCACTGCCGTGGCACCAGCACACCCTGCCCTTTCCCTGTGGGGACAAAGTCCTGCATGCAAAGGGGAGATGGTATCTCCACCAGCTGCTAGAGCTCCAGGATGAATTTTCCCCCAGCCCAAGCTTGATTAAAAATCAGAGACTTTTCCCTCCCAATCCAGCAGGGAACAGACAAGGAGGGTTACCCAACCCTTCAAGGGGGCCCTCAGGATTGAGGGAATCATTCAAGCCCCTCACTGAGCCTGGGTGATACCCAAAATCACATGGCTCACTCCACTGTGGCACCTTCCCTGTCCACACATGTAGCACCAGCCTGCAGACTTTCACCTTCCTAGCACTGCCATGTGGCATCTGGTGGTGACAGTGACACCAGAAGCGTCTTGGGCTGCCCTCAGAAAGAGGGTTATGACACACACAGCCACCTCCAAGCCAAACAAAATCTGGTTAGTTGGGTACCAAGCATGGAAAGATGCCCAGGCACACATTCAGAGCTGTTAGGGATCACTGTAGAAGGTCTGGAGGAAGGAGATGGCCCACGCTGGGGCTGAGGGATCGATGCTGGCTGCTCATGGCACTGCTGGCCAGCCCAGTGGGGAGGAGGTGGCACAGGGAGGAGGTCCAGGCAGTGCCCATGAGTGACACTGTTGCCTTGTTGTGCTTTTGGCAGGGTGGACCCCTGGGAGTGCTACCAGGACACCTGGCAGACCACCTGCAGTGTGCTGGAGCACCACCGTGACCTGATGAAGGTGAGGCAGCCCTGGCTGCACCAGGGTGGGAGCATGGGGACAGTGCAGGGGTGGGGGTGCTCCTCCACCAGCTCAGGGACATCAGCAATCAAAATACATCAGAGACTGACAGTGAGAAGACTTGCAGGAACACAGTGAGACCCTGATCGGGAAGGGGTGAGACCTTGTCACAGCTGCTTCGAGGTCTGGGCCCTGATGGTGGAAGGAAATGCAGCCCTTCAGCTGGAGCCAGCAGCCATCCTGGACTCAGGAACACCAGCAGGGCAGCAGGGCTTAAGGCAGAGTGAAAGCAGGGGTAGGCATAAACCACACAATTTGTGACACCCTGCTTCCTCCTCCCTGAGGGAGGGAGGGAGGAGTGGATGGGCCTCCCCATTCAGCAGCTGAGCCACAAGTACTGTATGAGCCTGACAGAGAGATTTCAGGAAAATTCAGCATCTGGGAAGTCCCCAGGGAGTCCCCCAGAACCCAAGAGAAATGTTTCAGGCAGGCCTGAAAACCAAGGAGGAAGGTGACTGCCCTTGGATGACCACAAGGACAGGGGTAGCAGAACTGCTGGTACACTCAGATATAGGAAGAAAACCAAAGATAGGAAATGGATGGAAGAGCATTGTACAAGCTCACAGACAGCCCAGACAGGAGGCACAGGAGTAGCATTAGCCAGCCCAGCAGGATGTCCAGTGCATCCAGGGACCTTGGTGATGAAGCCAGGGAGTTGCTGGTGATACCTTCCTTCTCCTGCAGGGATGCATGGGGGAGAAGAGGACATGTTTGCTCCTTAATGGCCCACGCAAAAAAGTTGATACCACCTTAAACACAAGTCATTATCCACAGGGTCATGATAGCCCCAGGTCCATTTGGTGAGGTCAGATGGGAGTGGGGACCCAAAAGTCAGCTGGGATGTACCTGTCATGAAAGATGACCTTGAACATGGGTGTTGAGGCCTGTTACAGGGGCAGAAAGGTTTTGTAAGGCTGCTGGGGTGAAGACACTGTTCCAACCACATCCTTCCCTGATTGCAGAGAGTGACTGGCTGCATCCTCTCCAATGTGAACACACCCTCCATCACCCCTGTGATCGGCCAGCCCCAGAACGAGTCCTCGCAGAACATCTACCAGAACAACAACGTCTCCAGCAAGCCCACCGCGGGTAGGTGGCAGGGGTGCAGGGAAGAGGGGGTGACTTCTTACCCCCACTCCCAGCCAGGGCTGCCAAATATTAGAACAGTGCTCCAGCACCTTATTTAGTGCTCCATCACCTTATTTGCAGACAGGTGTCTCATCAGTCTCAGTGCACCAAGTCCAGGGTGGGGCAGGAGTGTGATGCTGTAGTCAGTATCCAGCACAGCAAGGGCAGAAGCCAAGAACAGCTTAAAATGGCAGTGAAATCTCCCTGCACTTCAGCTGGATGATGTCTAGGCAGTGAGACCAGCAAAAGGAAAGGCTACTTGGTACTAAGGGATGAACTGGCAGGAGAGATGATATAGTCAGATTCCTTACAAGACAGAGGGATGTGGACCATAAAGGTATTAGCTGAGAAGAGGGAACATTACTTAAATCCCATAAAAATGGACATCTTACAATTTTCCTTGTGATTTTAGCTCTCTACCTGGTTGGTCCCTTCAAGGCACAGTGGAGCACTCTCAGGAGTTAAGACCATGAGAGGAGGTGTTGGAAGATGCTGGGAGTAGTTGCACACCCAGGCACAGGAGCATTTTGCAGAACCAGGGTGGCTGAAGCACGTGGACAGGTTAATCACACAGCCTCTCTCCCATTCATTTTCCTTCTGCTCCTTTAGCAAAGATCTTGGGGAAGGTGGGAGAAAGCCTGAGCCGGATTTGCTGTGTTCGCCCGCCCATGGAGCGCTTCACCTTTGTGGGTATGTAGAGGAAAGGTCCCACCTCTAGAGATCCACTCCCCACCCTTCCTCCCAACCCCTCTTGGAGGCTGGGCACCAGCACCTCTCTTTGCTGCTCTTTCTCAGATGAAAATGCCAACTTGGGGACAGTGATGAGATACGAGGAGATTGGTGAGTACACGGCCCCTCTCCACACTGCTCCCACTCCTCTGGGACAGTGCTGAATGACTTGGGAGCATCTGCATGGCAGCTCTGGCAGACACAGAATCATCTCACCTTGGTGCCAGCTACTGGGGCTCAGGAATGCCACAGAAACAGCTCTAACTGGGCTGAGCCTAGTCCTGTTGACAGACAACAGCCTGAAATAAGGGAGTGTGCAATGGGGACACAGTTCCCAACACTGGCACAGACATGCCATGACATCCTGTTTGGAGAGTGGCCTCAGTGTCATCAAACTTGGCCTCCCGTGTTGGTGTCACCCCATGCCCACATTGCCTGCAGTCCTGCAGAGCCTCTCACAGCAGCAGGAGAGATTTCACCTGCCCAACCAGCCATGGTGCCCCTTGCTCTAAGGACTTTTAGGGGTTTTAGCCCCAGCAGACATCACCCAGAGCTCTGCATGGGGAGCTTGCTGGTGGTTTTGAGACCCTTTTCACATACAGCCTGGCACTACAGCCATCCTAGCACCATGCAGAGCCTAAGGGCTTTGGCCACCTGGGAATGCCAAAGAGGGAGGCATTTTCCCATGTTGCCACCTCTTCTCACTCCTATGGGGGGTTTTATGGCTTTTGTCTGCCAGTTGTGAAATAAATTAATCTTTATGGGCCTGTCAGAGCAGAAAACTCCTTCCCACAGCACAATTTTCTGGCTGAGCTGCAAAGCCAACCCTCAAGTTGGGGTGTTGGGGTGTGTGTGCTGGGGGGAGTGCCTGCTCAGCCCCCTGTGCTCCCACCTCTGAGCTTCTCCTCTCTGTTTTCCAGAGCTTCGCATCTTGCTGCTCTGTGGCAGTGACCTGCTGGAGTCCTTCTGCATCCCTGGCCTCTGGAATGAGGCAGATGTGAGTCACCACTGCCAGGCACCCCTCCATGCTCCTCCTTCTCTGCTCCCACAGCCAGTGCTCCTGGGAGGCACTAGGTCCCTTGGGATGACAGGATCTCTGCCCACCATCTCCACTGCCTCCTCCATCCCAACCCTGACTGTCATCTCCCCAACACATTTCCACAGGGCTTCCATGGTCCCAAGCCCTGTCCCTGTTTGCTGTCCATGCAGAGGATGTCACCTGGGGTGGCAGGGTAAGCCCATCCCAAGGGGTTTCCAAAGGCTATGCTTCCACTCCTTGTCCCTTGGAAGGAGCCAGTATCAGATGCCAATGCCAGCAGAATGAGGTATGCAAATAGGAAATAAGGTATTTACAGGACTGGTCCAGATGTTAGGAATTAAACACATTTAGAGCCAAATCAACATCTTTCACTGCTGGTCCTTGCTGGAAGAAGCCATATTTCCATGGGAGAACACCAGCTCTGGAGAGGGGCTGGGCGACCAACCCTTCAGCTGCTCCTGGCAGTTGGAGCCATGCTGGCTATGAGGGCTCCTCTGGCTGCTCATTGAAATCAGTCAGTCAACACAAACCTCTCTCCTTAAACTTCACAGCCTTCAAAAATCAGTTACCACATCTTCAGTTCTTAACTTTTTAAAGCATTTAGGCAGCAGGCATCTCCTTTGAAGGGCTGGAAAAACTGAAATGAGCCAAGCCCTGGAGCCCAGCACAAAGGATGCAGAAATGACATCAAAGCACAGGCAGGAGATGCATTCTGCAGCAGCACCTCCTCATAGGCTTCTACTGCCTGAATTTGCTGACCCAAAGCTCTTTTGGATTAGGCTGATTGGTCTCACCTGAGATAGGTGTGAATCCCTTTGAGTGGTCCCCATGCAGTAACAAATTTGGCCAAACCACCTTGGAAGAGCAATCCTCCCAGACCTCTGTCAGGACTAATACATCCATCCTGCTCATGAACCCTCCCAGTGAGGCAGAGGTTACATTCACCTTGGGCAACCTCTTCTGCTGTCACCTCCTTCTGCTACAAGTTCTCCTCAAAGCCTGACCTCAACAATTTCTAATAGGATTTAACCCTGTGCCTTTTACTTGATCTACTGCCAACCACTTGCCTGCATAATTCCACATTTCTGCCAAAGGTTGTTGCCATAGCCTCAAAATCACTCGCCATTTCCCTTCAGACCATGGTCCAGCTTTCACATGGTGGGGTTGGCAGACAGTGGCAGGTTTTTCCTGGGTTGCCTATAAAGCTCTCCACACTTTGTGTTGCTCCCAGATGGAGGTGATTGTCGGGGAGTTCGGGATGGTGGTGGTGCCCCGGGACGGAGCAGACCCTGAGCGGATCATGAACCACTCCTCCATACTCCGCAAGTACAAAGTGAGTGAGTGGCTGCACGTGTGGCCAGGGAAGGCTGTGACAGGACTGGCAGAGAGGACTGGCAGTCCCTCTTTGCCCAGGGGGACAGTTTTGCCATGGATCACAAAGTATCTCAGGTGCTCTCAGCTGATGGGTGGGATGAGCAGTGGGTCACCACACAGCAGGGTGGGGAGGCTGGAGGGGCAGATATCTGCTTTCAAGCCATCCTTTCACTCTTGTTTTCCTCTTTCCCCTGCAGAACAACATCCTGGTGGTGAAGGACGACTCAAACCACCCCATGTCAGTTGTCAGCTCCACCAAAAGCAGGTGGGTGAAGCAGGACTACTCCCACTACAGAGGGGGGGAGCAGGGTGTCCTCAGCCAGCCTCTCCAGGTGGGCACCTGGCCCACCCAAGTGTGCTCTGACACCTTTCTCTCTCCCCACACCCCAGACTGGCCCTGCAGCACGGGGATGGACACGTTGTGGATTACCTCTGCCAGCCCGTCATTGACTACATCCTCAAGAGCCAGCTCTACATCAACGCCTCTGGCTAAGTGCCCGAGATCTTGCAGTGACACAGCCCTCATGTCCCTCCTGCCTACAGCTCTCCATCACTCTTTTCTCTCTCTCAGTCCGTGTCTCATCTCTCTCCCCATCCCATGGCCTCCTGCCCGTGCCTGCCTCACCCCCAGCACCAACGCTCTGTTGTGCAGCCATGTCCAGGGAATGGTTTGGTCTCTTTTTCTGGGGTACTGCCCTGCCCTGCGTGCATGGGGACGGAGGAGGGGCTGCTCAGGGAGTGACATGCTCCATGTGCTCCCAGCATGTCCCTGGGAAATGGTTCCCTCAGTCCATCTTCCCAGCATGCTCAGAGCAGGGGCTGCCTATTCTGCATCATCTTACACAACTTAAGCTCAACAAATTTGGGTGGATTTTTTTTTAATTAAGTAGCTTTAGTGTGAGCCCTTTGGGCCTCTCAACACAGTGACCAACCACACCCTGGTTGGCAGCAGGCAGTTGTAACACAACCAGCTTGGTGCCCCGCAGCAGGGGAACCTCCTCAGGCCCGCCATGAGATAACCCAGCTAACAAAATCCTCCTGCCCCTGAAAAGTCATGGAGAGGGCAGTTCTAAAGGGGAGCAGAGGCCTTGGTAAGTACTGCTGCAGAAGCATTATGGGGAGAATGTCTTGTGTCACCTTCCCTTTGCTGCAAGAACTCAAGCCACTCCCTAGGCAAGTGAAGTTGGGGTGATCTACTCTTACCCAGTATGAGAGTGGGCATCCCACACCACCTAGGAAGGAATCTGCCATTTATGGGGCCAAGAAATTGGGTAGAAAGAAGCAGAGGGGAGCCAAATCCTCTGGTGAGAATTTGCCCCAAACCTGGCCACGTCCATTCCTCTCCCCTACCCTCCAGATCTCCATTTCTGCTGCATCCATCTTCTCCTGCCACTCCTACTCTCTTCCTCTCCTCAAAAAGTTCATTAAATGCATGATAACCTCCCTCTCCCAAACCAGCCATGGCTACTTTTCACATTCCTTGGGACAAACCAGGCTTTTGCTCCTGCCTGTGATATGCCCCCAATGCCAGGGATGGACCTTAGTGGAGATGTTCACAGTAAGAGCAGGACAGGAATTGAAGTCTTGTAGAAAGGAGGGTTACTGGAGCAGGGCCTTGTCCTGCTGATCATCCCTGGGACACAAGGACCCTGAACAGCTCCTGGGAAAGGTCACAGCCACGAGGAAGGTTTAGCCCTCACCTTCTCCTCTCCCTTTGCTGCCTGTAACCTTATATCACTTTGGGTAGAGTCCTTCTGCCTGTGGCTAAGAGTCCTCCACTATCTTTCAAGGAAAGATGTGACATTTCTTTTATTTTGTCCCTTAAAATTCCACTAAGGGTCACAAGTAGCTCTCAGGCAAGCTCTGAAGGTGGGACTTTGTGCTAAATTTAGTGACCTGCTGGGTGCTGCTAGCATCCCTGGAACAGCAAGCTGCTTTGGACAAGCAAGGAAACCCACAGCTGGAGGGTTCTTGTGGCAGACAGGATTTTAGGAGCAGTAGCTGACAAATTCTCAGAAGGGCACAACCTTTCCCAGAAGGTCAGAAGTGATGTGACTCACCCAAAGGCCAGAAGAGGTCTTTCCTTGTCAGGGATTTCCCTCTGCATGGAGAATTTGTTTGGGAACTGTTCTAAATTTGGCAGCTGAGTCCCTCAGTGCCAGCTCTGGTGTCTCCAGGTGGTTGAGTACGTATCCCACAGGATGAGGAGATATGGAGACACCAAAGCAGAGCAGGTGGTGTGGGGACTCTGCTCCAGGGAGCCCTTCAGGCTGTCTGAGCTAGTCACCAACACCATCCCACTGAGCTCCCTGATGGGGACACCTCATCCTGAGACACCCAGAGAATGTCAGCCACTGGCTGGGCTCCTCTCCACCTGCTGCTCTCACATGCTCTGTTTGTCAGCCTCCCCTCCCTCTCCAGCCCAGCACACCCCACACAGCAGCCTCCCCTCCTTGCCAGATGTCCCCTGTGTTTCTTAGCTCCAAGCCAGAGAAACAGCAATGGTGGCAACCAGCCCCCAAAACACACAGAGGGACTGAACTTCCTGGGGAGGGACACCTCTGGAGTGGGAGCAAAGACAGGGGGTTTTCCCCAAGGAAAGACACAGGAAATTAAACAATGGAGATGGAGAAAGAAAGGAAGTGTCATGGCCAGGAGCCACCTCTGATTCTCCCTCCCTCCCTCCCTCTGGTACACGGAAGGGGACGTGGGAATGCCATGGCCTCCTGATCCACGTGGTTGGGACAGTGAAGCTTAGCTGTGGTGGGGATGATGAGTTTGTTCTGTCCTACTGCTCTTACCTTCGTGTATCCACTCAGTAAAACTCACAGGATGGGGGGAGGGATGGGGGTTTGTAATGGGGCCTTCAGCTCTGGGACTGGTTTGGAAAAATGTCTTTGGGTGGGCATGGGAAGAAAATAATCATCTGTGATGATCCATGTGACCCCCCCAGGGAGGTGAGGATGGGGGTTTCCAGGGTGCAGGGGAGGTGTGGGAAGAAGCTCGTGGGTTTTGGTCTTTGAACCTCCACTTTTTAACAGTCAATTTGCTGAAAGTGAAATGAACTTCAAACGTCTTTTGGGGAAAGAAAATAAATACAGGGGGGAGGGAAAGGGGTTGAAGTTGCCATGCCACCAATTTCACCTTTGTCAAAAGTTTCTGAGCCTTTTTTTTCTTTTTTTCTGTTGCTATTCAAAAAAAAAAATGGTCATTGACAAAAAATACTTTATCAGCAAAATGTTTAAATTATGTAATAAACAAAACAAAACAGAGATGTTACTGGTGTGACTTTAAAACAGCCCCAAGACCAAGTCAGGACAAGAGAGCAAATGCCTGCACTGCTGGAATCACCCATGGCCAAATTCGCCCAAATGAGGAAGACTGAAAAATAAAGCGGTAGGCAAGATCTAGCAAAGAGTATTCATCATTTATTGACCTCCTACTTTTCAAAAAACGCAGCTCATTGAAAAACAGGTCCCTAATAGCTGTCCCTATGCTGTACAACAGGAGAAGGGACATATGCTGAGGATAAAATACATCTCACTTAAATAAAAGTGTAAAGCAGACATAATACTTGGTATACCAGAAAGCAAAAGCATGGATGCTGCTTTAGCAGATGCTGCTTTATCAGAGACTCAAGAGATAATGAGGGGTGAGGGAGTCTCCAGTGTCCTTCTCCATCTGTCCTCCTCTTTCACCAGCACACAGGGCAGGGGCCTCAGCAGA
The DNA here is from genome assembly GCA_013389925.1 of Aegithalos caudatus. NCBI lineage: Eukaryota > Metazoa > Chordata > Aves > Passeriformes > Aegithalidae > Aegithalos > Aegithalos caudatus. Next base: position 108,546 of record WEIU01007565.1, read on the forward strand.
GCTTCAGCTTCCAGCATGTGGTGGCACTTGTCTCCCCCTTTCCCTTTTTTCCCCTGCATGGCACCTGAAGGAAGGTGGAAGCAGTGTCAGAATGCAGCTGGATCCACATGAAAGCTGCGGTGAAGGGTGAAGGGAGCAGTGTTGTCTTTGGCTCATCCAAGCTCTGTTGGGATGAACAGTGGGAAACCCCTGTGGAGAGCTACCTTAGTGGTGATGGTGGCCTCTGAGAAACATACAGCACCATGAGGGAGGGAGGACAGCCAGCACCAAAACAGAGGTGGAGACACATTCAAGACATCTTCAATATTTTTAAAGCAATGCAATCAGGTTACAGGCACTGCAGGAGGATGGGATGGGGTTCTCAGGAACAAGAGCCACAGCATGCCAGCACCACTCCCAGCAAAGGGAGGACTGCCAGCCTGGGAAGAGACACCGCATGAAGCATGACCAGTGCCACAACTCAGAATTGATCCCCCCAGCAGCCTCTCATGCTGCTTGCTCCCTGTCTCCTGAGCTGCCAAAGGTGAGGAAAACCCCATGGAGAACAGGAGGAGGAGCTGGTGGTGGCAGTGTCAAAAGTACAGACAGAGACCCTAGTCCTTCTGTGTCTGCCAGACCAGGACAGGGTATCCACAGGTGATGGAGAACCTCTCGGTTATGAGCTTCAGGGTCCGAACTTGGCAAGCTCACAAGGTTGACACTTAACCCTGCACCTCAGAGATACATTGTAGGAATGGGCTGTTCTTCAGACAGTAGCACCTTCACAAACCAGGAGTCTCCTTCCTCCCACAAGCAAGGGACGGAGCACTTTGAAATACTAGGGACTTTCCAGGGCCAGCGGGACATTGTGAACTTCATCTGCCACACTGATCTTGAGGGTAAGGATCAGTTTAACACAACCAAACACAGACAGTTCTGCCAGATTTGGGGAGGCCCTCCTGCCTTCAGCCTGGAAGGCGCTGCAGCCTTTCCAGATCTGGCTCATGGCAATTCAATGGCTTTTGTGTTGTAGCAGCCTGGAGGAAGACTCTTCTGGATATCCTCCAGGTTCTTAATATCAGCCAGGATGTCGTCAATGCTGCTCTCCAGCATGCGCACCCGGGCCTTCTGCAGCGCAGCCGTCTGCTCCAGCTCCGACATCTCTGCCTTCAGCTGCTTGCTTCTGTCCTTGGCTTTGCTGAAGTTCGCCTCAAGCTGTCTCAGGCCATCCTCATCCACAGCGCCAGGCTGGTCTTTTGCACAGAAGGAAAACAAGGAATAGGAAAGCATGCCTGGAGGCTGAGGACTAGATCTTTCTAGATCCTTCTTCTCCACCCTGATGCCCAGCCTGTTCACAGGCATCACGTAATTTAACTTCCCACTGAACTCCCAGAAGCCCTGCCTAGACCCCAGTGGGGACCTGTCTCCATCCACACCCCACAGTGGCATCCCAAAACCTACTCATGAGATGCAGCAGCTCTTCCAGGGCACTCAGAGTCTGCTGCACAGCTGTCCCTGCCTGGCCAGCCTCGTCATGGACCCTCTGAGCTTCCTGAGCTGTCTGAAGGAGGAAAGGCAGCAGCTGTAAGGTGAAATCAAGCCCACAAGTCAACAGGGAAGGAGACAAGGCAAGGGAGATGGGGACACACCTTCTCTATCACAGCAGCATCCGCCTCAACCTCCGAGAGTTTCCTCTCAAATGTGTCATCCACCTCCTTGGCCTCCTGTCGTAGGGTGGCCACCGCCTTCTCCAGGGCGAGGACACCATCAGCTGTCTTGTTGGCCTCCCCCTTCAGCCGGGCAATCTCCTGGGTGGTGTGTAAAGGAAAAGGCATTTTCAGAGGGGCAGAGCACAGCCAAAATCATTCTGGGTGCACTGGAATAGGGAACTGGTAGAAACTGGCTCCTTCCAAAAATATCACAAGCTGTCCTCATGTTCTCCCACCAACTGCTCCAGAGAGTTGTTTGTATGCCCATGGCTCAGTCCCTCCCTCACACATCAGCAAATCCCTGGGGAATTATAACACACATCTGGGAGGCGAACCCACAAACACTGGTTTTGGGACCTCACAAGCCTGCCAGTGACTCTGGCTGCAGGAGTGAAAAAATCCCCTCGGTCTCTGAAAGGAGGCTACAGTGAGATGCCACAGAGATCCTCATGGAAGGAATGTGCCTGCAGAGATCATCTACAGCCAAACTGGTATCTGCAGCACCCACTGCAGAGAAACTTCAGCTCAAAAATCAACTCATCAGGTCCACCATGAGGTTGATAACAATCTCTTCTTCCGTATTTTTCCCCTTCCAATTTTTTTCTGACAGCAATAGCACCAGAGTCTGTCCTCACCTCTTGGATCCCTGTGGTGATTTCCTTCACCTCCTCCACCATGCTGCTGCCTGCCTTTGACTCAGAAGCAGCGCTGTCCACGATCCCTTTGGCTCTGTCTGTCTTCTCCCTGGCAGTGGTGACCATGCTGCTGATAATGGGCAGCCTCCTCATGGCATCTTTGGCTTCCCTCCTCTTGTCATCTGCTTGCAGGTTGAACTCTGGAAGAAATGCACGTGGAAATGAAGCCATACTACCTTTGTGAGATCCTACACGGGAAGGACAAGGAAAGGTTTCTAGGATGGTACCCTTGAGGCTCTTGAGGATCTGTTCCACCTCGTAGAAGGTGGCATTGCCAGCGCTCGCAGCTTGCAGGGCTGTGCTCCTGGCAAGGGTGGCTCGGGACAGCAGCTGTGTCAGCTTCTGCAATGCATCAAGGGACACAAAGGGTAGGTGTAGGACACAGTATGGGAGCACCACACGGTCCCACAGCAGTCTGGGAGGAGCTGGGCTGGAAGAGACCCATCAGTCTGTTCCCAAACGCTTGCTCTTGCCCCTTAATCAAGACTCCCACAGGCTGATCTGCCATCAGAAGCTTGTGCTGGTGCTCCTCAACCAGCTCCAGCTGTATCCCGAGTCATCTTAGCTCTAATCTTTGCAGGATCAGGTCTTCAACCTGCCTTACGTGGAGGAGACGTGCAGGTGAGATCCTGCACCAGCAGCTCCCTGTACACAGTGAGGGTGCAGGGCAGCCCCAAGGAAGGGTCCAATCCTGCACCAGGCAGGCAGAGCTGCCTTTGACAGCTGGGCAAGGACAGTGGAGAGGCCACAGGCCTCCCCCAAGGGCTGCAGCTCCTGCTGGGGATGATTCCTCACCAGCCAAGCTCTTACCGCTCTCTCGCTCTCCTGCCCTTGCAGGAGCTGCTTGGCTTCCTCCTCCCAGTGCCCCACACGGCTCTGCAGGCCCCGGTACTGGGCCAGGGACGTGTCCACCAGGCCCAGCAGGGCACTTGTGTCCTGCTTCAGCTTCGAGGCTTCCTCCTGAAACAGAGACACAGTGGGGGCCCCAGCACCTCTCCAGTGCCCCCCAGGAATCAGAGGCAAAAGGGGGACAAGGGTAGGGAGATGCCAATCTAGTGTCTCTCCAACAGGGATGGAGCCCTGGGAAGGGCTGAGCTGATGGTAGGATAAGCAGGGAGGGCATCAGGAAGAGCAAAAGGGGATCTCCTGGTCTGACAGGCACAAAGCCCTCACCTTAAAGGACCCGATGTCCATCTCTGTCAGGCGGGACAGGGAGCTGAGGAGCACCAGGCTGCCCTGGTAAGCTGCCTCTGCCGTGAAGGCCATTCCATCAGCATCAGCCTTCAGCCCTCCAGCCAGTGACTTGAGCTCCTCGTACCTGCACAGGTGTGAGGTTGGAGAGCCTGGTACCAGCCAAGCTGCCAGCCTCCCAGCCCAGCATTAACACTACCATCTACATTGACTTGTTCACATTCTCCAAGGCCCCATGCAGATTTATCACACATAAAAAGTCAATTGCAAACATTCCCTGCATCCCAGTCCCTCCAATGAGTGGGGCATCTGCTGGCTCCTTACTCCAGCTCCAAAATCAGAGATTGTTTCACACAGCTGAACCCTCACAGGCTCCATGGTGGCTCTACTAATCCCTGCCCTACCACTGTATGTTTTCTCCTGCACATCCCTGTTCAACTTTCTAACTTCCTTCAAGGCTGCTGCTCACATCCCACCCATGGTGTGCAAAGCCCCAGCACCACTGTGGTGGCCTCTGGAGAGGCCAGATCTGACCAAAGGAGTCATGATGGGCTTAAATTCATGGGATTTGGGCTGAATCCAGCCTAGGTTTTCAACCACATGTGGAAAACATCCCCAGAAGCCTGTTCACATGTGGTGTTAAACCCCTTTGCCCAGCTGCAGGCAGGACCCCAGGAGCACTGAGGGCTGTGAGGTGGGAAGCAGTTCCACAGAGCTGCCGACTCCCCATCTCCTCCCCTCAGACATGCCAGCAAATTCCCTGCCTCCCACTGCACATTCCTGCAGCTCAGATGGGGAGGCAGGGAAGGAGGCCCAGATTCTTGGTCACCCCTCTCCTCCCTCCCACACCCACACAGGACACTCAGGCCAAGGCAGGCTGTGCTCACCTCCTGGGCAGGGAGCCCAAGGCAGCCTCTCCGCCGGCGGCCGCGCGCAGCAGCTCCAGCGCCTGCCGCGCATCCTCCCGCGCCACCTTTGCAGCCTGGTCAATGGCATTGGCTGCTTGTGTGTGGCTGCAGAGCACAGAGGGGCTTGTCAGAAAGGGCTCCCACCCACGTTTCCTCCACCAGCTTCCTCTGCTGTTGCATTCACTGATGCTGGATCACACCCCCGTGGGAAGCACAGCATGTCTAATAAAGGGACCCGCATTTTGCTTGTTCCTCCTGCATATCCCAAGGACAGAGGAACATTGGGGAGGGCAGAAGCTCTCTGTTCCAACTGGGCAACTCTGATCCCAAAGATGCTTCTAAATCACATCCAATTACATCCTCAAAGAGAGCTGAGGACAACTCTACAGGGCAGCAAAAACAGGCCAGCAGCTGCATCTTCTCCTGCTCCAGGGCTGGCAGATGTCAACCAAAACCCTCCAAAAAGGACCTTCTGGGCACCTAGCAGGATGTCAGTCCTCCTCCCCTCTCTCTTGGCTAAAAGTGGGAGCAACTCACCTGTTGGCCAGTCTCAGAGCCTCCTGGGCCAGCAGCAAGAACTGATTTACACCCCCAGGAAAGCTTGAAACAGGAATGGTCTGAGGAGGGAGGAAAGAAGAGAGGTGTGAGTGCTCTTCCCTGCTCTCCATCCAATTTGGCAGTCAAAGAGGCAACTACATGTTAAACCTCCCCCACCCTCAAAGACCCCTGCCAGCCCCTCTCTAGGACCTGACTCCAAAGAAAGGGCCATCAGAACACCTACATTCACAACAAAACATCTGTAATTCTTTAAATCCTTGCTTTGTCTGTTGGCGTTTTCCCCAGCCCTGAGCTGGACTAGGAGCGTGTCACATGGGATGCTCTTACCACCTGACGGAGAGTGGCACCACTGTGATCCAGGTCCAGCCTGGCTCTCTCCAGCAGCTGACGGGTCTCCTGCACCTGCCTCTCATACTGGCTCCCTAGAGACCTCAGTCTCTCCACTGTTGCCTTGATCTCATCCAAGTGACTCTGGGAGCTGGACTCTTGCCCCTTTATCCTGGCCACACGGCCTTCCAGAGAGCTGCCAGAGGCTGGTGAGAAGGAAAGAGAAAGGCTGAAGAGAAACTCGTTGCTGTGCAAAAGAGCCAAGGTGGCAAAACCCTCCCCGCTACAGTCCAGATGGCCCCCATCCAAGGGCAGTGGGTAGGGGGTACCTTGAAGGCTCAGGGCTTCCCTGAGGATGGTCTGCAGCATCTCCTCAGCCACCAGCATCCTCCCCTCCAGCTCCTGGCTCTCGGTCCCTCCACCACCTCTCACCTCTGACAAGAGCAGCTCCAGCTCTGCCAGCTGCTGCAGGTACAGCTCCACCTGCAACCACAGACCAGGCCATCAGCCAGCAGGACACTAAACACACCAGGGTGGGAACCAGGGCCACAGTCAGCCCAAGGACAGAGACTAAAATGAAGACTCATTTTAGGATGAGGCACAAAGGGTCATTTGAATCAGGTACAAAAGCAAGGTTTGAATTCACATTTCACTTGCACCAGGAGTAGATGCTTGAGGACAGGAGGAGACACTGAGGGTGAGCAAATCACTGCATTCCTTGCTGCTCAGTGGCCCTGGGGCTGGCACAGATGCTCACCTGCTCTTTCACCTGGCCATAGCAAGCTGGGCACTCACTCTCTTCACAGCGGGGACCCTCAAAGCCAGGTTTGCAGATGCAGCTCCCGTCACTCCTGCACTGCAGGGGCTCGGCACCAACCGAGTCGCAGGCACAGGCTGCAGGTCAGAGCGATACAGATTCAGGGGGACCTGGCCCCACCTCAGGCCACAGCACATCTCTCCCAGCTTTCCTCCCACCATTTAGCCCTGTGCCTTGGTTCCTGCTCACCACTCCCACTTTCCAGCATCCTCCTTCCCATCAAACTACCTCATAGTCAGTCATGGATTTTCTTCCCCCTCCCCAGCTCAGACAGCACCAGGAGCTCACCTCTGCACTTGTCAGCGGGGTCCGGGGCCAGGGGGTTCCCAAAGAAGCCATCCTTGCAGCGGTCGCAGTAGAAGCCGGCGGTGTTGTGGATGCACTTGAGGCACTCGCCGGTGCGGCGGTCGCAGTTGCCCACGGCGTTGGGCTCCACGTTGCCATTGCACTGGCACAGCTGGCAGGGCTGGGAAGCTGCTGGATCTCCAAAATAGCCATCGGCACAGTACTCACAATTGGCACCTGGGAGAGATAAGAAGTTAATGCTTGTGCCCAGGAGGCAGAGGCTGACTCACTGCTTGTGCCCCATAGAAATGGGCGTGCTCAGCCCCATCAGGGTTGGCACAACAGCTGTTGTGCTGTCATCACCACCACAACCAACATACAATGCTCCACACATGCTCTCAATAGCTGGGTGCCAAAGCTGACCTTCTACAAGCCGTTTCCAATTTGTTTTTTCCTTATTTTTTGTTCCCCTCCCTTTCCTACCCATCCTTTCTCCATCCACATTACATTGAGATGAGAACTTTCATGGAGCAGGACAAGGTGTGTTCACCCAGCCCTTGGGGCTCAAACACCCCACCACAGGCAGGAGTGGCTGGGCTGAGAGGGTGGTGTGCATCTGCCCAGCTCCAAGCACACCTGTAGAACAAGGCAGAGCAGAGGCAAGAAGGGCATTACCAGCAGCTCCAGGAGGGCACTGATCACAGATGACCTCCTCGCCGCCCGGCCCCAGGGAGCAGCCCTGGCCGAGCCCACAGGGGCAGGTCCTGCAGCTCTGCGGCTGCCGGGGGTCCCGGTAGGAGCCCAGGGGGCAGCTGACACCACCGCCCACGTGCTCATCTCCCGAGTAGCATTCACCTGGAGGAGCAAGGAAAGGGCTTAGGGCAGTTTACTCACATTCCCTGTCAGACATTGTCCACCATTGCAGCCACAGTAACACAAGCACCCACAGTTCAGCAACCTCCATGAGATCTCTTCAGATCCTCACCATGCCCACATCATGCACCACATAAAATCATTAAATGGTCAGTGTTGGAAAGGACCTTTAAAAGCCATCTAGTCTAACTCCCCTGCAATAGACAAGGACTTCTTCAACTAAACTGGCTTGCTGAGGCTCTGTCCAACCTGAGGCATTGCCATGCTTAACTTTCAAATAATAAGTCAGAAGTGAAGAAATATTGCTATCTGGGCAGCAGGAAATATTTTTTTCTCTCTCTAACATGCATCCAGTTTGTTCCAAATGCATCTGACTGCAGTGCTTCTAGACTCTGGGGAGTTTTGCCTTGCATGGTCCCCACATTTCAGACCCAAGTCACAGAATCATGATCACAGACAGAATCTCAGAATCACAGACAAGCCACAGAATCGTTAAGGTTGGATAAGCCCTCCAAGACCATTGAATCCCACCTGTGTCAGATCCCCACCTTGTAAGCCAGCCCAGAGCACTGAGTGACATGCCCAGTCCTTCCCTGGACACCTCCAGGGATGATGACTCCACCACCTCCCTGGGCAGCCCCTTACATAACTAACCCTGAAGAGATTTCTGTGAAGTCAGCAGCCTCGACTCCCCACAGCTCTATTCTCGGGACACAGGCAGCTTCCCGGCATTCCCGCACAGCCCACAAGCGCAGCCTGGCGGCGGCTTCTCTTACCGGTGTCAGGATCACAAATTCCTCCCCCCAGGCAATTGCAGGGCACGCAGGTGCTGAAGGGTCCCTGGCCGGGGACGTCCCTGCGGTACCCAGGGGCGCAGGCCTGGCAGAACTGGCCCCGGTACGGCGCCGGGCACCGGCAGCGCTCCACCCAGGGCGCGGGGACGCCGGGCACGGGCTGTGCCGACACCAGGGTCACGTTGTCGATGTAGCCGGTGCCTGCAGGGAAGGACAGCCACTCACCCGCGGGGACAGCAGCTCCACCCGCGCGACCCCCGCGCCCGGGACGCTGTTTTACACAACAGCGACACAAGGCTCCGACATCAGAAGGCTAAAATATGACTCTTTTATTTAGGGGTGTGTCTCCCTTATATACTATTTTACACAGACCAATTTGATAGGTGAAACAAAGGCAAAGCTTTTCAATCACATTGGTCAAACCAGAGGGACATCAAGAAGTCCCTCCTGTGAGAAGGAATGAATAACATAGGTAGTGTTACCAAGACATTCCCTCTGTTTACAGAAACTTGCCTGGGAAAAGAATTTCAGAAAACCAAAACACCTCAGGCATGAAACCAGGGCTACACAGCTGGGACCTGCACAGGTCACACATCCTATTGCAGTGCTCATGGGCAAATGGAGCAGCCAAATCAGTTGCTATCCTGCTCAATCTCTTCACTATTTAATTTTGCCCCTTGGAGCACTTACTATTTTTAGCTTTGAATAAATTTTAGCAAAGGTGTATCCATCCAGAAATTTGTTGTCTCCAACAACTCAGAGAAGCCAGCCTTGCAAGCTCTCTCTGCACTTACTGTATTCCCCAAAGGTGGCTCGGATCCGGAGGGCTGTCAGGTTTCCCAGCAGCCTGCGAAATTCAAAGTGATTCAGTCTTGGGCTCCACTTGCTGCTTGGGTGCTCGTCCAGCCTGTCGTGGGAGAGGAGGGAAGTGGAACTGATTCCAAAGAAATGATATGCCTCCTCCAAAAAACACAACAGCCCTTGCCCATCTCCCTCCTGGGAGCTCAAGGCTTTGGGCAACGACCTCCATGCATGCAGAGCTGAGAAACCAACCCAACCTCAAGCCACATTTGCTGCTGCCCTCTCACAAAGTAACCTCCTTATCCAGGACAGAAGTGCCTGAGATACATCCAGCCCAAACCAGGCAGCCATTTGCCACCTCCAAGGGACCACAGCTGAACCCAGGACCTCCTTGAAGCCGCAACCATTCTTGCTCCCCTGCTCCAAACACCCCAGCTTCCCACTTTACCTGAACGTGTACACCTGGCTGATGCCACAGGGCAGGACCTCTCCCTGGGGCAAGAAGGGGGCAGTGACTCTCAGGCCATGTCCTTCCAGGACCACATCATGTGGAGATGGCTGGCGTCCCCCCCGGTCCAGGCGGTAACCAAAGGAGAGCATCTGGCCATAGCTCAGCTGCTGGTCCCCAAGGAATTTTGCTGCAAAGGGAAAATCAAAGGCTTAAAATCTTTCCTTTCTCCTAAAGTCTCAGTTCATAGTATCAGACCAGGCAAAGGGTTTGCTCTGCCCACCACTGATCCCATACCTACCAGGTGCCACGAAGTATATTGGCTCCGAGCTCCTTGCGGCTATGAAGGCATCCTGGTGGCGTGGGGACCACTGGAGCTGGGCTGGGGAGCCACTTTCATGGACACCTCGCCAGCCCTCAGTACCTGGAGCACAAACAAGGAGCACTCAGCGTGGACAGGGAAGGTGTTTCTAGGATTCCAGTAACTTTCTCGAGCTGTGTCTTATCAAAACTCTCCAGCTTCCTACTCTGGCCTCCAAGGGGGCAGCACAGTTATCCCTGTGTCCACACATCTGTAAATCAGCCTGGCTGGGCACAGAGACCTCCTTCCAAGTAGCAGGAAAGACATAATGGAGAAATCCTATGCCAGTGTCAACCCCTGGACCCTACTTCTGCCTATGACCAAGCCATCCCATCAAAGCAAGGTTGCTGCAGCCAAGGCAGGTTGGATGAGCACCCAAGGAGCAAGCACAGCCCAAGGCTGACTTCCAGCAGACTGTGAACCACATGGTTCCTCCAGCCCATTGAAAAGAAGGAAAGGCCCAGGGGCCATGGAGATGTCCTGCTTGAGCTTTCACCTTGCTGGAAGGTAGAGGTGATGTTGTGGACACTGTAGTTGTCTGCACTGATACAATCGACTGAGTGCCCGTAGCAGAAGCAGGGGGAGCATCCTGCAGGGTTTCTGGAATCCAGGTTATAGAAGTGTCGCTTGCACCTGGGAAAATGCAAGATAGTGACAATGTTCAAGTGGTTTTCTCCTTTTACTAGCCTGCACAACCATCCCTCTGCTGCAATACAGCCATTAGCAGGGTTCAGGGTCATCACTGAGCTGGGATGGTGAGACGGGCATCAGCAATGGCTTCAACCTGACAGAGGGCAATCTAGGATACTGGGAAGAAACTGTCCTGAGGGCGGTGAGAGACTGGCCCAGGTTGCCCAAAGAAGCTGTGGCTGCCCCATCTTTGGAAGTGTTCAAGGCTAGGTTGGATGGGGCTTGGAGCAACCTGGGGTAGTGGAAGGTGCCCCTGCCCATGGCAGGGGTGGAATGAGATGAGCTCTAACATGCTTTCCAACCCAAACCATTCTAACTTGGTGAATTTCCAGGGAAGCAACTGCAGAGAGGAGGCAGTGTCCAGCACATCCCCTTGACACTCACCTCTGGCACTGCTCTCCAGTGGTGCTCTCCTTGCAGACACAGTGGCCAGAGTGACAGTCTCCCGTGCTGCCCGCTGGGTCACACTCACACTGCAGGCTCCTGCAAAGGTACAGCAGGAACCTCTACCTGGATTTCCAGCTTGGCCTGGGAGCTCAGTGCTTCCTGCTGCTACACAAGACAGTGGAGAACCCTCCCAGTTACCATTCCCACGCAAGAACTGGGGAAATAATCTGCATAGCCACCTCTTTCTGAAATCTGCAGCACTGTGGGTGCCAGGTTAAGCCAGTGCCCATTGCTACTGCTCCAGGGCATCCCAAAGCGTCAGATCCGCCTACAAGCTCCAAGTGAAGCTCCACTGAGCTTAATAAACCCTGGCTGAGTTTAATAGACCTTGACTGAGCTCCACCAAGCAGCAGCACTCCAGGGAAGCTTGGGCAGGAGGCCAGGCCCAGCAGCAGGACTGCAGGCAGCCGTCTCTTGCCAGCACCCTTTGCCTGCCAGCAGCCCCAGAGGAGCAATGGGGGCTGAGGTGAGGAAAAGGAGGATGCAGCTGAGGAAGTCAGATCAGAAATGTTTCTAAAGGTGTTTAAACAGGGCTTCATGAAAAGGAAAGGGTTGATTTTTGCATGCACATCTCCTTGTGAGCAGCACCAACATGAGGCAGCCCCACAATAGGCACATTTTGTTTTACATGGCTGCTGCATGTTGGGCATTATCTGGGCAATGAAACCATAACCTCAGAGAGTGGCTAAGTTCAGATTTTGATGGTGTTGCAGGACACCAAGCCCTGCAGATTAGCATGGAGGGCCAGCCTCACTCAAGCCCACTCTCTCCTAGCATGGTTGGCTTAAGGTTGTCCATGAGCTGCCATGAAACCAACCCTGCCTTTGCAGGGGGTGATTTCAGCCAGCAGAGCCCCAGGAGAGCTTTGGAGGCATGCCCTCCCGCTGGCCCCATGCCACTGAAGGTGGCCAGCACTCACTGCCCGCTCCTCCAGCACCCTGCCTCGGACAGGGACTCGAATCCCGGCTGGCAGCGGTCACACTTGTCCCCCATCACACCGGGTTTGCAGCTGCACTGGCCGTAGCTGTCACACTGTGTGCTGAGGGAGCCTGCAGAAAGACAGGAGGGGGAGGTAGGGATGGGCACCTTCCTACCCAAATCATTCTGTGGGTTTGTGATTATTTCAAAGGGCAGGCGGGTCTTTAAAGCTGTGGTGTGGTGTGTGGGGGCTCAGAGCCTGACCTGCCCAGGCGCTCAGCAGTGGCTGGAGCCCCTTGCCCCGGGAAGCAGCCGTGCACGTACCCCAGGGGTGGCAGAGGCAGGGCAGGCAGCACTGCTCCCCCCGCCGTCGGAAGAAGCCGTCCCTGCAGCGCTCGCAGTGCACGCCCTCCGTGTTGCCCAGGCAGCCCAGGCAGCGGTACCCGTTTCCCGTCTCCCTCAGGAGCTGCCAGTCAAAGATGCACTGCCTGGACATCCCATTGCAGTCACAGACTGGGGAGAGGAGAGCAGAGAGACGTCTCAGATGATGGCTAGAGATGAAGGCACCAGCAGCAATCCCACCCTGAGGGGCAAGGATCAGGGGGGCAGATGGTGCAAACTTCCCCTTCCTGCTCTGCTAAGTGAGCTGCTTCCCCACATCTGTGTGTTTGTCCCTGTGTCTGTGAGCCACCCCAGTGCCACTGGTGCCCACACCATGCCCTGCACCCCCACATTGGGGAGGAATGCCCCATTTCACTGCTGAGGATGGACAAACCCAAGCCAAGAAGCCACAAACCACACAACAGCATTGCCAGGGCTGTTCTCCATTCTTTCACAGGTCTTGCAACACAAACAGGACATTGAATAAGCAGAGATGGTTTAAAAAAAAAAACCCCAGTCTTGTCCTGAGAAAAGCATGGGTAACTATTACCATGTTATGCCATGGGTTGGAGACAGACACATGTCAGGACTCACTGAGGGTCAGAGACAAACAGCCCACATTTATTATGGCCCCCCCCTTTTATTTATAGGGGGTTCAAAACTCCCAGACTTGGACAACTGATTGGTTTGGGTCCCAGCACCACCCAGCTCCCTGGCCAGTGATGTGTCTGCACTCAGGATTGGTTGGGATTGGTGGGGTCCCTGTTTGGGTTCAGATCCATCCTATCCTTGCTCACCCAGGGACTTGTTCACTTCTAGGCTGGTCAGGTTTGGGGGTGTGTTATGCAGTTTATCTTTGCAGCTATAGACCAGCTGCAGCTGTGAGAGGTACCCTTACTGGAGATTTTGGGGAAAAAGGAAAGTTTCCTGAGGTTATCCTTTGTTTCACCCAGCCAGGAGTGAGTTGAGTAGGAAAAGCTCAACCAACTTCCACCAGGTATCTCCACCCAGGTCTGCAGTGCAAGGTGATGAGGAGTGGTCTGTGATCCAAGGAGTTTGGCAGAAGTGTGCTGGCCAAGAGGGACATTAACAAGAAAGGTTTGGGCAGGATTGGACAGGTCACCTCACCCCACCCTCCTTCATTGTGAAGAAAAGCTGCAGCTGCCCACACCGCTGCATGAAGGATGTCAGGAAGAACAGGCATGAGATTCTGCATTCCTCTACAGCCAAGGCAGATGATCCCTGGGGACATCAGACTCAGGCATCTCACCAGATGTGCCTGCTACAGCACTCACTGCCTTGTCCAGCTGCTCTCTTGAAGCCACCTCTCACCTACTTGGCAAACCCTCAGTGGCCAGTACTGGAGCATTTAATCCTGAGGACCTTTACTCCAGACATGCCCCTCAAGATCACTGAGGAGAGCAGGCACAGCTGAGCGAATGCAAAGACAGGCAGGAGAAAGAAACATCCCAAGGGAAAAAGCCAGGTCCTCAGGGGCACAGAGCCTGCTGAGGAACTGCTCCAAACCACCCTGATGCTGCCATGGGAGCCTTGACCTCCCTCTAAGGAGCTCTGCTCACTGCTGGCCTCCTTGGAAAGGCTATCCCCAACTACCCAACCCCTGCCTAGGTCATCTCTGAGAGCACAGGAGGTGGAGGGAGTCCAAAAATGGGCAGAAACCTGCTGCAGGGATGCAGACAGCGCCCTGTACTTGTACACACTGAACCTCCTCCTTCCCAGCTCTCTTCTGGCATAGCTCAGCCCCAGGGTACAACGTCCCTGTCCTCTGAATATGTGATTCCTGGGACCAAGCAAAGGCTCCTGCTCTGTGCTCACACCTGGGCGCCGCCCTCCCACACACCCATCGGCACCCACATTCCAGAGGGAGGCACTCAGGAGAGCCTCTGCCAAGAGGAGAGATGACCTCATGCACCAGCAAACAGGGAGAGAGAGTTTTCCAACTTCAGCAAGCACAGCCTCGCAATCTGGCTGTCAGGAGCCCAAGACAGAGCTCAGGAGATCTTCTGCCACCCTAGCCTGCTGGGAGGAGACCTGTGGGCACAGAATTCCTGCCTCTAGGGTCTGGGAAAGCAACTCCAGCCTCAGAAAGCGTCAACAGTGACCAAAGGGCATGGACAACACAAAGGACCAATGGAGAGCAGCAGCGTGAGACTTTCTCCAAGTATTTGTGCTCACCTTCACAGTAGAAAGATCTCACTTGGGTTGATCCCACTCTCCATCCCTCTGCACTCCAGCTAGATCTGACATTGGAAGTGACCCATAAGGATCTTTGAATTGAACTCCACCCATGCATCACCCTACGCAATCTAGAGGATTTACTGGGTTGCTAAATTACAGGCATGAGCACTATTCCCCCAGGGAATGAAAACCTTTCTTTGAGTGTTGCTCTACTGCTGCAGCATGTTAGGAACAAGCTCTCCAGCCCTGGAACAAATTCCTGTCTCGCTGATTCAAAGCCATTTGAGATGCTGTGGCAGGTTAGTGTGTGCTGGTGTGTCTGCTCCTGGTCATCCCCCAGACACCCAGGAACTCAGGCAGGCTAATCCTTACCAAGAGCAAGGCACTGGGATTGATAACAAGATGGAGCAGGAAGGACTGCTGGAGGATGAGGACCAACTGAGGACAGGATCACTTCTGTGTCCAAGTGCCCTGAGGCTCTGCTCTGAGATCATCCATGGAAAAGAACAGGTTCCATTGAGGAGAACCTTTGCAGCTGGATTCCTTCAGTGCTACGTCAGGATGCAGGAGATCCATGGCACACATCCAGCAGGGTGTCATTCCCCCAGCTCCCACCAGCAGAATAAAGCAAGAAAAATGTTTGATGGCTGTGCTGAGATGAATTCTCACATGAGAAAGGCTTGGAGAAGAAGACAGTCAGCTTCAGACTTCTTAAACTGTCTCCTTAAATTCACAAAACCAGACAAAGAGGGTAGCCCTGGGTCTGTGAGGATCCGACAGCCTTGTACACACAAGCCAACCTGCAAAGATCCCTCCTTCCATCAGAACAGAGCTTTGCCTGCAATGAAGGCTCCACGTCAATCCAAGCCATTCCCTGCTCTGTGCTCTTGGGACAGTGACCAACAAGGCTGTCCCATCTGCTGCTCCAAGGCTGGGTGTCCCCACTGCCCAGCTTCACAGTTTCTCATTGCAGGAAGACCTGCCTGGGGCTCCTGGGGCTCCGTCAGCGGGCTCAGTGACACCACTCAAAGTCTGCTGCAGCATGAAAACACAGCCCTTATCCACCATCAGCTTTACAGACACACAGAAATGGGTTCCAGAGTCCCTGGGAAAACAGCAGTTTCCCACACACTGCCAGGAAGGAGCAGAGAAGACTCTACACCAGTATTTTAAAACTTGCATGTAATTAAGGCTGATGTAATAATTAACCCAAGTAGCATGTAAAGCAAAGCAGATTATTTTTTTTTTTAAACCCAAACAAAAACATTATTCAGCACTTATTTCCCTTTGCACCAAACATAAGACTGGTAAAATTCAACTTCAAGCCCAGCAAGCTTATTTCAGAACATCAGTATTGGAGACCAAAAAGAAAATTTAAATTATTCAGTATTTACAAAATCACTCAGTACTTACAAAATACATCCAAACCCCTGATTTTGGCCAAACTCACCCATCTCCAGACTATAGGCCAATGAAACTGAAATTCAGATAGCTGAATTACCATTGGGCTGAACCTGTTTAAATCTCCCTCCATGACACTCTCCACTAGGTGAGATTTGCATGTGCAAGAGGATCTGCTGGATTTTTAAAGCTGTGCACCCCAGAAGATTCCTGTCTCCCCTAGGATACAGCAGGGCTGTGGCACCTTGTGAGGCCCACAGACTCGCACAGAATCCAAACACCACGATGTTATTACAGCAAACTGGGTCCTGGATGCTTCCAGCTCTTCTTCAGGCTCGAGGGAAGTTTGGTTCCAGCAGCGATGGGCAGAGCAGCCACCGCCTGGGCGATGCCTGTGCTGACACCCGCATCCCACCCTGGCAGCAAAGCTCTATACCGACAGCAATGAGATAATTGCATATAAATAAATTATTGAAAGAGGATGCCAGTGACAAAACGAAGACCAGCCGCTCGTGGGATACTTAACCTCGGAGGAAAACTAAGAAGCACCTCCGGAGTCAGTATCAATCCCGAAGGCAGAGGGGAAGAGTGCCCTAGCACTCAGGCACCGGCACTCTGCAGAGCGGGGAGAGAGCTGCGAGCCCACCTGCCCCAGCCCATCTTCCCCAGCCCAACTTCCCGAGCCCACTGTCCCCAGCCCATCTTCCCGAGCCCACCTTTCTTCCCAAGCCCACCTTCCGGCGGGACGGGGGCAGGAACAGCCGCCCTACCCGAGCCTCACCTTCTCCGCTGCGTGTGCTCCGGGCTGCGGGCAGGAGGGACGCGGCGAGGCAGGCCAGGGGCAGGAGCCAGCCCTCGGCCATCGCTTGTGCCGGGGAGCACCAGGCTCCCGTTCCGGCGAGCTCCACACCGGCTGCCCGGTGCCTTTTTCTGGTGCGTGTTTTATCGGCTGCTCCACCTGAGTCACTCCCAACAGGAAGAGCGCGTGTGCCGTGGGCTGACTCACAGCGAGACCCAGCCCAGGGGAGCGCAGACGGGCGCCTGCCCCATCCAGAGACAGGCACGGAGGAGGCACAGCACCCCCGGGACCTCCTGCATGCACCCTCTTAAGGGAATAAAATACAGCTGAGGCTCCTGAAGTCCCCCCGCCTGCCCGTCCCGCTCGCCCAGCTCCATCTCCCCTCCACAGGCCGGGCAGCGGGGCCGGCTGGGGAGAGCCGGGCTGTCCGGGCACGCCGGAGGCTTGCAGGGAACAAAATCAAACAGGATGAGCTCACAGGAAGCCAGGGGAGGGTGGATGGGGGCTGCCTGCTCGCAAGCCAGCCAACCTGCAAGAGCAGGGCTCATTTCAGGTGACTAGCAGGACTGGGGATGCAAAGAGACCCAAGGTCAGCTTGAATAAATGCCCAGAAAGCAGATCGATTGGGATTTACCAAATAATCATCAAGTTCAGGAAATCCCCAGACTGAGAGATGAGGTGGAGGTGGAAATCATCACACGTTTGTCTGCTTTTGCTCCTGAGATGGAAAATGAACTTAGATGGGTCCTTGGCCTCACTTACTACATCATTTTTATGTTAAAAGAAGGATGAGGAATGGAGACAGAGAGGGGGAGAACGCTTGTCTGAGGCTGCAGACAGAGCCAGGGCCAGGCTCCACAGCCAAGGTCCATTAGCACTTTTTTCTCAAGGGTACCTGACAAGCCACACAAGGCATGAAGGCCATTTCCACCTCACTCCCTGCCTTTGTCCTGCAGGACATGACCACTTCTTCAGGGGAATAGAGAAATCTGGAGGCAGGGGTTCTCCACATCCTGCACACGTCAGGACAAGCAGGACTCCAGCGTATCCACTGCCCTGAGGGAGCAGCCCCAGAGGGGCACAGTGAAGGATGGGCCCTCATGAATCACAGCACCTCCCCTGCCTAATGCCATGAGACTCCCAATATCACAGGTGACTGCAGGCCGTCCAGGAGCACTTTAAATAGAATGAAAAAACCTAACAAGTTCATTCCCAGAGACACAAGTTGCCTACAGGTCCCCTTCTCCATTAGGTATTCAAACTCAATCCAAGGTGTGACATGCTGCTCACTTCAGGCCTGACAGACCAGGATGATTAAGGCTGAGTTCCTTGTCTGAGCCTCTTACACTCCCCAACATCCTCCAGACACTCCAGACACCTGGAGCTGACTCACAGGGCTTTCCTCTGTGGCTCCTGGTGATCTCATGTGTGCAGCCGGCCCAAACTCACCACATCTCTGCACCTCCCTTTGCCAACTGTACCTGCCTCTGCTGATTGAGTCAACTCACTTCTATAAACAGGAGGTTTCCTTTTCATTTCACTTGCTGGATCTTAATGCAGCTCACAACAAGGAGCACGGCTTCCCAGACACGATAGTGGCGTGGTGGGTTTTGGCATCTGAGGTTGATTTATCTGGTTTTCATTACTGGTTTTTTAAGTGAGATAAAAGATATTCATTAATTCAAAAGTTCTCTAGGATCCACTCATACCTCTAAGAAAACATGATCCCTTCTGCTCTTCAGTACATCACTTGCCCACAATACTTCTGCTGTGCCCTTCCTACCTGCTGACACCCCTCTGCTCACCTCCACAGCATGGTCCGTAACAGCAGTTTCCTTCAATCTCACCCAGACCACATCCTTGGATGACTTCTCTCTTGGAAAACCAGCCCACCCCATCAGGAAGCTTTTCCCTTATCAGTCTCCTCCATGTTATCCCTTTTATCTCACTGTTGCCACCCCAGCTCTCACTCCACTTGTGCAAACAAGGCCGTGACAGCTCGTTCCTCAGTCATCTCTGCTTATTGACTCAGATTACTCTCACCTTGTCATCCGCCACTATACTTCAAGATCACCTCTGAAAACCACATGCCATGAGACTACCAAAGATGTCTTTCCTGGGGCCCTGATTTTCTAAACATATCCAATCTGGAACAAGCAGCTGCCCACCACTCTCCACAGAGCCATGTCCCACTGCAGTCTGTCACTAGGGCAGCACCCTTGAGAAAAGGTCTCACACTAACATGATTAACAGAGATGTTTCACCTTTTAGAGTAAGCAAAAGTGTAAGCAAAGGGAGGCACAAAGAATAGCTGTGCTCATCAGACACTGCAACAAAAGTTTTGTTTCACTGGAAAATCTCTGTCTTTTAATCTGCAACACAAGAAAAATCCTTCTGAAGATGTTTTATGTTCATTCACAGCAGAGCCAAAAAAGCTGTTCCTGCAGGCAGACCACTGTGGCTCACAAGTTTATCAGTCCTTGAGGATGTGGCCATGGCAGAAGTAAATGATTCAAAACCAGCCTGAAACATATAATAATCCAAATTTTGCTGATGGTTGCTGGTGAAAAGTGATGGATGTGTAAAAACTTGAAGTGGTGGTTTTATTAATGTAAGCAAGGGAGAAAACCCATTTTGGTGACTTATGCCAGATGAACACCATAATGCTGTGGGTCCTTGCAGCCCAGGTCAACCCTCACATCCCCAAGCCTCCTTCTACAAGGAGCCATCTGATCTGCCACATCCTCCAGGATTTCCTCGGAGTGTGGAAAATCAGTGATCATGATGTGCAGGTATCAGCAAACACCAGTGCAGTGATGGAGCCTGGAGTTCAGTCTCTAACAGTTGGGTGCCCTGGGAAGTCCTCATGACAGCCAAAGCCACCTAGAGCAGAGACCACTGAGGCAGCAGCTTTGCCAGGATGGGCAGGGAGCAGGCAGGGAGCATGCTAGCAAGGGAGCAGGGCAGCAGCAGTAGCACAGCAAGGAAGTGCTGTCATGTCTGGCCCTGCTTTGCCTGTGCCCTGCCTGGGCCAGCGAGGGTGACACAAACAGGGATGAAGGAAGAAGGCATTGCCATCCAACTGCATTCCCCTTGCTGTGTCCATGCCAGCCTCTATGGGGTAACTTTTACATGGCATTCCTGATGTCTCTGGGATGGGGGCACATTGAAGGTGTCAAGCCAGCAGCCAACTAGAAAAAATAACTAACCAGAAAGTGGTCCAACATGTCCTGGCTGTAGATGGAGAGCCTAGGACACTGCCAGCTCAATGTGACAGCTGTATGACTCCTCCACTTCCTCAGATCCAGACAAACACACTGGAGATGTCTCCTCCAGGCAGTTGTCCCCAGCACTTTTTAACTTTTAACAATATCTTGTCCTCCCCACAAGTGAAAGGGAACCCAGCTCAGGTCTGTCCAAGCCCTCCCCACTGCTACCTGCCCACCAGGCCCCTTGCCCCCTGCCAGCCTCCTGCTTCTCCAGAGAGAACATGAGAGATGATGGAGCTTGAACCTGGGCAGGGAGAAGAAACACAGGGAACTGAAGGAGAATAAAGGCTACCAGAGCATGGTGTGGTCACTGCTCAGCAAGGTGCCTCCTCACCCACCTTGATGTCAGGTACTGGCTACACTGAGCAGAATATCTGGGGAGGGCATCACCACCTGGGCTTCAAAATACTGGTAGAACAGTTTGGCAACCTGTAAGCCATTGTCATGGTCCCTTGGAGCCGGGTCTGCTCCTCCCTGCAAGAGATTTCTGAGTATCTGCTTAGGTTACTCTTACCTCATCACCCTCCAGCATTACCTCTGAAAACCACATGAATGCAAGGCTCATCCTCCTTCAACATCACCTCTGAGACACATTTGAACAATGCCCACAAAAAACTTCTGGAGATAAAAATCCTGAAGATAAAATAAAGGACACAGGCTTGTTTCCTAACCTAAGCATTTTCTCCTCAAAACGTTAAGAGGCTCCATGTCAACCTACAGCCCATGCAAGATCAGAACTGTGCCACCACCCAACTGTCTGCTCCCTGACTGCTTCCCACAATCCAGCTGAAACCTCAGCCAGATTTTACCAGCTGGGATTTGCTTTGAAAAAAAAAAAAAAAAAAAAAAAAAAAGTATTTTAGAAAACAAATTCATTAGTGACAACTGAAGAATGAAAGGTTGAAAGTACACAAACTGACAGGAAAAAATAATAAGAATTTACCAGCTAAGATGGGATTAAGCTCTGATGCAAGTTAATGACACCTTTGGGTTCTCCTCTGCTGAAAAATAACAGAAATCCAGCTGGAGCTGTAAGACAAGTGTGAATGCAGAACAGCCTGATCTCTTATCACTTCAGTATGTCCTTAAAATTTTGCTTAATTCAGGCCAGGCTCTGGGAGACACGATCCAGGAGCAACACAGAGCACCCAGATTTGTAGCAGTTCACAGTAATTTCAGCTTTTTTTTTTTTTTTTCCTTTTTTNTTTTTTGCCTTTTTTTTTTTTTTTTTTTTTTTTCCTTTTCCCAGGAGCCCCATCCTTTTCTATCTGTTTAGTAAAAAGGATTTTCCCCTTACAGCGTAATTAAACTCCCCCCTGTTCCTCAGGGCTTTCCAGGAGGACAGTGCCACTCCAATAGCATCAGCACCAACAACATAGTAGGTTTTTAGGTCCTGAAAAACCAGCAGCTTAGAATCCATCATACCCATGGCAGTGGACCAGTGGTCACAAGAAAAAACCTTCATCCTTGTCATCTGTATCCCAGCACATGCATTTCCCAGTTTCTTCTCCCTTTTTCCCATACCAAACCAGGTTGTCTAAGGAGCAAGAGGTGAATCTTGCAACTGAGACACATCACCATCAATATCCTACCACCAAAAATAAAGTAATACTCAACAGAATACCCAGGTATAAGGGGTTACAAATATTCAGACTTTATTATAAATAAGAAATACTGTTTTATACATAAAAACTGCAAGTGTTGCATTTTGTTCACCGCCCCAGACAGCAAGACCACAGATTAAGGCAAAAAAAGCTGGAGTGAAGGCACATACTGAGGGGGCCACAGTTAGGAATTAGGTGATGAAGGGATGTCACATGTCATCCATGACACCCAGCACTCCACCAGCAGCTGTCACATCATCACATTATGTAAAGAAATAACTGGATTTATACAATGAATAATGGCTGTAATGCAGTACTGATTAACAGATCGCTTATAAAGATTTTTTTTTTATTTAAAAATAAAATTCTGTTAAAAACGGCTTAAGAAAAAAAAAAAAATAAAACCACAAGAAAGCAGGAAACCTTAGGCCTGAGGTCAGCCAGGGCATGCACACATCTGCTCTCCTCACAGCCTTGGCAGAGGTGATGTGGTCACAGCTATCTTCCCAGAGCAACCCAATGTCCCTGAGGCACAGGGAGCTCTCCTCCAGAGGTGTTTCCAGGCAGGAGGGAAATCCCACAATCATTCAGGGAAGGGATACAAGAGCCATGCAGAGTTTGGGAGACCAAACACCCCCTGCCCAGCAGCACTGTCTGCACCAAGCCTCCTGCCGTGCACAGTGGTATCAAGATGTCCCCAAATGCAGCTCTCTGACCACCTCAGCGCTGCTCTGGTGTCCCAACAGTGCTACAGCTCCTCACAGCCCAGCTGCAAAAGCACAGCCCCTGCCCCACTCCTGGCACAGCATCCCAGGGGACAAGGGACACACAACTGGGAGCTGCAGGGATCACGGGGGCAGGGCTGGCTTTGGAGACAGGGCTGGAAAGCATCCACCCGACAGGACAAGTGGTTATGGATGGGTGCTGGGGGTATGGTAGAGGGAAGCAAGCAGGAGCCCAGCTAGGAGAAATCCCAAGCTTTGAGGGAATGATACAGAGAGAAGCGATACACGGTGCACATGCCCCAATGGCTACAGGGAAAAGCACATAGAGGAGGCCAGGCTGTGCCACTCTGGAAATATGGCTGAGTATATTTACACACACATACACACACACGAGAGACTTCCTCACACTATAATCATGATTAAAAAAAAAAAAAAAAAACCAGAAAAAAAAATCACATTCACACAAAAAACATAAATTTGAAATAATTAATAGCACCAGTGTGTGTCAGATAATAAGTTCTTCCCCGCTACGCAAACGTACAAAGTTGCATAGTGTTTAAGGATAGATATATACTGGATCTCAGGGAGAGGGGGAGGGATGCCAGGCTAGAGGCAAGAAGAGGGAAGCTGCAGAGGATGCTCTTGTCTGGGAGCGAGGGGCTCCCTGCCACTCCCACCCAGCACCAGGGAGTACTGCCTGGGGAGGGAGCCTGCAGGGAAGCAGTGGGAGTGGTGCAAAAGGCAGAGCTGCCACCTGAGCCTGGCCTGAGGTCCCTGTGCTGCAGTAGCTTCATGGTGACTGGGAGATCCGGAGGCAAAAAGAAAGGAGGGCACCAGGAAATTCCAGCTCTTCCTCCCAGCTTTAAAACAGGTAAAAAGCCAGAGCAATAGCAGGAGAAATAAAAATCCCACTGCCCTCCTTCAGAAAAAAAGATGGGGAGAAAAAAGAGACCTTTCCATTTCCACTCACGTGCCCCCTTCCTTCCCCACCCAAAGACATTCAGCATGGAGGCCAGTGCAGCTGTCAGAGCTCTCTGGATGGCAGCTCTCCTCTTCAGCAAGACTTGTCCTGCTTCAACAATCTCATCTGTCAGTCACATTCCAAGCCCAGAAAACCAGATCCTCTGGAAATTCAGTAGCAACAGATGGGAATGCAGCTTGTGGCTTTCACACTCTGGGAGTCTGCACTACCCAGCAGGTAGCAGCTTTCAGACTAGACCCAAAGCTGCTCCAGAGAACAGAAGTGGGGCTGGCAAGTCCCACCACTCCACCAGTATCCCATCTTCCCAAAGAGCTCCAATCAGAGGCTGCCTTTTTCTCATAGCGATGCATCATCACAGAAAGCATTTCAGAAAGAGGCTTCAGCTATTTTGTCAAAGGCTACCAACACTGTTGGATTGGCCACTAGGTAATGATGAAAAAAAAAAAATTCACAGGGTTAGAAGTTGGGAAGAAGGATCTGAATTGAGTGCAGCTATACTGGCCATTACAGTAATACTTTGGTAGCCATCCCCTTCCTTCATAGAGACAAAGAGCTCCAGGACTGAGGATTTTACAGTCAAAGGGAGGAGACAGGAGAGAAAGTTGTGTTAGTTTTGCCTTGCTGTATACAGCTCACATGGTTATTTCTGAACCACAGTATAAAGAGTCCAGAGCATCTCTCATCCTTGCACTAATCAAAGGGAAACTGTGTCTGAGGAAGGGGCAAAGGTGGAGTGCTCAGGAAAACAATCTATATAAAAAAACCCCTTTGATGCCCAAAGACGGATATTTAATGAATTTGCTTCTCAAAAAACCCCAAAAAAACAAACAAAACCAAAACAAAACAAGAAAAACAAAATAAAACAAAACAAACCCAAACAAAAAAAAAAACAAACAAAACAAAACACCCCACCAAACCAACAAAAAAAAAAACAACCTTTCAACTTATCCTGATTTGACAAGAGAACAGTGGCTGCGAGCAGCGAAGAGTTGGGGATTTGGGTAATGTGTGTTAAGGCACTCCATGGCCGAACCACCACTCACCAGGGCGATTCCCCCCACCCCTCAGGGTTTCTCAATGGACGGGGTGTTGAAACAGCCAGATGGCAAGGTCTTCCTGATGTCTTCCAGGTTGCTAATGTCCTTCAGGATCTCTTCAATGTCCCTGTTGTAGGCCTGTATCGCATCATCTTGCTTCTTGGCTTCTCTCTCCAGGAAAGAAACTTTCTGGTCCAGGTCACTATCTTTCATCTGGTCTTTGGCACTGTTCAGGGTACCTTCAATTTCATTCAGTTTGTTCAAATCCACTGTCTCCAGTTGCCCTGAAAAGCCAGAAGCAAACAGTGAAGTGCATGAAAACCCCACTGACGCCCTGGGTGCTCACATGGCTGAACCCACAGCAGACTCCATTGGGCCATCTCTGCAGTAGAGACAGCATCTGAAACAGGACCAACCACATGGGTGACACCTCCACTGCCTCAAGCAGACTTCAGTTTGCAGAAAACCAACACAGAACATTGCCCAGCAAGCTCTGAGGCTACTTGGGAAAGAAAAAAAACCAAAGTCCTTGCCAAGACCACACAAACCCCATTTCAAGAGACCAACATATCCATCTGGTTCCTCAAACAGTACTGGCAGGAAAGCCAGCACACATCAGGAAAACACTCAAAGGCTTAGATCACATTAAGGACAGTCCTACCTAGTTGATCCAACAGGTCATTAATGACAGTGAGCAGGCTGTTCACAGAGTTCTTAGCTTTTCTTGCATTGTCTTCCGCCTCCTGGGCAGCCTGTGAGGCCTGTAGGATATAAAATACATTAAAGTGAGAACACAAAAAAGGTGTAGGGATTACAAAACTGTTGTCTCTCCTCTGCACTTAGTCACCACATGGCTGCCTCCTCACTCCAGGATAACAGTCCTGCACAAAGATCTTTATCACAGGGCTGGGGAGAAGACTGACAGTCTTCAAGTAACCAGTTTTCTGAATATTTCAGGATGGTGATCCCTGAAAAATGAGCAGGATTTTGCAGTAAAAGCCCGGATGGAACCAATAGGGCTATACAGTCAAGTTTACATTAAAATAAAAGGAAAAGCAGCTCTCAAATTCCAGCAGGGAGCCTATGCTACCGCACCAGAACTTGTCTCCTTTTCAGTCCCACTTAAAACTTGGAAGAGTCAGAATACTGGCTGGACACAGCACTGTCTTTGCAAGACGAGAAGAGAGGAAAGCCTTCATCACCAGGACAGCAGGGAGAAGGCAGCTCCCAGCCACTGCTGTCACCTGCCAGCAGTGCTTACCTCGCCTGCCATCTTCATATCCTGCTCAGCATCGGCCTGTTTCCGCTTCAGCTCTTTTTCTGCATCCTGCAGCTGCTTCATCATGTCATCCACTTCCCTGGCCAGGCCTGTCACGTCAGCAAAGGTCTTGTCCGCTTCAGCTCTGGTAGTAGCAGCACTCTGCAGCCAACAAGTGGGAGAGGATGGAAAAAGGTGGTGAAGGTGCACAACTTCCTTCAATCCTCATCAAAATGCACTGATTTCCTAACATGCTATATTTTGCATTTGCAGTGGGGAATAGAGCAGAGAGCACACGGGGCTCACCAGGAAGCACTGGAGCTCACACAACCCCAGGGCAGGATGTCAGTGGGGTGAGCTGCAGACCCACCTTCTGAACGGAGCTGGCGATCTGCTCCGCATCATCTGCTCGGGCCTTGGCCTCGCGGGCGTCGGCAGCAGCATTGCCCAGGGCCAGCTCTGCCTGCAGAGTTTTGTTGTTGGCCTCTGCTATGGTCTGGCTGATGGCAGGGATCTTCTTCAGCGCCTCCTCGGCCGCTGTCTTGTTGTCGTTCACCCGCTTATCGAAGTCTAAGGGGGGCAAAGCAGATCCTCACCACGTGCTCCAGAAGAGCCTTGGGATGCTCCCTTCCCGAGCTACCCAAGGCTTTGCTGTCCTGGCATTGGAGGGATGAAGAGCAAACTGGGGTCTCCCTATTGCACATCTCCTGATGCTTAATAAGGAAGTTAAAAGGAAATTTCCTGTCGCTGAAAACACTTCTATTTTTTCTTTAAAGGAAAACAAGCCAAAAGAACACACCAACACTCGGGTAATGGCAATACCAGGGCCTCTTTAACCAGAATATCCTACCACTAAGTGACTTGTCACACTGGAAGTGAAGGATTCACTCTAAGTGCTTCCTCTTTACCTTTCAGGTTGCTGAGAATGGTATTGGCCTCCTGTAGTGTGCCTCTGCTCTTCTGAGCAGCTTCTTCAGCCAGGGCTTTTGCTGCATCTGCTCGAGCCAAGAGCTGGTCTGCAGTCTGAGGAGACATGACATGTATCAGTGTATTCCCACTTTCTGAAGGACAGTGGTTTAGGTGTACAAAAAAACACTGTTAAACCTCAAACAACAATGCCACCCAGAACAGCAGTGCTTCCTCTGAGACCAGATGAGCATATGTACTTTGGGAATACTGCACTGAATCCGAAGATGGACTTTGGGAATACTGTTCTGAATACAAAGTTGACACAGTATCTGGCAAATAGCTCCTATTCTCCCATACAGCGTCAAAGCCATTGCTTTTACCAGCTTTCTGCATCTCCTTTCTGGGGCCATTCCTCAGCATTCTTTTAATCAATAAGTAACACTGAGTAAGGTGAAATAATTTGCATCTGGCCAGTTACTTGTCTTCCTTTTTTTTTTCCAGGGAACAAAAGCCTACACAACACAGAACTGACCTGCTGCTCTGTCTTCCCTTTCTCCAAGAGGTTCTTTACTTCTAGCTCCTTTCCTTTCATATCTTCTCTCAAGTCCTCATAATCTTTTAGCTTCCTGGCAATTAGTTGATCCAGTTCCTCTGCTTCCTTCTTGATTTTATTTGCTTCATTCTGCAGGTGGAAATCACACACACAGATTCGTGAATGTTAAAGAATTCCTGAACAGGTGGTAAATTTTTCCACTTCTACATTCAAGCCAAGATGATTGGCAAACATTTCACTCAGATTTTTGTCCTGCAGAAACTGGGGGAGGTGGGGTTTATGTAGGTGGGTTTCTGCATTTAAAATCTCCTGCATAAATGTTGGAATTGCTTAAAAGCTGGATTATGCCTAAATGGACAAAAAACCCACAGAGCGTTCCTATGCAGCGAACATTAGCAGAGCACACATAAGGTGTGCCAGCAACCTAGAAATCTTCAGGAAATACTGCACATGCTGGTGCCCACACGTACCTCTAGCCCCGTGGAATCCACAGTAGGCAGGCTGGTGAGATTAGCATAGATCTGCAGGGCTCTGTTTCCAGCTTCCTCGGCCTCCGCAAGTACCTTGTTGGCCTGTTTCTCTAGGTCTCGAGAAATATTCCTTGCTTGACTGTACCTAAAAAAAATCCCCAAGGATCCAGTTATGTAACAGTATTTTTTGTAGAATTGAACTTAGGAAGAGACTGGAGAGGCTAAGAAATTGAAAATCACATCCCGCAAAATCCAAAGCGTACAGAAAGTTGTCTTAGTTTAAAACAATGCTCTAAAGTCAGAAAATAAAACCAATTTTCTGTTACTGACTCACTTCTGGTTGAGCTCATCAATATCAATTGCAGTTTGGTTTTCTCCAGCCAGGGTCTTCAGCAGCAGTTGATATGCTTCCGTGGAAGTATCATTTGCAGCCTTGGCTATGCGAACAATCTCATCAGCTTCCTTTTTGTGCCTGGACAAAACGACAAAATTAAAATAATGTCATTAGATTTGTCAGCCGAGAGTTTTTATCCTCAGTTCTTGATTATATTCTCTTACTTTTCCTTCTTTCCTTCCCCCAGATTTACATTTGGGAGGTGCTGAAACATTTGTAATGGAAGCTGGTTGCCACATCTGTCATCCACATGAGCAATGTTTGCCCTCAGTGCTACACAGCCATCATCCCACAGCACCAGTCTCTTAAGCAGCAAAGGGTGTGTGTTTCCTACCCAGCAAATGAAATTCTGCTTCCCTCTTGCAGGGAAGAGCAGGGCTCTGATGCAGGCCACAATGAGTGTCCTGCCACAGCCTACCTTTCTGCCAGCCTCCGGGCCTCCTCTGCCAACAGAGTCATGTTGTTGGGGTCCCCGCTTTGCTCTGGAGGTGTAATGGACTGGAAAAGAAACAGAAAGGAAAAAAAACCCTTAAAGCTCTTTTTTCATCTTTTATTCATCTTTGCTTTAAATATTTATAGTCATGATCTAAATGCTTAGAGATGTGTCTAAACTGCTTCTCACTTCTCTCTGTTTTTCTTCAGCCCATGCAGTTGCCACCACTGGTTATCTCTTGAAAAACAATGGTGCTAATATTTATTTAGGACTTTTTATGATACAATCTGTGACTGACAGTGGTGAACTTCATTGATTTCCCATCAAGATCTCGATGCAAATTTGCTGTATGAGGGAGAGAGCAAGTGGAGAAACACACCAGAGGCACAGAACGCCCTCACCCTCTCCCAGCTGTGTGGATCTCAGCAGCACACTCACCACGTTGTCAGCTGCCACCTTGGCCTTCTCCAGCATATCAGAAGCCATGCTGATCAGGTCCTCCGTGTCCTCCACCCGCACCCGGGCCTGCTCCGCCAGCCTCTCCGTGTCCTGCACTGTGCCCTGGATGTTCCTCAGCCTGTTGAGTTGACTCACTAAGGTGCTGTTGATGTCTCTGAGGCGATCCATGAGGCCCTGATCTACGTCTGAAACACGTGACACAAAAGGGAGGAAGCAAAATTAATTAGAGCAGGAAGAGAAGCTGGAGAAGCAGCTTACCATTGCAGGCACCGTGTTGGTAGGTTAATCCCCTACTGAAAGGGAACCAGGCAAAGCCATTTCACAAATCACTTAGCTTGAGATCAAAGTCATAATCAGAATGCGCACCAGGAGAAATGAAAAGCCATTAACTGCTAATAAGACAATCCCGCTGGGTGTTGGAACTGATGGGAGATTTTGTGTTCAGAATCACGTTTTACCTCTCTCTCTGACTTAAAATGACAACAGAGTGCTCCTCAATGGGTATGAAATGTCTGTTTTGTGAGTTCTCTTTAACTTATCTCCTAGAAATTAAGCAGAGATGGAGGAATAGTGCAGTCATAAATTTTTCCACACGCAGGGTAACAATGCCTACTCAGAAGAAAGACATAAGGAGGTTCAAATGGAGCAGCTAGGAGCTATGTGGAATAGCAAACCCACTCCAAACTCTCCCCAAACCAAAGGGCTGACAAAAGCTGGGAGGATAGAGCCTTGGTTCTTGCATATGTAGGACTTATAAGGCACCCAATCTTCACCAAATTTCTGGACCATCAGGTAACTCCCCACAACAGCATCTTAATAACGGAGGCATCACAACACAGGTATGTGATTCACAACCAAGGCAGTTACTTTTGAAAAGCTGAGAATGTTACCAAGAATTAAAGTGCAAGCAGAAGCCCACAGAACTCCAAAATTAAGATTGGTCAAATACTTTGACCTTGCAGTACATCTTAAGTATTGAACATGAACATTTGACACATTTCAGAAACATACTACCACAGAGAAACAAAAATAACCTCTACAGGTATGCACAGATTTTTCAAGGGCAGTTTTTGTGCATTTACTTTATCTGTTTAGTAAAAGAAGAACCTGGAGCTGGGGAAGGGTCTGGAGCACAAGTCTCATGAGGAGCAGTTGAGGGAGCTGAGAGGGGTTGAGCCTGGAGAAAAGGAGGCTCAGGGGGGACCTTGTGGCTCTGCACAACTCCTGACAAGAGGGAGCACCCAGGGGGGTTGCGCTCTGCTCCCAAGGAACAGGGACAGGATGAGAGGAAACAGCTTCAAGCTGTGCCTGGGGAGGTTTGGGTTGGATAGTGGGAAAAATTTCTTCACTTTAAGGACTGTCCAGCCCTGGTATAGCTGCCCAGGGAAATGGTGGAATCACCATCCCTGGAGGGATCTAAAAGCTGGGTGGATGTGGTGCTTGGGAAAATGGGTTAGTGGTGGCCTTGGCAGTGCTGGGGGGCAGGGAACAGCTGGATTTGACCTTAAGGGTCTTTCCAAATTAAATGATTCTATGATTCCAAGACAGAGAGAGAGATCAGAAATTCCACCACAAAACCATATCCATTCCCTCATCTTTCTCCAAACCCCACCCTGCTATCCCCTTATGTGGGACTATTATCTAGTCATGGATGCCAAGCAGGCAGTATAAATCTATCTCAGCTAAAGCAGAGAAAAGCTTAAGTGGCCATTCTCACTGGCAGGAATCTTCCCCAGCAAATGCCAGTATTAGATGCGTGTTAGCTTTTTCCCAGCTTCACACAAAGGGGACAAATTTTCCCAAAGTGGTCTGAAATCACTGCACTAACTCCCAGGGGAACATCTTTTACTGCAAAGTCAATAATCTTCCTCAGGGTTCTCTTTTCCAAAACATGCATCATCTTATACATTAAAGAGACCCTAAGGACAAATCACTGCCACAGACATGACAAACATCCTGCTCACCCCATGGTAGGGGTGACAACACAAGAATCAATTTGAAACAGAGGTTATCAGGAAAAACAGCACTCTTCAGAATATTCTACACTTTATGGTGGACTATTAAGTTTGCCATCAGGATTTTGAAGCCTTCATTATGATGGCTGATGATATCCCAGCAAGAACTACTTGATCCCAAGATGTCTGAGCAAATTTAAAGCTGAATAAGCATACTGCAAAGTTTTCTGCTTGTTTAACAAATAAAACCCTCCTTTGCATTGAGAAAAGAGGGTAACACATAAAACACTTCCATCCATACAGACCTAGAGGCAGATCTGTACTTCCACGTACAACAAAGACCGCTGGTATAAAAGCATGGATAAAAGCACAGGCACTGTTTTTTTGATAATAACATTCAGTGACTCAGTGCTGCCTGAAATTGCTGTCAATCCTGGAGCACAGCACTGGTGTGAAATAAAACATGCTGTCTCCAAAGAGAACAGGAACATCAGGCAAAGAACTCATTTACTTGGTCCATGCCTGATCAGGTCAACTCACCTTTGCTCTTTTGTGCTTCATGGAGCAACTCCGTAACTTCTCTTTCTGCCTGCTTCAACCGCTCTTCGAAGGCTTCATCAGTTACAGTTTCTTCTCTGGTACCCAGATTTGCTATAAGATTTTCCAGCTCCTGCAGCCTTTGACGTTGCTCTGCCACCTACATGAGAGGAACAGAGCACAGCTATGACACAGCAAAGCACCTTGAGCCTCTCTGCCTTCAGCATCCACCAACACCCATGGGCCGGAATGCTGCACAAGTGGCCACGTGCCACCATCTCCAGTGGTACCAACAGCAGTGTCTGTGGCCTTACCTTATCCTTCACTAATCTGTAACAGGCTGGACACTCCTGGCAGCCTGGCCACGAGCGGTTGTAGAAGTAGTTCTCCTCACATTGGTTGCAGCGGCTCCCCACGAAGCCTTCCTTGCACTCACAGTGGCCGTTCTCCTGGCACTGCAGGGACCGCGAGCCCTCGGGATCACAGTCACAGGCTGTAGGGAAGTTAAACCTCAGTCAGACTGCAGGGAAGGCAGAAATAGCCTAAACTCACAGGATAAGTGGATATCCTTAATACCCTAAAAGATCTGCAAGAGCTATGGGGCACAAACTCACAGCTGGACCTCACTCCTGATCACAGTGCTTCTACTCACAAGCAGGATCCAACATTCACTGTGTGTGTTCAGTGTTGCTACTAACTCTCCCACAAAGCATCGTTCTACCCCACTGCACTGTAACCAACTGCAGCGAGTTTTCCTGCTCTTTACAGGCAGGGATATCAATGAGGAAAGTTTGGATCCTCCTGCTTTGCAATCATGTTTACAAGATCAGCTGCTCCTCAACACAGAACCTGTATAACTGAGGACACCTGCAGAGTGACTGTGCAGCAACACAATGGGAAACAAGGCTGTTGGAGGCCAAGATGCAAAGAATATATTTGCACCAAGGAGAAGTAGGTATCTACTCAGTTGGATATCTAGGAAGTCAGACAAGGAAAAGGGAACAAAAGAAGAAGGGGATAAGCTATAGTACAGAAATCAAATTTTGTCATGCACAGTGTGTACGTAGAAGTGCCAACTTCTGCTGTGACAAAATACTTTCCTAGAGGCATAAGGAAAGCAAAGGCAAGGCTGGGTGTGCAACATCCTTCCCATCTGCCTTGCTGTGGCCCCTCAGACTTACGTTTACAGCCTTCAGAGCTGAAGCCGAAGTGGTTGACCTCGCATTTGTTACAGTGCTGGCCGGTGACGCCAGGCTGGCACTCGCACTGCCCGGTTCGGATGTCGCACTGCCCGCTGGTGGAGCCCAGCGGGTGGCAGTTGCACCTGGGGGAGAGGCAGGCACACGTCACGTGTGACACAGAAGGGACACGTGGGGAAAAGCGCCTCCCTGAAGAGCGCAGCTCAACATTTGCATTTGCCAAAAGCCGCTTTTCTTGCTGTGAAGATGCAGCAGGCGAGGCACTGAGCTTTTGAACTATGCAAGGTCACTTGCTGCCTGCACTAAAAAAGGAACCCAAGAGCCCCGGCTACAATCACAAAGTCATGTGGCAGTTTTCTATTTAAAACCCTGATTTAGAGCTCTTTATAAAGCTATTTATAAGTCAGGCCTTTTGTACAGCCTTAGCTGCCCCATGACCACTGCTCTCCCCCACCCACAGCAGCAGAGGCACACCTGTTACTTCTGACAAACATCACATTCCTGCATAAATAAGCACAGACCTTCCAAAATCAGGGTCTCTTCCCCAAGCCAAGACAAACCTCACCTCTCACAGCCACGTCCACTCT
This sequence comes from Aegithalos caudatus, assembly GCA_013389925.1. Classification (NCBI taxonomy): domain Eukaryota; kingdom Metazoa; phylum Chordata; class Aves; order Passeriformes; family Aegithalidae; genus Aegithalos; species Aegithalos caudatus. The sequence goes on from WEIU01007565.1 coordinate 141,498, forward strand.
GGAGGTTGAAGAACCCAGGCTCACAGGCACTGCAGTCCCTCCCAGTGACGTGAGTCAAGCACTCACACTGCCCAGTCACTTGATTGCAGATGGTCTGCTGATTCACTGTGCCATAGGGATTGCAGTGACAAGCTGTAAAAATAAGAAGGTATGGAGAAACACGCACAAAGTTAGAAACCCCTTGTGATGTTGGTACTTACCCAAATAGGCCTGGGGTATCCAAACCACATGGCCACCCAGCCCCTGCATCACACAATGCTTTTGCTTTGATAGCACTAAGCACCCACAAACACAAGGATTTTCACAAGCTCAAACCACCAAACCAAGGGAAAACCACATATTGCTGATGACAGGCACAAGTGACAGCCTGACAGCAGGTCCTGGGGACAAAGCCATTTTTAAATGCAAGGAGAAGCAAGCCTCACCTCTGCACTTGTCAGCGGGGTCCGGGGCCAGGGGGTTCCCGAAGAAGCCATCCTTGCAGCGGTCACAGTAGAAGCCGGCGGTGTTGTGGATGCACTTGAGGCACTCGCCGGTGTGGCGGTCGCAGTTGCCCACGGCGTTGGGGTCGATGTTGTTGTTGCACTGGCACAGGCGGCACGGCCTCACCGCACCGTTTCTGCCCAGAGGGTCTCCGAAATAGGCGTCGTCACACAGCTCACACCTCTTGCCTGGGACACAACACAGACATGGGTGCTGCAGCAGAAAGCCCTTTGCTGCCATCTCACATGGGTCCCCTTTGCAGCCCCTTCTGAAAAGCAAACTCTTCAGCTTCTTCCCTTTCATCCTTCTCTCAGGGATAGACAGAAATCCCTCCTCATCTCTAAATTCAAGCTGATTTTTCACTTTGCACTATGAACTTTGCATTATGAACTATTTCCATTCTTCCTTCCTCTCCTATTCCTTTAAGCCAAACCTATTTGCTACAATTTCTTGTTAATTTAAGAATCCGAATAGGTAGAGTTCTGCGGGGCATCACTGCTCCAGAAAGCTCCTCTGCCAATGAGACCTGCCAAATCTCCACAGGCAGCCACTGATGCATCTGATTCAGCAGCTTCCTACACTTATTGCAGATCTGACCTCCCCAATCAGTTATGAACTCCATTTCTTAGGCAGTTCTTGCACAAACCAACCCCCTTTTCCTCACATCCCAAAAAGGTGGTGTGAGACAGAAGGAACTCCTCTGCAATCACATAGCTACAAGATCAGCTGCTACAGACACCTGAGCTGTCAGGAACCTGAGGCCTAGACTCTGCTTTGGTTCACAATGCAGTGACACCCTGAGGAACCCCCATGAGCTGCTTATGTGCTTGATCAGAGGCTTTCCTAAGCACTCAAGAATTTACAGGTATTTTGTACTCTGGACTCTGCCATACCAAGCATAAAATCAGCAGAGAAGCACGAAGGCTGCCAACCATCCTATGGCTTCCTTGCTGTTTGCAGGCAGAACAAAAGTTTCTGCTTAACAACTCATGCTTGGACTTCACAGCTTATTGCTAAGAAAAAAAATATCTGTATCTGTTCATATATTACTCCTTAAAATTGATGAGCACTAGTTTGATCTTGTATTTTTTTGGGCAGTGTTCATGAGTCACTGCAGCCTTCCTGCTCTTCCTAGGAAGCATCCTGTAGTGCCTCACTTGCTGGCAAACCGCACCTTCTAATTTTATTTCAGTCTGACCTGCCTTCCTGGCTCTTTTAAATCTATTTTCTGCCCAACATCATGTCATCATCAGAGCTCTACTGGAAGGCAGCATGGCTCTCCTATACAGCACAGAAATGGTCAGACTTTGCAGATCAAGCCTTTTGTTCTCAAGAAACAGATATGAAAAATACGTGAAGCCCCATGCCTCACATAGGGCAAAAAACAGAGCTGGGGAAGGGAGAAGGACTTGACCCAGAAGACAGAGCAGCTTTCAGAGCTACTCATTGTGGATCAGAGAACAAGAACTAGCAGGAGACACATTTCACGGGGATGCAGAAAAAGATGTTTTGCGTAGGAACACACCTGTAGTGCCAGCCTGACAGCTGGTGCACACCACCTCCTTGGTGCGGGGCACAATGGCACAGCTGGAGGTGCCTGGGCACGGGCAGGGCTGGCAGTCCGAGGCCGTGCCAGCCGTGGCATCGCCGTAATACCCATCGCTGCACTTCTCACAGTGAGCCCCCGCCGTGTTATCCCTGCAATTGCACATGCCTGGAATAGAGAGGGACGTGAGTTTTGCTTCATTTTCCAATCCTGCGAAGAAGAACCGCCCTGCTGCTGCTCCCTGTTTGCTGGGCCCCCTTACCCGTCTCGGGATCGCACGTCTCGCTGTGCCCGTTGCACGTGCAAGGCACGCAGGGGCTGTAGGGCCCGAGGCTCGGGGTCTCTCGCCGGTAGCCAGAGGTGCAGCGCTCACAGAACTGCCCCTCGTATCCCACTGGACACGAGCAGCTCTCCACCCAGGCCACAGGCACTCCGGGGCCGGGACGGGCGCTTGTGATGGTGACATCATCCAGGTGGCCGGCACCTAGAAAGCACCAAGGGGCAAACCCTGTGTAACCACGAAGGCTGTCATCACTGCTTCCCAAACACAGCTCAACGAGGGACAGACAGGTGGGTGCTTGCAGTTGGTAAGGGGAATCAAGATGCAAAACCCTCCAGGAAGGTTTAGAGAGATCAGAAAAGTGCACTAGAACTCACCGAGTGAACATGCAGGGTAGGAAAGCTGAGAATGACAATATAGAGAAGAATCTCAGAACAGCAGGTGAGCAAGTACAGTCAATTAAAGTTAAGTTATATTTTACATGTGTATGGCTTCCATTTCCAAATCAAATACCAAAATTCCTGTCTTTCAAGACAGAACAGACCATGTCTCTAGCAATTTTAACACACTATCTACAAACCACACCCCAGGACAAACTCTTCAACTATTCCTCTCAAGCCATTCCTTCCTCTGGAATTTCAGCACTTCCCTCCTCTCCTCCCAGCCCCTTCCCTGGAGCAAAACAGAGCCCAGATACAACATAGCTGGCTTTTAACTTATATCACTGTTTGCAGCATTGCAGCAGCTCCAGAGCACTGAGCAGAGCCTCAGCTCCTACATATTAGCAGTTGCTACAGCACTCAGGGATTGTTTGCTCCGCGCCTTTTTCCACCTCCATTTCACAACCATACCTTCCTCATTATGGGACACCCCTCTGAAAACACTTGCAGTTTTTCCACCTTTCCCAAATGCAAATTCATCTTTTGCATCTTTCTGCAAAAATTCTTCATCACACAGCAATACCTAAGGACGTATTTTTGATTCTAATTCATGCCATTTTTATAAATCTTCATTATGAGGAACTTTAACTCAGGTTCTGCACAGGCAGCACTTTAGACCTTGTCCTTTCCACTTGTCATGTCAAGGCATGACCCAGAAAGAGGAGGGATGTAACCATTTCCAGTGTAGTGAAATTTAAAGGCAAGTGTTGTAAATCTCCTATATCCTACCGTGTCCTTCAGTACTCTGTACTATGCATTTTTACCAATTGGAGGATAGTGGCTATAAAACAAAGCAAAATTGCCATGTCTAGAGCAAGGAAACAGCAGTTGACGAGTGTTCAGCTTTCAGACATTCGAAGACAACACTTTTCTTTCCCATATCCTCTTCATGAGGCCTGGGAGAAGATGCTACACAGGAAAGCCAGGTGAAAAGCTATTGGCACAAACTTTGCCAAATAAACTGCCACAGCTGTTGATGGCTGGGCCCTACAATGAAACAACCCAACACTAGAGAAATGAGTTTGCTCCCTCTTCTGAGACGTTCTGCTCAGAGACTTACTTCTCTCACTGTACGTCCCACGGATCTTGATGGAAGTCAAGTTGTGGAGAAGCTTTTGGAATTCAAATGGTGTAAGAGCAGGCCTCCACGGGTAATCTGCAGCCTCATGGAGCCTGGGGAGAAGAGCCAAGCATCATCAGCACAGCTTTCAGTGCTAACAGCTGCACCCTCTCAAAAGCTCCCTTTGCAACAGCACTGTGCTATTGCGACATTGCCCACAGGAGGTTAAATCTAATGCTCTCTGTTTCCTCAAGAGCTCAGAGGCCAAAGGCAGCCCAGGCCAGGTGACAGCTGCTCCCACTGTACCTGAAGGTGTAGGTCTGCACATTCTCACTGGGGTAGGAGTTGCCCTGGGCAATGAGAGGGACCGACACCCTCAGCCCAGCCCCTTCCAGCACCAGGTCCTCTGCAGAGAGGCGCGTGTCCCGCCTGTCCACACGGAAGGAGAAGGTCAGGTTTTGCCCGTAACTCAAAACCTGGTTGCCCAAGAACTTGCCTGAAAGGGGAAGAAATCCTTACAGTTAGGGAACAGAACACAAAGGGCACAAGCAGCACAGGAAGCCGTGCTTTTAGAATGACCTACGTGGTGCAACGAAGTACATGGGGAAGTAGGTGTCTGAGATAACGGAGATATCCTGGGTCTCAGCACTCCACTGCAGCAAGACTTCCGAGCCATCACGCTGCTCAGCACGCCACTCGTCGTCTCCTGAACAATCAGATGGGCAGGAATTAACACCCTTGGAAGGTGGGGATTTGCACACACTTCTCGGGTCACGTTGTTCACATCTCAGTTAATCTAATGTGCATGGGCACTGACAGGCTGCAGAAAGCAGCTGTGCAGAAGAATTTAGATAGTAAACACCATCTTTCCAATTTAAGCCCTTAACTCAAGTGCTGACTTGAAACCTCTGACGACTACTTGCCCAAAACCTTCTTTTCTTCTTTTAAAGAGCTTAAGCAGATATAGAAAAACCTGCAGTCCCCTACAACTTGTTGAGAATTGCATGCTTTGTATGAACTGTTCTCCAGTGGAATTTTAATTAAAAAGATGTTCTTTTCAGACTGTGCAGGATGAAAACATGCATACACATGAAACTGACTGCATGAAAAAAACCCGGTTTTTCCTGGGTTTACAGACTCATTGGAAACAAAACAGTGTTTTATTCAGAGCCATGTAAACCCCAAATCTAAACTGACTGTGATCCTCTCAATCAGAAAGTTCTGATTTGGTTCTAGAACTGAGGAAACGCTGCTTTGTCAGCACATCTCCCAGGCTATAAAAGGTTTCTATTTGCAATTCCCACTTGCACCTGCACAGAGTACAATAACTGTGTGCCTGAGGCCAGAGCTGTGAATTCATTCCTCCCCATCTGAACAAACAAGCTGCAGACATGGAAGCTACAGGTAGCTTCAGCATTTTGAAAAGAGGACCTGCCTGCCCAAGGTTTGTGGTCTTGCACAGAAAGGAAGGAGTTGGGGTTTTTTAGTAGCTTCTGACTCAAGTTTACAGCCCAACCTGAGATAGAAAGGAAAGCTCAGTTTTACCAAACTCGAAGTTGGAGGTGATGCTATAGATACTGTAGCCCACAGCATTGGTGCAGACTGAAGAGTGTCCAAAACAGAAGCAGGGGGTACAGCCTCTTGGATTGGAGGAATCCAGATGGAAAAATCCAGGTTTGCATCTGAAGATGCGAAGGAAAGAGAATTAATTTCCCTGATGCTTAACCCCAGGTCCTTGCTCAAATGTTTTTCATTCTTGAAACAAAGCCATGGGAAGAAAAAGCCCACCTCTCACAGTGGAATCCTTCCACGTTGTCCTTGCACGCACACCGCCCTGTCTCGACATTGCATTCCCCTGTGCTGCCAGCAGCATTGCAAGAACAGGGCCTGGGAGAGGCAGGAGAGAGGTTGGTTCAGTAAAAGCCACAAAGAGAGAGCTTTAAAACAAGCCTTGTTTTCCTTTTAGAGAGCTGCAATCCTCCTTACCTGCAGCCAGCTTCGGAGAGGGAGTGGAACCCTGGCTGGCAGCGGTCACACTTGTCCCCCATCACACCGGGTTTGCAGCTGCACTGGCCGTAGCTGTCACACTGTGTGCTGAGGGAGCCTGTGGGGACAGCAGGGACAGCCACCTCAGCACACACACAGACGGCTCCAGCTATTCAAACCTTACAGAACAGCCAAGAAATAAGGAAGAAAGCAGAAAGCACAGCTTCAAGCTGATAAGTGACAGCTTACCTAAAGACTGTCTCTAGTTTACAAGGATTTTTTTCCCTGGCAGTTCTAGACAGATGATCTAATCTTCCCAAACTATATTCAGCCTTTTATTCCTACCAACCTACCTTTTTATATATAAAATAGAATTTTAACTTCAAATTGCTTTCTCCAGTGCTAAATTTGCATGCCTCTAATTCTACGTCTGTTTTACTCTGCAATATCTAATTTCCAAGATTTTATTCCCTGAATCCCTTATATTCCCCCTAATCAGCATTTCTTTTTCCTGAGCTCTCCCTTTCACACTGCAATTTCCTTTCTTGATTCCTAAGTTGCATTTAAAAACTAAACTGCCTCTTTGGAGCAAGGCTGCATGGGCCACTCTAAATCCTAGTAAACTCTTGAGCAAACCCCTCATTTTTGGAAGGATGCCTTCCTCAGTAATGCTCCATTCAAGTGGTCTTGCACAAAAAGCAGTAACAGGTTTCTTTCATCCATAGTAGACAAAATGCTTTCTCCCAAGCATCCACGTAGCTGCCAGCCTTGAAGCTGTCAGCACTGTAAGAGTTAACTACCATGAGAAAAATATTTTAATATACAGAAATAGTTGCTTGTTTCCACTTCAATCCACACCAGAAGATTATAGCAAAGTGAAGAGTTATAAGATGATTAGGCTGGCTGGGACAAAACAACTCACAAAACCTTTACCATATACAGCCAAAGTTCAAATCCCCTTCGCAGTCCCATTTAGGATTATTTAGGAAAAAAGAGTACTTGACAAAAAATACCAATCCAAACATATCCAGGAGATTCAAATACACCCTGGGTGTCAGTGTGTCATGGCATACAAGCTAATGGCTAAGTTATAAAGGCCTTTGAAAGCTGGCCTTAAAGACCTGAGAAGTCACCTCCCTGCATCTTTTTGACTGTCTCAGCTGACACTGACCCTCAACCCTTCCTAAAATAAGGTCTAACACAAGGACCCAGGAGAGCAGTCAGAAGAAAAAAGGGCCTTTCTTGGTCAAAAATGTCACATCTGAATGACTCCTTGACAAAATTAGATGGGAGATGCACCCTGGCAGACCTCTCCCTGGCTGCTTTTAGGGCATGCTGCAAGCAATGACTTATGCCAGCTACTCTTTTGAAACATCACATCATATCTTACTATGTGTTACCCTTTTCCCCTTCTACTTTACTCGATGTGGGCTGGTGCAGTCATGGGATCACTGCTTAGTGGCAAAGTGGTTCCCTTCACAACAAAGGATTTTTTCTCCTGCCGGAATTACCCCCATCCCTGTTTTTTTTCTAAAGTAGTTTAACTACAGATTTTGAGTTTACTTTGTTTTATCTCACCCCACCCCCTTTTGTGTTTAATGTTTCACTGGTTTGTATTTATAGTGCTTGGATACTTGGTAGGAGAAACTGATGCAGCAGCTAAAGTTCACTACAGTTTCTCAGCATGAACAACTTCCAGAAATACCCACTCACATCATCTTGGTTATTAAGAATTTAAATGAGTTCTTTAGTACTGGGAGCATCCAGGGTAACACATACACAGCGGAAAAAAAAAATCTATTTCAGAATACATTCTAAGAAGTAAGTGCTGCAGAGGTGACCCATCTGCCCCTGCCACCCTAACCCCATTTAGAACCAAGGATAACTTAAACCAAAATAGAACCCAATAAACATTTCCTACACGTAGGGTAAAAAAAAGAAACCTAAACCACCCCTCCCTCTTTTTACCCCCGAGTTTGCCACGAGCCGCACGAGCGAAAGAGGAGTTGGGTTTTGCGCAGGGCAGCTCGCAGGCAGCCGTGGCTGCAGCAGTGCTCACCGACGGGATTGCAGCTGCAGGGCAGGCAGGCCTCCTGGCTGTCCCGGCGGTAGAAGCCGTGGCGGCAGCGCTCGCAGCGCGGCCCGTCCGTGTTGCCGGCGCAGGCGGTGCAGTGCCCGCCGTGGCCCGTGGCGCGGTACAGCTCGGGGTCGAAGTAGCACTCCTGGGACCGCCCGCTGCAGTCGCACGCTGCGAAGACACGGCACTGTCAGTGAGCAGCCCCCACTAAACCCATCCCGCACAGCTCTGCTCCAGAGGAGCTGCAGTAGGAGCTAGTAACCACTCCAGGACCTGGAACAAACTTGAGACCGTTCTCAGCAATGCCCAAAGGAAAACCAGCATTTTCTACCCATTTCTTTCAACATCAGGATGCACCTGCAGCAAAAATGTCATCCTCTCACACAGCACCACCAATCTCTGCCATCCAAACAAGCGTGAAAAGGTAACACAGGGCTACTCCATGCTGTAATGAGAGCTTCTCCCCTGGATTGCAAATCCCTAGACAGGCAGACATCCCAATTTCACCATCCCATTGAGGGAAGCCACAGACAGCTGGGACCGATCTAGACACTCAGAGGTCAGACAGGAAGAAAACTTTTCTGTCTGAAAAAGCTTCCCCATAAAGTAAACTACCAGGAGCTGTGGTCTGGGACAAAACACCAAGCAAACTGGTGTTCCCTGACAGAAACCTGCATTTGCGGTCAAGAAATTAAGATTAAATAATCAACAAGTAACTGTAAAAACCAATAACCCAAACATAAAAATCAGCTGATGCTGAATGAGGAGCTTTTGAAAGGGCAATTATACATCAGTACAGTAAGCAGGTTTCTCTTCCCATGGCTCTCATAAAGTACAAGCCTGTACTTTTTTGCAGGACACCTCTTTCTAAAGGTGGTTCCCATCCTTCTCCAGAAAGGAGATGCACACTCTTAGGGATGTACTAGAAAGCTCCCACAGGACAGGAGCGGAATGACCAGCAGTCCCATGAACTGTGCTCATGCTGGCTAACTGTAACTGAGACAAGCTGGAAGAAGGCAGGGCCAGCTTGTGGCTGCCAGCAGAGGGAGGGGACGTGCCCCAGACGGGCTGTCCCCGGTGCAGCCGCACGTACGCAGGCACTCGTTGGCGCTCTCCGCCGTCGCTCTCCTCCACGGGCGGTCATTGAAGAAAGGAAGGCACTTCTCACAGTCCACACCAAAGGTGTTGTGCTTGCAGTTGCAGACCAGCTTCCCAAGCTCGTTCTTCACACACTCGCTCGCGTGCCCGTTGCATTTGCACCTGGTTCGGGAGAGGTAAGGAACAGGTATTAAAATTCCAGGCCTCCAGGTCACTCACAAAGCAACACCAAAAAATAGGGCCCAGATCTCAAAATCTGAGTTGAGAGAAATCTGAAGGTAGGTGATTACAACAAAATTGAGAACAAAACTGCTGTCATTCAGCCTGGAGAAGAGGAGGCTTCATGGATATCTTATGGAGGCCTCCTAATATCTAAAAAGGGTTTATGAGATAGAGAGAAACTTTTTATCAGGGCCTGTAGTGATGGGACAAGGGGCAGTAATTTTAAATACCTTTCAAATTTTAATTTGAAAGATGTGGGGTTAGACTGGGCATAAGAAATCAATGTTCTACAGTGAGGGTGGTGGGACACTGGTAAAGATTGCCCAGAGAAGCTGTGGCTCCCCCATCCCCAGAAGTGTCCAAGGCCAGGCTGGGCAGGGCTTGGAGCAACCCGGGATAGTGGAAGGTGTCCCTGCCCACAATGTGGGCTGGATGATCTTTGAAGGTCCCTTACAAACAAAACCTTTATATGGAATAAGAGGTGCAGCCTGCTCTAGGTAGGCATTTAGAAAGGGAAGATAAGTGAACTAACTCCTTTGCAGTCTTCAGACTAACCTGAGTAGGAGAAGAAAGATTTAGCTGGCTTGATGTTAGTAAATTTTCCACAACTTCTCTCTTGTGAGAGCCCAGAACACGGTATGTTCACTGGGTGTGGGCTACTGTGGTATCAGTAGGAAATTAAATAACACAAAGGTGACTAATACAGAAGCCCAGGGACCTCCAGACTGGTGGTGCAGCCAATACAAATCCCCATGGGGCCAAATCCCAGTCTCAGGACCACCATATGCAAACAGTCCAAAACCCTGCAGGGGTTCCATCTCTGGTTTTTAAAACATTTTATCATCAACTACTTAAGGTTTAAACATTCTACAATAGACTTGGGCAAAAGGAATGGACAGCCACTACCATGTTGTACAATGTTCCAGACCTCTACAGGAGATAGCTTCTTCAATATATGTGAAGTAGAGATGCTGAGATTTTCTACTTACTGTTATTCTAGAGTACAGATATGGGCAGAGAACAACTTAAAAACACATTAAAAACCACACAAACCACAGAGCAGAAAAAGTTCTGTTCTTTTGTTTTTCACTTTAGTTACTTTTTTTACCATTTACCATCTCAAATCACTTAATATTTCACCTAATCAAAGAAAAAAAAATTGATCTTTGCCAGCCCTGAAGTTATAGCCACAAAAGCTTACACACAATATTTGCAAATTATGTAAAATTCATTCTAATGCATTCTTGATTTAGGACAGTCAGTAAAGACCAGAGCCTCTTGGTATCACGTGAATACAATCAATATCTTTAAAGCAGTCTAGTAAAACTAACCAAAAACTTTAGTAAGCAGAGTTTTATTGTGTACTCACCTACCACCCACAGCAAAATCAGAAATTGCATAGTAGTAAGACTTGAGAACTTTTGGGTCATTGAAAACTTCATCTCCAAATGTGTTCAGACGATTGAGGGTCACTCTAATATCTGTAGCTGTCACCCATTCCTAGATCAGACAGAAATCCCATCAGATGAAACACCCTCTCCCTGAGAGAGCACCAGTCATTAGCAGTTCTGTTAATGAGGTTATTTACCAGCAGTTGGTTCCTTCCTCATTGTTTTCCCCTTTGCACCTTGGGAGCTCATATGCTCCTGCTCCAGAAGCCTTATGCCACATCCTCTCAGCTGAAATGGGTTCTCCTAACCTTTTCTCCTCTCTGGAGACCCTTCCCAATGCCTCTTCACATCCTGACTGCTTTCAGCTGGGAAGCACTGAGTAAGCTCTCCAGCAAAAAGTGCAGGGCAGGCAATTATGCCAGCTTGCTAATTGTACATATCTGTCTGCAAAGCTATCCAGCACCAATGGGAAAAGCTTTAGGGTGCATTTGTCTGCAGACATATTGCACCAGACTAAAAGATACAGACAGACAAATGAGTGAGGCTGGGGGAGGCTGAGGAAGACAGGCAGATTGACTTGTCACGTAGGAGTTTTTTATAATATTTACACAATGTCTGTAATACACTGCCCTGCCCTCCTGCAGCAGCAGCCAGCACGCAGCCTTTTGCCAAACTCCCTATCACCTTCTGCCAGCCACTACATTGGCCCCTTCTTGGTTTTATTACACCCTTTACAAAGCTATTTTCCTTCAAACACCATAAAAAAGAACACAAAGAAACATCCCTGTGTGCAGCACCTGTGTCATGGCTCAGCCAGTAACACAGAGTGTGTTTATGAATTACCAACACTGACATAAATACATGGAAATACCAATCACAACATACACATTTACTTCAGTTCTGAAAAGCAACACCAGGGGTTGGTACATATTTTAGTAGACTGGTGCTTAGATCTCTATTCCTTACCTAGAGAAGTTTATCAGAAAATTATCTACATTGCTAACTTGAAATCTCCTTGTTCACCTTAATGATAAAGCATGGTTTTCTGCAAAGGTTAGCTACACCAATGAGGTGGCCAAACTGGTTCTTTTCCACTTCAGAAGTTCTTCGTCCTTTCCCATTAATCTTGTTTTTTCATTTCACTTTAGTTTGCAGAAGCAACCCCACCAGATTCTGCTCTCCTGCCTGGCAACCACAGACAAGCAGGCCCTGAGCCTGCTGGGTCCTCATCTCAGTCTGCTCCTGCTACTCTAAGAGCAAAGGGAAGTGATGGTAATTACAGCTCTGAAGGGAAGACAATGAGCCCCAGTGAGGGAAACCCCACAGCTTTAGCTCCTTGTTGCAATATAAACTGGAGAAGTCATCAAGCAGAGTACAAAAACTGGCAAGTAAATCAGATAAGCTCCTAGTATGCTCCTGACCACTGCCCAATCAATCCCATGAATGCAAAAAAAAAATTTTAAAATGTTCAACAACACAAACCCCCTGCCAAATCCTGCTTGCCAAGCCACTTGTAAGAGAAAAATATAAAGGATAAAATCAAACTTCTCTGCTTCAACACACATATAAGAGAACAGGGCAGGGATTCCTGTAATGCTTAACGTATTTAGAAGAATCTTGCACTTCTTACATTTTTTTCTGTTTGAAATATACATGCAGATGCCTCAAATATTAACTGGACTGAGACTTTACCTTTCTCTGTCCTTGTATCTGAAACAACAGCAGAATATCCACAGCTGCTTTCTAAGCTGGCAGAGATTTACATTCATGCTCTGAAGACTTCCATGATGCCTACTGACAAAATCACCCTTAACTACCACCGGGTTTGCTTTTTTGTACCATAAACTTACTATCAATTGACTCAAGAGGTGAACCCTTCATTCAAAAGCATCCCTGTGGATTGTCCATCCCAACTTAGCTGTGCAAGGACCTTTCACTATGAGTAAGGGCTGTGGTGCAGCCCAGTCAGCACAAAGCCACCATGCACAGTGACTCAACAGAAAGACTTAACTCAGACCACCTGACCACCACAGTCCTGCTGCCATACCTGCAGCACAGGGCTGTTGTCGAAGTTGTAGGCACTGGGACGCCCCTCCAGCGTGGAGAAGGCCACGTTGCCCCCGGTGAGCGGGGAGATGTCGCTGAACTCGTCGGTGCAGAGCGCCTGCTGCTCGTCCTCCCCGGTGCGGATGAAGCCTCGGTTGGTTTTGCGGTAGGTGCTCTCGCAGGAGCCGCTGTAGTACTGGTAGGGCACCCAAGGGCCGTCCTCCCGCGTGCGCTTGTAGATGGCAAAGCTCTCGGGCCGGCTGGTGTGGAACTTCAGGCGCACGTACGTGATGTCAAAGGCTTTTCCTGTGGGGGAAAGGAGACACGTGAGAAACACTCAGAACTGAGGAAAAATGGAAAGAGCTGCACTGAATTTTCCTCTCTGGAGACACATCTCCCAGCATTATCTAGAAGGATAAGCATGTCCAGCAACACCAGAAGTATCTCTTCCAGTCCTGTACTGTATCTCCAAGACAAGGTGAAGGAACTGAAAGTAGAAGTTGAGGGCAGGCTGAATAGATAAATGGACCTGACAAGCTTCTGTACAACGAAACACATTTCAGAAGCTGAATTCTCTTCTGCATACATCCCTAACAGATGACAGAGTATATCAGATACATGAGTAGTTTGTGTGCATTTAAGGCCAGGCCCAAGTTAATCATGACATTTGATGATATTTCTCCCAAATATATGCATAGCAGAAACAGTATTAACCAGAGAGGAACAAGTCACACTGTAGAGCCTGGTTTGTACCTCTGCATCCTCCCTAAATAGACAATACCTCAATCTCTTTTTACAGCTCACAAAGCTTTTCCTCCAGCACTGAACCTACCGACCACAGCGCTCTCCTATTCATTCCCTGGGAAAAACAAAATGAGGTTTAAGGGTCCCGCATAATATGACTAAAATCACCAAGGCATTTTTCAGATCAGAGTGCAACGATTTACAAGCTACCCACGTTCTCCATCTCCTAGAAGGATGAAAGAAAATCCATCTCCTTGCCCTCTATTCCCCTCCTAACCAGTCTTTGGCAGTCAGCACATCCTCCTCCCTCATGACTCTTCTCCAGTGACTTGAGCATCTATCCCCATGCACATAAACCAACTGCCATGGGGAGTCACATCCCTGAGAGAACCCATTAGGAGAAAAGGACCAAAACACTCTTCAGCCACCTTCACCTGCTATCCACGCTGGACAGGGGGCTGGCCAAGGGTTCCCAGGAGGAGGCATACAGCTGTGTACCAGCTGTTCTTGCTCCACTTCAGCAAGCAGACTGTGTACAATCAGGACACCCTGGAGCATGTAGGGAGTTTGCTAAAACAACGTTGAGTTTGTTTGGAATAAAACCCTGGGTGTTTAGTCCCTGCCACGCTCTTTTATGCTCCCACCACTTCCAAGAAAAACAGTGCTCTAAGCAGAACTTGCAGCCATCACCAGTTCTTTCATTGATCAAAAAAGAAAGCTACTAGAACAGTTTCAGCTGATTGAAACGGGATTTTTCAACCTGTAGAAGTCACACGGATTTAACCTCAACTTGTAAAATGAATGAACTGTACCACGTTAAATTTTAACATGAGGCTTGGCACTTGCTCAAGTGTTCACCTCCTTCACAAGTGAAAGCAGACCAGACGGCACCACGCACCAAGAACAGAGTGTCCTCAAAGGATACATGCACAACCCTCCAGACATGAATTAGGTCACGAACCAGGGCTCTGCCTGCAGGCCCCTCAGTGATTAGGCCGGGGGCCAGCCTGCATTAGGCACGTCACACCCAAAGCCTGTCTGGCACGAGGGAGGAACCTAAGTAGCAGGAAAGGCACAGCAAATGGTCCAGAAACCAACATACCTGAAAAAAATGAAGTAAAAATGAAGATATACAGCACCTAAAAAATTATGTCCCCCAATGTGTTAGTTTGGCACAGCCTGGTTTTTGGTAGCAGGGGGGTCCACAGGGGTAGTTTCTGTGAGAAGCTGCTGGAAGCTTCCACCATGTCCAACAAAGAGCCAATCTCTGATGGCTCTGGAGATGGATACGCTGCTGGCCTAATTAGAGAGGTTGGTAACACCTCTGTGATGACATATTTAACAAGAAAATCCAAACACCATGTGCACAGTATTTTTTTCCAGGGCTGGCGAGGCGCCGCCGCTGGGGCCATCCCCGGTGCAGCCCCTGGCAATGCCCCACAGCCACCACCATCTCGGGGCGGCCCTCAGCGAGCCCGGCCTGCCTGGGCACCCCAGCAGCCGTGCTGTGGGGAGAGGGACAGGGGAAAGGGACGGGGGAAAAGGGTAGAGGGTAGAGGGGCAGCAGGCACAAGGGCAGGGGTGGCAGCTTCCCCTTCCCGGCCCCCATGCAGAGGCATTAGCGCCGCAGCCGCCACTGCCCGCCAATGGCAATGGGGCCACAGGGTCGGCAGTGAAAACATGGAGAGCACTGCCCAAAGTGGAACCTGGGCCAGATCCACCTCCCAGTGCTGCAGGATCCTGCAGGAATCTTTGAATTAGTGGAACTTGTTGGCCATGGTACCTACAAGGAGCAGTTTTTCTTCTAGTCGGAGAAGAAGAGGAGGTGAGGACATGTGAGGGAAAACAACAAGGTGACACCAAGGTCAGTGGAAAAGAGAGAGGGGGAGATGGTGCTTCAAAGTGATGGAGCAGAGATTCCTCTGCAGGCTGTGGTGAGGACTGTGGTGAAACAAACTGTCCTCTTGTCATACATGAAGTCCACAGGGGATGCAGAGATCCACTCACAGTCTGTGGGAAAAGTGGAGTGAGTGGGTGTTGGAGAAAGCTGTAGTCTACTGGAAGACCTGACTAGAGAAACAGAGGGCCCCGGCTTCCAGAGACAGAGAGAGCCCTTGCTTCCAAACTAGAACAGCCTGTCCTTAAAAGACTGCACCCTGTGGACAAATGGCCCACAGCACAACAGTTCTGGGATGAGTGTCTGCCCATGGGAGGGACCCCACGGCACAGAAGATGAAAGATTCCTCTCCCTGAGTGAACAGAAGAGATTTCAAATGACAAACTGACCAAAACCCCCATGCCCTGTTTTCCTGCACTGTCAGTGGGAAAGTGGGAGGGGCTGGGGGAAAACAGGTGTTTTAAAGGCTTATTTTATTTCTCATTATCCTCCTCTGACTCTGTTAAAAATAAATTTACTTTATAACTTTAAAATTGAACCTGTAGTGCCCTTCAAGTGTTTTCTCCCAGTCCTTACCTCAACTCATGAGCCCCTCATTAATTTTTTTTCCCCTCTCCTCTGCTCAGCTGTAACAAAAGAAAGTAAGCAAACGACTTTCATGGATACCTGGAGTCTGGCCAGTGCCAAACCATGACACCCAGGAATAGGAAAAGACCAATCTGGTGTTTAAGCCACCCACCATAATAGTATTGTCTGTGTGTGACATGCAGAACAGCTGGGACATTATACAGACACAAGCCCCCCGATACTTTTTAGTAAATACCCTTTCCTATTTATATCATGTGTGCAGTTATGGATGACCAAAGCACAAGACTGGAAGCCAGACATTCACAATCATGGCTCTTGCTCAGTACCAGCTCACTGTTGGTTTGGGGTTGATTATTTAATGAGATCTTCTTACACACAGAAGACAAGCGAGAAGCAAGCACCACCATTAATGCCAAACTGCTTTCTCCCAATGGATCAACACTCAGCACTAACTTAGCTTAGGCATTCCCTCCCCATCCTGCCCAGTCCTAGAGATGAATCCTGTTTCCGTGTATTTGGAGTGTTTTTCTCATAAATTGTAATGAAGGTAAGAAGCAGGCATCCTGTGAACAGATCAGACCCCCCCAGATTTCCTGTTTCTCTTACTACATGGGCTCTTCTCTAAGAGAGCTCCTCACTGAAGCCAAAATATGCTTGAGGTAGGAACAATGTGCACATGCAGGAACTCAAGACAGAGAAAACAACAGGCTGGAGACACACAAACATCTTTTTCAGGTCCATGGTAAACAAACCCAGGATATACTTCACATCTTTTCCAGGTAAAAGGCAAGGGGCTCAGGCAGCAAATACTTCCTTCTTCTGCAGGACTACCCCAGTGTGTTGACCTGCAATTTGGCAGCCTATCCCAGAGCTTCACCAACATCTTGGATGGAGAACAACTAAAAACCACAACTACTATCATAGTTTTATTACTAGTAAAAGTGTCATCAGCTTAATAGGAAAGTTTTCATTAAGCTCACATGGTAAGATGAAGCAAAATCTAATGCTGAAAAGTCAGTCCCGGTGTGATTTCTTTGGGCAACTTTAACAACAAGTGAAAATAGGGAAACATCAGGCAAGAGCAACCATTCCCTAAGTCAAGAGGGAATCCAGAGACAACAGTGAAGGTCACTTCATTAAACTGTGTCAGATGAATTGTCAGGAATACCCTGCTCTTTTGAATTGGGGTGGTTAGTTTTCTTCTACTAGTACTGCATTCCTCTGGTGTGAAGCAAAACCCCTGTGGTTCAGGCTTCATCAAGATGAGGAGGAAATGCTTCAAAAGAATCCTGGGAATGATGAGGGGGCTGAGCATGTGCTTTCACTCACACACACAACCTTCTGCTCTAGATGAAAGGCCAGGTCACAGGCTGCTTGTCCCAGAAAAGACCTACTTTTTCTGCTCTCCACTGTAACTGAATTATGATTCCTGTTTCCTGACAAGGTCTCCCACAGCTCCTTGTGAAAGCCCCAGCTCATCTAAAGGCACAGCACATGCCAACTGCGCTCTGGGCAGCATGAAAACATTTTCCCTGGGAACCCCTTCTGCTAAATGGCAAGGACCCTCCCTTTTTCATCTCCAGTTTTACATGGCAGGACAAGAAAATGCATTCAAACCCCTCCCAACTGAGCAATCCACATGAAAAAAGACATTTATGGCAGCTGGCAGCGTAACTCCTTGAGCAGTGCAGTTAATGGCATTAAAGAGGAATGCAGTTAATGCACAGAGAGCTGCTGTGCAGTGCCTTGCTGGGTAAATACTGCTGGAACAATGGAGTTTACCCAAGACCCGCTGACACAGTGTGGAAATGTGTTTCCCCATTATTCACACTGAACATAAATGCTGTGCTTAACAGCTTGGCAAGTTCTTTGGGGTTGCAGTGCCTTTTTCTAGCAAAGATAAGCACCCCAGGTTGCTTTCATGTCTTCCTGGGCTGAATAAACATATACAGCTGTTACTCTAAGAAATGGTGACAGCAATAACCAGGTTAAAGACAGGTTAAAATTTTAAACGTTACATTTGGAAGACAAAAAGACACTGTTCTCCTGTTCCTAGAAGCCAGGACTTACTTGGAGCTCAGTTTGACTTAGAACTGTCTGACAGTGTCAAGTGTCAGTAGTATTCCCCTGTGTGCCTGAGAAGTGGCAGATCTGTTTTGCAGGAAGAACTCCAGATGCTGGAATCAGTGACCATGAGCTTAGCGACTCACGAGTGCAACCTGACATGTGTTTAAAGTATCCAGAGCTCATCATGAGCCACTCATTTTAAAACTGCATCTTTTCTCAGGCATGGAGCTGTTCACCAGCAAGTGACAAGGTGACATGATAGCCAGCCCCCTCTGACGATGTAGGATGATGCAGAAAACCTTTAATCTCTTTCTCTACTGTAAGCAAGAACATACAAGCCTTCAAGACAATATTGCCATTACAGACTCAAAGGAGCAAGCAAGTCCTGTGTGCCTGGAGAGGCAGCAGAAGTGGCATTGAAAATGTTGAGCATTGTTTGATTCAGTAGATACTGCCCCAAACAACCTGCTCACATTGTTGGGCTTGGCCAGCTGTCATCAGCAATTACAGCTCTCCCTCAGCTGGATCATAGCCAAATTCAGTATGCCAAGGTCCACCAGGAAATGTGCCATGCTAAAACCCATATAAGCAAATGCCATTTAGCTCTTCAGAAACTCCTCCCTTTTCCCTGAAGTTAGGAATTCATTCTACACACAAAAGACCTCCTTGTATTCAGGCCCCTCAGAACGGATGGATAATTTACATCAGGAAAACTGTCCCGCCAGCTGGCACAATGACTACAAGTGTTGAATTGTGAGCAGATGCCTGGGTGAGATAAGCCCAGAGGACACTCAGCCTCCTTCATTATCAGTCCACTCGAATCCCCTGCACATGGGAAGGATGGATGCTACCTCTCCTGCATACAGCCACTGAGTTTTACTGAGGAACAAAATAATCCACCTGAGAAGACTGCACTGGGCAAAGAACCAAACCTTTGCAGGTTTGTTTTCCACAAAATCCACTGGGCTGTAATGAAATGGTTAAACTTTAATGTTTCTCTTTTGGTTGGCTCACGTTTCAAGGCAGCTTTTCTCACACAGGTACTTGCTGACAACCCATGTCTTAGTAAAGGTTAAAAGAGCTGAAAACAAACCCAGTAACAAATAGAGCTGACTTAGTACTTTTTTACTGGATTTCTTTTCCATTTTGCAGTGACAGGGCAGAGAGTAATCAAATACAACTGACATTTCATTTTGCTTTTTTCTTCTGATCTCTTTCTCTGTCATTCCCAGAAAGATATGCCAGCTTTCCCCAGTTACTACACCGAAATGTGCTCCGTGCTGTTCACCCTTATTCCTGCCTCAACTCTGCCTTTCTTGATCCATCAGCTCTCCCAGCACCCAGCACAATGCTGGGCCAGCCATGAGCAAAACAGACTGGCTCTGATTCTTGCAGACACACAGATCCCAGAACCTCACACAAGCAGTGTGTTCCTTGAAGGGGACAGAAACCTGGATGTCAGCAGAGTTCACAAGTTCTTCTTTAAGACCTCTCATTGCATCATGAGCCAACCAACCACTTCAAGTTCTCACCCACCAGTATCTTGTTCAGCCTCCCATGCTAGAAACCCTGCCAGAGCCTTCTCTCCTGGATCACAGGGGCAGCAAATGAGAGGGAATATTTAAGGAGAGTGAGTTATCCCATTTAATGGAATGGGATAGGATTTTTCAGCATGCAACAATTGCAGGACAGAGTTTCTAGGGAGGGGAGGAGAGTGAGAAACACCCTGAGACACTTGTTCTTTTGGAATGAAGTTTTTCCATTAAACAACAACAGCCCAACACCTGCAAGATGTGTAAGTGTTAAGTTATGTTGCCTGCATCACATGTGCATGAAAAGGTCACATTTATGACCAAAACCAAGAAATTTCTGTAGTTCTAGAGCTAATGTCCTTTACAACTACATCCTAGCTTTTCTGAGAAAATTTGTAGAGGAGGAGGAAGATGAGAGCACTGGTACTGCACAAGCAAATGGAATATCCAGCATCTGAAAAAGGAAAGTAAAGGATTTCCACTTTCTGAGGAATTCCACTAGGGAAATAAATCCACACAGAAGCACAGACAACAGGTCTCACATGCCAAGCTGCGGCCTTTATAGGAACACAAACTAGTAATAATAAATCTTAGGTTAATTTTCTTGTCCTCACCTGAAGAGCCTCAAGATTTATGTGTATATATCATGAAAAAGAAAGGCCTGAAGGATTTTAACAGTTTTTTCTTAAACCATGCCCCACCAAATCAAAGATTCTGGCACGTGGAGCTCCACCACAGACGGGTGCTGGGGTTTTAAAAAAGCCTGACAGATACAAACATGGATTGTTTTTTCTGGGAGCCCGTTCTAAGAGTGGGACAGAGGAAGGAAATGTGTTTGGGACACTGGGGGAATGAGCACAGCCTGGAGCATGCTGGAACGAAGGCAAACTCCCACCACCCCATTAGATCATGCATTCTTCCAGCACTCCCAAACAAAGGCATCATTGACTCCTGTGCGTGGGCGGCTCTGGACAGCCAAAGGCTGCCCAGTAAATTATTGCATGATAATCCAACACTGATAGGTCATCAAGGCTGCTTGTTTTAGTCATGTTTCCAAAAGGGTGAGGCTTATTTCCCCCTGCTCTGGGCTGAAGGCAGCCTTGCAAAAAAAGCATTTTTTTCATTTGATCACTTTTAAGTCAATGTAAAAGTAAAAAACCTTATCCATTAATTCAGTACAGCTTGATGCCTTATTTGGACAGCTTTGATGCAAAGATGTTAAGTCCATTTCCCAAAACAGCCAGCTGTGTTTATTCACTGGGGACTGGGAAGATCCCATGTCCAACACAAAGTCCTAGCTGCACAGGAAGCCTCCAAGTCCTTTTTCAGCACAAACGACAAAAGCTTGTTTTACAAAGGCCCTTTACACTTGGCAAGCACAGCAGATCACACATGATCAAGGATGCCATGGGCAATTTTGGGGAGGGCTCCATCTCATTCATGTATCTGGACTGCAAAGCTACCTCCTGCCACCAGTGTCAGCACCAAAAACAAGCCAGATTGGTATTACTGTGGGTTGGGATCCTTGGAAACTTCATTTTGTATCAAAGGCCCAGAAGCTCCTCCACAACCCATACACAATAGGTAGGGGTGAAAACAGGTCATTCCCACAACTGAAGGAAAAAAAAAAAAAACATAGCAAAGTGGGAGTTTACTCTCACAAAACAGTAGTTTTATCCAAGAAGCAAAGAAAAAAAAAAACAGAAAAAATTATGTATGCAGAAAAGACAAAACTTGTCTTCTGCCTTTTATTCTTGGCAGAAGAATGCACGGTTATTACTTTCCTTTCATTACTGACAATCCAATGACAACACCAACAATGTAGGCAGTAATAACAACCCTTGAAAACTGACAATTCTCACCCATTCCAAATCACTGTGGGATCTTGGTGTCCAAGCAAGATGACATTTTCCTAAGAGTTTTTCTCATGTTGGAGATACAACTACCATCCAGTAAAACCTGAAGCAAGCGACCAGCACCACAGCACCACAAAGATCAGAACTGGTGGCAGCAGCAAGCCAGAGAAGATACACTAAAAAGCTTTCCATCAAACTGGACACTTTCCATCCTTGATCCTTGGCAACATGGGAAAGCATCTCTCATCAGTGTTTCTTGTGTAAGACCACATCTCCACAGGAATCACAAGAAAGCAACAAGTCTTACCCACTTTCAAGTCATTCTCATAGTCTTCAACTTAAAGAGCAAATCCCATTTTGATAATTTCCCCTCAGAAATTCTGACAGTAGGAGGTGTTGGAGGAAGTATTCCTGATGTTCAGCTCCAACTGTGCCTTTTCAGAGGTGGAGATGTGAGGATGGAAGAATGACTGAGAAGAAAGATACTAAGAACTACTTTCAAACTCCAAAAGTTTAAATAGCTAAAGAAAACCGAGGTCACGGCTTCTTTAAGTATGGTGTTTGGCCAATTGGCAAAAACACAATTTCCTGTAAAAAGAAAACAAGTCTATTGGACTGTAGTGCAGTACCTTTAAAGAAATGAAGTATCAGATAATCTGGTGAGAATTGTGAAACTATTTATTTAAAGGACAACTAGATTTTACAGACTATTGTTGGGGGGAAAAATCAAATAAAAAGCATTTTGTGAATGCTGCTAGTGCAGGAATGTCAGCAGGTTTTTTTGAGGCCTATTTTCCTTCTGCATGCCCTCCCAGGAGCCTCACCCTCCAGCAGCTCAATGTCCTCCCCCTGCTCTTTCAACCAACACACCTAAAGTCAAAGCATGTGTGATGCTTCAGTTTCAGAAGTTCAACAAACCCAGATGATCAGAGCCAAAGATGTCCTGACCAAAGGCAGCATGAAAATTATTCTGGATGGTGCCCACATGTGTGGGTGACATGCCCCCTGCTCCAGGCCCAGCATTCCTGAAGGGCTCCTTGCTGCTCCACCCAGTTCAAAGGCTCCATCACTTAAGATAATCAGCTACTAATTTCTATTAAATAACATTTTGAGGCCTTTTCCCCTATCAAAAGGCAGCACTTTACCCACTCACCCCTGATCCACATGTGCTCACAGCCTGCAACAGCTCTACCACCTGGCTTTGCTCCTATCTGAATTAGATATCAAAAACACACAGCTCGTATTGTTGAGCTTAATTAAGAACAAATTAAGTGATATGTCTATATACAATGAGTGCTCTAAGTAGCAGCAAGTTCAGCAGCTCTGGGAGTAACATGACCCACCAGACTGACTCACACTCTGCTGGCTGTACAGCCACAGAGAGGCCAGAAATGTTCCTTGCACAGAACGCTGAATTCTTTGGAATTTTGATGTTTTACTCTCCCTTCAGCCTTTCCAACTCCCACTCACCAGTCCCAGATTTTTTTCAGACACGGGCCATAATTAACAGCCCTGTTATTTGGGAATAATATTGTTGCTGTGAGCATCCATCACCTGGCCTCATGCAGACTCAACAGTTTTCTTTTCTCAAGTATTTAGGTTTTGCCCTCTTCAGTAAACATTTAAGAAAATTAACTTTGAGCACATTTGAATCATGTTGTTTAATGCTGCACAGTTTACGTATCTCCTGCCTCTCCATCTCCCCCTCCTCCCAAGAGACTCCAGCAATGGATTTTAAGCAGCAGTTGACCTGCCTTCATGCTAACTTTTAATGCATTTTCAGTCAATTACAGGCTTATGCACAAGCTACCATTATTTATGAAACACAAATTGCAGCAATATCCATAGAGCCCATTTTCAACCACCCACACATAAAATGATTTTACTTTCTCAGCCTATTAAGATGTGGAAGAAATCGAGATAAACAGACTTGACAAAACCATTGCTGGAGCAAGGCCATTTCCAAAACAAAGCTTGCCACTGAGTTATGCTTCAAATATGTTTTGGGAAGTCAGAAGCAAAGCTCTTCCAAATTTTTACTGAAGCAAAGAAGGAATTGCACCCCAGTTCCCAATTCACACGTAACAGCCAGCATCAACTCTGCCTCTGGAGAATGATCCATACACGCTGCCAGCACCTGTGGAAGTGGCAATGGTACGTTAAACACGCAAGTGGTGAGTTCATGCTCACCCACAGATCCTATCTGGAGACACATGAAGGACAAAGTACTACTTAATGCAGTGACTGTTTCTGAGAAAACAGTTCAGCAAAAAACCAGAAGTACTCAAGAAGGCAGCGTGGTTTATCATGAAGGGACAGAAGCAATTCTGTAAGATTATTCTGGAACACCATGAACAAAGAAAATGTAATTGGATGTTTCCTGCTGACCCTTCAGAGGTAATGCTAAGTCCAGACTGCTTGATACATGCAGCTGCAAAATCTGCAGCTCTTGATTTAATTGGCAGATTGGAACAGAGCCAGATCTGCTTCACATCAGGCTCCAAAACACCTCAATGTATCCACACCAGACTCAATTTGGAAAGCTACCTATAGATCAAAATTCCTTCTACAGGCTAAAGGGGAAAGAAAAAAAAAAAAAAAA
>WEIU01007565.1:167568-196686 GCA_013389925.1 Aegithalos caudatus
AAGCTATGGGCCAACGATTAGATACACTAGATTTCACATGAAAGACAAGAAGAAATCCTTACATCAATACCAGCAATGATCTAATCACTTCCAGATCATACTGGGATACTTTTACAATAAGTTATTTGAACTTTTATCATAATTATTTTTGCCAATCTAAGGATAGCAGTAAAAAGTTAATTTTCAGTCCATTAAAACCCAGCAACTAACATTTCTTTTAACAAGTGTATAAAGAAATCCAGATCTGCGCTGCTGATTTCTGAAGGACAGTGATGATGGTGGAGAGACAAGAAGTTTACAGTGCTGACAATTTAGCAGGGGGCATTTTCCTGGAATAGCTGATTTTGCTGAGGATAAGGGAACAGCTTTCCATATACTTCACAGTGCAGTATCACTCTGGTAAAATACTGCTAGACTAAGCAGAGCTTACTCTGGATAATGTGGGAAGAGACTTTCAGGGAGTTTTAGGATGCATCCATGCTTAGCCTCCTACCTCTCACTTCAGCTCCAAGATGGAATTTCCTTCCTCCTGTCAGTCATCTTTTATCTAGACCCCTAAGTACTGAAGGTAAGTAAATATGAGTGGGAAAAAAAGTATTAAAAACCCACAAAATATGGAAGTTGGAGAGAGTACAACTAAAAATTTGTACACAAAGTATTTTTCATCCGTGTCAAGATCCCTGATAAAGAAATAAGTCACTATGCTGATCCCACACTGCTTCATTTCCTCAGGTATTACTGAGCTGGTCACCTAACCAGGTCTGGTTAGTTTTTAGGCTAAGTTCTGTTGCAGAGAGACAATGCAGTTGGACAGATTGGCTTTCTAAGGACATTTCAATCTCCCAGGAACATTAAGTACACAAATTATTCACTGCTTCATTACCCAAGTGACTAGATAGTAACAGCTTGCAAATTTAAACCACACTGTCCAACATGAGCACATCCTCCCCCAGACTTGCTGGTTAAAGAGTAATCTATGTTCCCACAGCTCCTGAGAAAACACAGCCAGGCTGTTCCCAGCCTTTTCATGGACATACCAATGTGCTTTGGAAATAAGATGCCTGAACAGGTAAACCTGTGAGCATGAAGATGCAGAGGAAAATCATTGTGCAGTCATATATTACACAGTGCAATTCAGAAAATAATTGTGTTTGTATAATCAGCTCTTCTCAAGATTCAACTCCCTCCCTCCAAAACATACCGAGCTCTAAAGGGACACAGACACTTTTACAACTGAAAAAGGTGGATTGGCTAAGCAAAGTTTTCCTAAACATTTGTATCTCTATAGCAAACAAACATAGAGCTGTGCCAATTCTATTTGCACAGGATAGTCCCCACATAGTGTTTAAATGAGCATTAAACTAAAAAAGAAAACAACAAGTCCTGGTTATAAGATCTCTGAGCTTGTTCTCCAGGACTGAGTGGATGCTGAGTGCCAGCACAGAGAGGAAACTCACAGCTCCCCATTTTCTCACCCTGCTATTAAATCCTTTTATGAGCAACTAATTCACCCAGTTCCCACTTCTGAGTCTAACAATGAAGCACTCCAACAGCTCTTTGGATAATCTCTCAAGCCTAATACCCATCACTAGCCACAGATCTTAAAAGTGCACTCAAACAAAACATCATTCAGGAGTGGGGGAAAAAAGTACCATCAAACCTATGTAAAAGGAAATTATAAAATAGTGAAAGCTTTATAAAGAACTTGCAGGCAAAGAGCTAGTTTAATCTTTGGTCTGCTCAGACAAATCACCACCACGCCTCAAGACAGTTGCCTTCCTCCCAAATGGAAAGTATTAAAAAATTAAGAAGAAATTAATACAATTCAGGTTTGCAGTGTGGTTCAAAGGCAGAAGCTTAATGTCCTGCATCCAGCTGAGTGTGCAAGCCCAGGAAGGGCTGTGTTCCATGACCAGGCCTTCCCAATCTCTCACACACACCACATCTGCTCCCTTTTGATCACTCACAGTCTGGACAGCCCAATCCAGCACAGATTGTACTAACATTTTTGCTTTTCCTCCTGTTTACCCCTTAAACTTGCAGCTGCAGTGGGAAGTCTCTCCTCCTCCTGCTGCCAGCAGCCCCCACAAGCTGCAGAACAGCACGTAGAGTAAATCCAGCATCTCCCACGCGTCAGCTCAAACCCACAGCTCACCCCACCCAGCACAGGATTCAAAGCTGCCCAGCCAAGGGTCCAGAACCCATCCTGACAGCAGGACCACAGGGCAACTGCCAAGTGCCATGAGCAACAGACAAATCACTCCTGCTTCAAATCTGGGGATTCAATGAAAGAGGCGGCACCATAAAGGACATGCCCCATCCCTCTTCTGCACATGAGAAGCACTTGCTGCTTCCCTTTTCCTCTTGCTTCAGCTTGCAGGTCCTCACCAAACACACTGGAGCTGAAGCCAATTCTGGCTATGGATCAGGGACAGGAAAATAGCAAGTGCTGTAGTCAGAGTGTGCTCCAGACTTGCACATTCCCCACCAGGAGTGGCAGGACAGACAAGAGAAATTTCTCTCCTTGACCTCATGGCCATCTCCTTTGAGGAGAAGTGTTTGTAGGGGGTAGTGGAAGGTCACTTTTTACTCCCAGAAAAACATCAGCAGAAGACTTCATATTCATTCAAGCACTTTATGTTTAACATTAGGGCATTGTCCAGCAAATCAGAGCATCATGTGGCTGCCTTAACATTTGGAGCACTTCAGTGTTTTAAGATGCTTTGCTCCTTTCAGTGAGCTACCATCCACTCCATCCCTGTATAGACACATACGGTCTCTCAAAAAAATCAGTCCCAAGAGCTTTAACTGATATTCCAGATAAAGTCAGCAGGGTTTAAATGATCTACAGCAGTGATCCATGGGAAATAAGGTATTCTGCATCAGGTACTCTGCCAAATGCTGCCAGAGCCCCATAACATCAGAAGTAAGACCCCAGTGATGTCCAACATCACTGTGGTACTCCCAAAAACAAAGATGCCATTTGCTATATCAACTTTTCCATCTCACGTCTTGCCATCACTCTAATTTCCCCCCCTTTCTTCAACTTCTTTAAGTTTAATCTATGCTGTCAACCCCCTCACTTCCCCAAAAGCCTTGTTAATCACCAAATTCAAGCAGCAGAGAACTCTTGAGAGTTACAGATTCCACACAAAGCTTGTGGAGCAGTCACAGTGGTACTGGTGTTAGGAGCCATTGGACATTCCCATTCTCACTTGGAAATTACTAAAATTAGAGCTGAAATACCATTAATCCCACTTGCCTGTGGAGCTACACCAAATAATGCATGGCTGAGTGTTTCTCCCAGAGTTAATTCAGATCTCATCAACAGAAGTTAGTAACTCCAATCTTTCCTTTCCAGCATGGGGTATTTTTATCTGCTGAGGTGCTACCCAACAATCTGATCTTGCTCCAGCCTTCTGTGTTCCTCAGAAACCAAGTAACCAACTTCATTAGCAGTAACTTCAGTAGCTATATTATCTGAAAATATTACCTCCTCACTTTCTAAAGAGATTAAAAACCACATATGCCAAGAGATGTTCTTGAGAAACCTATTTCTAACCTCTAATGAAAAAGCAACTGCACCAGTTTTTCCCTCCTCACCACAAGCAAAACCTGGAGTGTAAAATCTTTCCAAGCCTACCCCATGCTCTAGCAAGTCATTTTATATTTTTTTTTAATCCCAGAACACACCTTAGACAACTTCTTGGGTTTTTAATTTCACTGAAAATGGACAAGTTTAGAAGCATCACTACACTGATCTACCCTATACTGTATTCCCAGCACAACTTCGCCATAAGCCTCTTCCCTCCCCGTCTTAGAAAATCTGCTGCTCACCAAAATACCCTCCTGGCTGCAGATAAGGATTAGGAAGGAATTGGGCTATTTTTTTTTTCTTTTCTTTCATTTTAAAAACCTTTAAAATCAGTGAAACAACAACTTTTAGGTGATAACTACTGCTGTCACAGGATGGACAACTGTGCCCAAAACCTGTTAAATCCATTAGGACAGTGACTGCCCTCCCTTGGTAACACTTGGCATCTGGCAGAATTTACCACCAGGCTCAGCAACAAAGAGCAGAAAACAGCTTTTGCATCACTTGCTCTACACCAAGTCAAGCCCCCAGCTAGATGTCATCAAAGTGACCCAATGTCTGCTGAGCAGGGCTCCTCCCAACACCTGCAGCTTTGAGTGGCACAAACCCATGGAACTGATGACATCCTCTCTTCAGCAGCTCAGCATCACCAGCTGTCATCAAAATATCAGCAAAAACGAGGATGGTGACCTGGAAAGGGAGACTAGCACACAGTGATGCATCCTGAGGATGCTAAGGCAGCAGATGAAACCATGACCAAGGTTCATTCCTACCCCACCACATCAGACCACTTTTGTTCCAAGCTTGGAAAGGGCAGATGGGCTTCAAGCCTCCCAGCCCAGCTGAAACAGCTGGGGTGACCCTGCCCTGGGTCTGCCATACCAGACCAGCTCAGGGGCTGCTTTACAGGAGGTGGACTTGAGCAAAGGTAAGAGGTGCATGCCTGAGCTCTTTCTCCCAACTCCTCTTCCTCTGCCCCGAGGCTGGGAGCAAAGTTTTGTAAAACACTGCTCCTAGACACGCAAACCAGAGCAGATCAAGTAGGTGTTTATATGCATTTACACATTCTGTTTACAAAAGTCTATGGAATTAATAAGGGAAGTTATTTCATATGTCTGCAGGAGATGGATAGAGGAGGAAACACTGTACCTTCAGAAATGAGCACCATCTGTTCCTCTGGGCTGCTCATCCTGCCCTTCCAGCTCAGGTGAGCTCTTTAACCAGGCTCCAGCCATGTGGAGAGGTGCCTTCTGCATCACCCTCACCTTCACACACACACAAAGTGCAGGCTTGTTCAGCCAACATGCCATACACACACCTACTTTTCTTGAGATGTTACTTATACTCCAGTTTCTGCTCACCAGAACAGCAGAAAAACTGAAATTCAGAGATCAGCTTGCTGCTAATAGTAGTAGTAGTAATCAGCCCAGGAAGATGTGATGTGCAGAGGGTTTCTAAACTGCCTGAGGGGGAAATCTCATTCCAGGATTTTTCTACCCACATCTTTTTACTTTCAAACATTTTAGAACTTCAAAGCTCTAAATGAAGACTCAGAATTAAGGCTTTTTACGCACCTCAGAAGAGCTCAGGGCCTTTCCAAGCTCCAGTAACAGGATGCAACAACTGCTCCACCACACTCACCTATGAGAAGGGTCAACTCCATCTACTCTTTCTTAACACTCAGTTGTGCAACACTAACCTTGCATGTTAAGTCTGTGCCCTGTCAGAAGAAGTCCCTTGCTCCAGGGCCCAAACACCACTGTTGTCTTTCAGATGTTTAATAACTTTTGAAGAGAACAGGACAATTCACACCTTTCATTTACTGCTACAGTTACTGCAAGTGAGGTTCAGGGAACACCTAAAGAGAAGAACATTTCTCATTTCTTACTGTGGCTTTGTAAACTCATCAATTTGGTCTATGCTGCTTGAAAGAATGCACGAAGCTCTACAGAAAATATAAATTGACAAGGAAGTCTTCAAGTAGGAAATTATCAAATCCAGAGACCTCCAAAGCAAGCACATCCTACCAAGGGGACCAGCAGGGGCAACAAGGCATCCCTCAACCTTGCCCAGCACGTGGTTTGTGCAACCACTGAATGACATGATCCCAAGCAGTCAGCTACAGAAATAAGTGACCCAGCAGAGAGGTCACCAATTCAACTTCTTTTTCCTCTTTCCAGCCACTTAAGTGTTTTCTTCTGAAGGCAGTATCTCCATGTAAACAGATATAAGCACCCAAACCAACCTAGTCTGAAAAGTCATCTTATAATTGATGCTTAAGAAGCAGGGCCTCAGCAGTCTGCTTTGTGATTGCTACCTGGAAGATCATGATTGTCATGAACAAGTAATTGTACAAATCCAAAGAGGCACAACTACAAAGGGAGAAGCCCCTGACATCAACACCAATGTGAGTTACTGTATCACTGCATGAACAAATGTTAGGAAGAAGATCTGGAAGTTTCCAGAATGAGACTGGACAAATCCCTGGGTAACCTGGCCTGAATTCAACACTGATCCTGCTCCAAACAGAAGTCTAGATTAGAAGTCCAGAGGAGTGTGTGGTCCCCTCTAAACTCACCTCTTCTATGAACAGAAGCAGAAATGGATTAAGGTCCAGGCTGCAGACAGATAAACAGAATAGACAGGACTGATCTCCAGTGAGATTCAGTGGCCCCCAAGTTAAAACAGCCAGGACACTGGAGAGCAACCACACTAACTCAGCTGGAGGGGCCTCAGGGCTCACTGACCAAGAGCTACACCTAAACTCCCCATGGACACCCATCCCTAGGAGGGGATCCAGCCCAAGGAACACAGGCAGAGCACATTACAGCTGCAGGCCCACGTGCTTCACTGCCACAGCCCTCCGTGCACAGGACAAATGTTTGGGTACACACAGGGCTCCAAAACACCTCAGCAGCACACAGAGATTTCCCCTCTAGGGTTGTTATCCTTCATAGAATAGATTGTTCAGGTCTGATTTTTACACAAACTATCCAAAATGAACAGGACTGCTGCTGAGCACTGAAGATGGAAACAGATGCTGCATTCTCTGAGCCAGCCCCACGACCCTCAGCTCATCTCTGCTCTACAAACCCAAACCTGCCCCTGCAGGGAGGCTGCATGCAGCAGATGCAAAGGCAGTGCCAGCTTCCTTGGGTCCTGCAGGGAACACACAGGGCAGTGTCTGGGGTAAACACGGTCCTTCCTGCAAACTGCATCAAGCTTTCCATAGGTAAGTCACTGAGGAATCAGAAACCCTTTTAAGGAAAATGTGAAAGACAGAGAGAAAAAAAAAAATAACCAGAAGTGTTATGCACAGGACAGCTGTATTTTCTAAAAATAGATATATTTTCAAAAATTTCTGAAGTATTAAAAGATCAAAATTATTTTCTTCCACCTGCACAAAATAGGAGCAGAAAACCACCCTCCTCTGTGGTACCACTACCACAGGCCAGGCAGCACAAGGACCCTAATTCTGCCTGAAGTAGTTCAGTGAATCCACAAACACGTTTGGTGACAAGAGAAGATCCATACTTACCAGCCATACATGACACTGTACCCCACCAGCAATGGCAAGGGAATTCAGCATTGCGTACATTTACATGTTTTATTAATAGAGCCAAGGGGAAGACACTTGTTTCATAGCAACCTCCAAGGTTTTGAAGTTTGTTTCTGTTCTTTTTCTGGGACAGAGACAGAATGTCCCTGACATTTTTCAGGAACAAAACTGTAATGAGTTATCACAATTGTAGATCAGCACCTTGCTCCTTCCAGGAGCATCACCCCATGAGTAGGCTGGGTAGAGGTACAAAACATTTCTCCCTTCAGAAAAATAATTTGGCATTTTCCCTACTGGTTCACTTCAGATCAAGAACATGAAACCATGTCTCTGTAATCCAGGCTTGTGCTTCAAAAAATAAGTACATAAAAATGTTATCCTGCTACAGTGTCCAGACCAGCTTCTCTTCCTAAGGCTTTAAAGTCAGAGTCATTCTTGGTGATATACTGCTATAAAACAGGAATGCTTGTCTTGGCAAAACTTCATTTATCTCAGAGTGCTCTGCTGAAGAGGTTAGGAAGGAAGCATCTAGCTGAGAGCCCCCAGCTATCTCAGCTTGCTGACAAAACCCTCAACTTCAGAGCTGCCTGCCACTCCCAGATCCCAAGAAATCACAACCTTCTCCTCACCCACACAGACCAAGTGGATTGGAGGGGGAAAGGCCATTTTGATAGACAGTTACTAGACAGCCCTAAAGGACATGGAATCTTGTCCATTTAATCCAGTCTATTTCTCCATGGCCCATTGAACTTTTTTTAGAGCAGGGTCAGGCAATGAAGCTATATATCAATTCCCAATACATACATATAGAAGACTTTGTAATTATATAATAAAATTTTTAAAACATTTTAATTCGCCTCAAAGGTAGCAAGTCTCCAGCAGAAAAGCACAGTAACAATCAGCACCTGGAAATTTTTACCTCTGCAAAGCCTCCTTTCAAGGGGCTGTGCTGTCCCTAGAATACAAAGAGAAATAGAAGGAACTAAACACTAGTTTGAGTTGCACTTTACTTCTAAGCAGCAGGACAAAAATTTCAAAGCCTGGCTGAACAAACAGGAAAGCTGCAGATCCCAGAAACAATATGATCAGCCAGGTTCCCTTTCTAGGGTTTTACTCCTAATTGTTTCCCTGTGTTTTTGGAGAGAATTTTAATGCCTATGTGCTTAAGAAATCCTCAGGAAAAGCCTATTAGCTTCCAACAGTGTGCTGGAGTACCACAGGGCAGCTGGGCTGGAGAGCAGAGCCTTGGCCCATGCCCTACAAGCCTCTGAGGGCCATGGTGAGCCTGGGAAGGGGTACTGGAACTAACAGTGACAGCATTTACCTCACTATGGACAAAGTGAACTTACTTTGGGGGGGTTCAGTGCTTTTTTTTTCCAGGTGTCCAACCTGGTGCTGGCAGCAACCAAAAAATGACACCTTTGGAAAGCCCAGGAATAAGTAAAACACATAAAGAACCCTTTGCAGCACACTTGAATTTCCAACACCACGCACTTTGGGTACCAAGCCAGAGGTGGTGGTTTTCCATCCAGCATGGACCTGGCCTTGAGGTTTCAAGCTGGTCCAGTACCAGTTCTTTTCACCAGAGCAGTACCCTTGAAAAGACCCCATGCCTGAGCATCCCCAGTTGTTTGTGCTCGGAGCACGTGTCACCTCCAACGTGCCCCAGCTGGAAGCTGCAGCCCAGCCAACCCCTGCTCATTGAGTGTCCTGCACGGCCTCATCTGCAGACCCACTGGGACACATACTCCAATGTGTTGAGCAATCCCTTTTGTCAGCAGCATTTTATTTTGGGAAAATCACCAGTAAACAAAAGAGGAAAGCATGAAGAGCAGCTTGGCTTTTTGAAGCACTTTTGCAAGAGAAAGCACATAATCTGCCATGGCTGCTGAAGTCCAGGCACTTACAGCCAGGTGAAGACCACTGATCTCTGGGTCTGCCTTTCTTAGTTTTAGTTCTTTTAATAAAAATTTGACTAGCTATAATACCATAGGGGGGGAAAATTAAATTCATGTTAATTTTTAGTTTTTAAGTGTAAAATAATCATATGCAAAAAGCTGGAAAGAAACACGGAAAACCCCTGGATCTCCTTCACAGATTTTCATTGCTTCCTACACTTTCACCTCCCGCACAGTTTTGCTTCTATCACACACTAAAAGCAAAAAATAATTATGTGGAGATTCCCAAGCTGGTACAAAGCCACAAGCAGGAAGCACCTCTGAAATACAGGGGTTTGGTAAAACACTATGGGAAACCACAAAGAAGAAAGGAAGTCTTGGACATGAGAGGCAAGACAAACACTAAAACCAAGTGGCTGCAACAGCTTTACCACTTCAAGTCTCAATGTCTTCCACAACTGTGGAAAAGGTAGTGAACAGAAGAAGCAAAAAATAAAAATATTAAAAAGGAATGGAATGAAGAATCTCTTTTCCCCCAACAGCTAAGGAGCTAAAGCTTGCTGTACCAACCTGACAACAAAGTTCCCAGGGAAAAAACAAGCTGCCAGTTATATTCCCAAATTTAGCACAGAAATATCATGACCTATGGCAGTGACTATTTCATAACTTACAACCACAAGGATAAAAAGAAGCTTTAAAAAGAGGCTTACAGAAGCATGCTACTCATTTGAACTCCAAAAAAAGCCTCAGCATAACAGCATTTCCTCATTAAAAAACGCTGTAGTTCCCACTATTTTTTAAAGAAAGTTGAATGCTCTTTAACTAAAACCCTCCAGATATATTAAAATCATTTTACAATTAACTTCTGAAGATGGAAAGTACATGTATGAACTCACTCTGAACACATTTAGCTGTGCTCCTCGTGAAGTCAGGGAGAAGTGCTTCCCACCAGCTCCACACTGTGCCTCAGCACTGCCACACACCAACCACGGCCAACAAAGCAATAAACTTGAGCACTTTTGGAACAAAGGCACAACCAGTAAGTGATAGGAAGAAACCCAGTTCTTTTTATCAAGTTTTTTCATATACACTTTTTAAGATTTCTTTATATTATTAAGACCATCTGATGCACAAGTCACAAAGCTGCATGGAAAGGAGCATCCTCTCGATGACATATTATCTGATGATCATTCTGAGTTTGGGGGAAGAAGCACCATTAATTGCTCCTTATCAAAATACACACTTCCCTGCTGGGCTGGGAGTTGGAAGATTAGATGATCCTACTATATCAGAGGGAATCCTCATCACACGAGGAAGCAAAAAAAAAAATATCTGTGCAGTGTAATGGAAGGCAGAAAGTAGCAATCACTATGATGCCAAAACCTGAACTTCAGAAAACCTCCCCTTATGCCTGCCATTTTAGGAAGGCTAACCAAAAAGAAAAACAAAAAAGTACAACCCCACAGCTTGCTACCTTTCCCCTATGTTTGGTCCATGTCCCAGTTTCCCACAGAACTGCAGTTCCACATAAGTTACAGGTGACTTCCACAGCTGCATGACAGACACACAGATACAGGACAATACCTGGCAAGTGCCCACACTGGCCTGACATGAGCCTGTGTATCTGCTCACAGCATCAGACAGTGCAATAAAAGCTGTGTGGTCACCGCTAAGATTTCCACAATGACAAAATGCAGATATTAACAGCTGACAGCTGTTGTAAAGAAAGCAGCTTGAGATGGGAGAGTCAGGAAATCGCTCTCCATCGTTCCATGCTCTATTTACATCTGGAATCTTGTCTGTGCAACCACAGACCAGAGATACTTGTGGTTCAGGTTTATGTCTGGGGACATAGCTTCATAGTTAAAGAATCCCACCAAATAAAGGTCCTGCCTGCCTTTACCTTCTCTTCTTCCGAAAGGCATAGCTTTGGTTTGGGGCAAGCTCGGCAAAGTGAGGGGTCCTGGAAACAAAGAATTTGGCTTTTGCAGCAGTTACAAGTACTGGGGAAAGGGAAATTGCAAAAACTTATTTTCTGTGTGGTACAGATCATTACACCATCACTTTTCCTCTGTATCATTTGTGCCTTGTTCCCCTATATAAGCCTGCCCAGCAATTGACAAGAAAAAAAACAATTTTTCAGAAATCCCAAGCTCAGTCAATTACTTAAAATAATCACACAACCTAGTGAATATAACAGTACAATAAACTCCAATTTGTCCAAGTCTCTTCTTAGCTGCGAAATGCAGCTCCTTAGCATAGGATCAAGAGGACATCAGCAAGCACAACTCCTTCCAAAACCTGGTGCTTCTTAAAATATAGGACATGCTTCAGCTTTCAGTGAACCTGTCAACACCAACACAATAGCCCCTCCTTGAGTGCTCTATTTTTAACATTTTCCATCCATGGAAAGACAACTATTTAATAAATAAGTATAACTAAATGAGAGAGCTGAACAGAACTTTCTTCAGGGCCAGCCCAAATAGCATGAGCACAATCCACAGCTGTTGGTAGCCCAAATGATTTTTAGGGATTACTGAATTCCAAACATGTACTGGCCTCAAAGGCAGGAGAGATGCCAAAAACTGATGCCTGGTCCCCTGGGGGCACATGGCAGAGCTGAATCTGATGCAGAGGTCAGTGCCCTGTATATGATGCAGTGTCATCTGGTATGGCTGCCATTGAGAATAGGTGCAATAAAGGATAAAGCTGACCTTAAATGGCTCATTATTTATTGCATGTATCCGGTCCCTTTAATTTTCCTGAGGATGTCTAGGATGGCTGTAAATCAGAGTGTTTGCACCCCCCTGGCCTGTGTACATGTGTGCACACTATCTTTAGCTGACAAGCCCTTGCTTGCCTTGCTGGCAGGATTCAGCTTGTGCTGGAGCTGGAGACACCCTGCTCCAGAACAGCCACAAACCCACTGCCTTGGGAGGTAAGGATGCACTCAGCATCAAAAATAAAAAGATCCAGGGGTTTTTCAGTCTCTCCTGACAGGAAGGAAGGGCTCAGCACTCCCAAAGCCCCAGCAAGACTCTGCAGCTTACATCTCCCAGTGACTTCACACTGCTTCTGAAACCAAGCCCATCCAGGACAGCTTTCAGACATTGTCTGGGGAGGAGGGAGCTGACTCCACCACTCTTCCCCCAAATGTGAGCCAGAGGGAAAGATGAAGTTCCACTGCAATGCTGTGCCTGGCCTTGCAAAGGAGCTTTCCCTGATCTATGGAAGAGCACCTGTCCACCTGCTCTGCTCCCAACCAGGAATAAACCAGAAATGTCCTTGGTGCACACTCTGCACAAGCACACCCCACTGGGGATCTCAGTACCTCTTCCCAGGACATCAGAGGCAGCTCCAGCTCAGCACATGGGCTGGATCTTTCCAGCAAGAGTGACTGGGCAGGAGCTGCTGCATACCCGTGCAAAAATGCATCGCTCTGGGGGTTTTCTTGCTCATCATTAGCACTGTGTGGGCAGGACAGCAGCAAAGGGAGACCTCAGTAAGAAAAGCCCTCAGGTATGCTAAACTTGTTTTCCATTCCTCCAGGCACCCAGAAGATTAAGCAAGTAGGTGAAAGTTGCATAAAAAACCTCAATCTTCTCTTTAGGACCAATAAATACAGTTCTTTTGCAGGATCAAAGAACACGGGGTTTTTTGTCCCCAAAACCAGAAGGCATTACCATTTTTATAACTATAAACTGAAAAGATTTATCACCATTCATGGGTTGTCTCAAGAGCAGCTCTGTACAGGTAGCAGGTGATTTGCAAGAAAACCTCCTCCTGGGAGACACAAATGCCAACTTCTGGTAAAAAGAGATGAAAAGAAAGAAATGCTGATGCAACACCAAGAGCTGTTTTAGTAATTCACCCAAATCATTTCAGCCTCCTTCTCTACTTATGTTTAACTCTTATATATACAATGAATATCAGAGGTGGAAAACTCCTTCACAGGCTTTATCTCATCCATCACCATGAGAACTTTGAACTCACAAACCAAGTAACAAGTTATTATGGTGTTATTAATTATAAAATGAGTAAGCCTATAATTTTAGTTGCACTGGAATGTACTATCGCCATCTTCAACATCATTTATGCGAAATTTTTACTTTCACATTTTTTTAATAGCTCTTTGTGATTAAAAGCTTTAAAAAGACAAATAAGTGGACTGTCTATCAAGCCTTTTTTTAGTCTAGATCCATCTGTTGCCTTCGAATCTGCTTCTAGGCTAGTGGATTATTATTTTAAAGAAACATATCTCATTATTACTTCTTATGCAAAGTCAGCTAAAACAAGCTAGGACAGCTCAATTTCCAAATAAAGAGGTTTTGCATAAAGTAAAACTCTACAAGAATTCAGTTTTTTAACTTAAACACAGGCATGAATGCCTTTTCTATGAAAGCCCTCTCCCCAGAAATGTTCTCTGATCTCTCTCAGCCTTTTTCTCCTGTTTCTTGCTTCATCTAATGAGCTGCTCCCATGTGCAAGACATCAAAGTGGAAATTTCAAATTGCTTGTTTCCATCCTTTTATAGAAATCTGAGTTTTGAAAGCTCACAGTAGCTTCTCATAATCCAAAGTCCACACTTTTGAGTTTGTCTCAGCATCAGAGAATCTCAGAATGGTTTGAGTTGGAAAGGACCTTAAATCTCATTCCACCCCCTGCCATGGGCAAGGACACTTTCCACCATCCCAGGGTGCTCCAAGCCCTGTCCAGCCTGGCCTTGGACACTTCCAGGGATCCAGGGGCAGCCACAGCTTCTCTGGGCACCCTGTGCCAGGGTCTCACCACCATCACAGGGAGGAATTCCTTCCTAAATTCTCATCACACGAGTTCTTCTAGAAACAGTTTTAGGATGTTTTCAAAATCATCTGTGACTACTCTATGTCCCCTGTCCCTGGGCTGTGCATCCTGGTGTCTCTTTCCCACCAGCCAGCATTTACGTGGTCCCAGACACACCTCAGTATCACCAAGGCCACCAAAAGGTTATCTTTCCATCAAATTAACTGCTGGCACTTAGGCAAGAAAACTGATCCAAGCAGGCAAGGGCTGCGTGATTCCTTGCCCCCAGCTGCAGTAAGTGGGCAGGGCTGAGAGACACCAGTGTAACTTGAGAGGCTGTGAAGTCACACCTTCATTCCTTGATGCCCAGATTTTAAGCACTCCACTGAGCCCCAGGACAGCTATTCTGCAAGAGCACTGGATAATTCATGGACACAAAATGCTTCTGCCTTCACTCTCTTGTCACAGCAATTGAACACAAAGCACGACTGTCACATGAAAGCCTTGGGTGGTGGGAGAAGAGAGAGGGGGGCAGCAGATGTGCAGGACAAAAATGGCAATACAGTCTGGCAATACAGTACAGAGTTACATGGCAAGGCTTGCAGCAGCTCCTGACAGAAAACCCAAGCTGCCACCAGCTCATCCTTATGGCTTACACTTCATTTTGGAGAACCATAGAATGGTTTGGGTTGGAAGAGATCTTTAAAGGCCACACAGTCCAGCCCCTGCAACAAGCATGGACATCTGCACCGAGAGCAGCTGGCTCAGAGCCCCATCCAACCCGGCCTTGAGTGTTTCCATCCACCACCTCCCTGGGTAACCTGCTCCATTGTTTTATCACCCTCATTTCTTCTTTACATCTAGTCTGAATCAACCCTGCTTTGGTTTAAAAAATCACCCCTTGTCCTATCACTACAGGCCCTCTTAAAAGGTGTGTCCCCCCACCTTTCTTATTAGTTCCCATTAAGTACTGAAAGGAAGAAGTGTAAAGATGACTTGATTGTTTTACTGTGGTAACATACCTCAAAAAAACCCCAAACAGTGGTGTGTGTTCTTTAGGCACAGTAAATGAAGAGGTTTCAGGAATTCTTTACCAATCATTTATTCATCTTTTTTAATTATTGATTCAGAATGACTAGTAATCTCTTCCAATAAGGATATGAATATTCCTCTTTGAAATCTTTAAACATGCCTTTCTAAGGGATGCAAAGAAAGCACACAGACCTAGGAGTTGCACACTCTTTTAACTACTAATGCTTGTTTACACTTCAAAGCAAACCTCTGCTACTAGAACTTCATTAATTAACCATTACCTCTATGACAAAAAGCACATGACGTTCCACTCTGCAAACCACGGTCCCCTGGCCTAAAGGCACTTTCTTCTCTGCAAGCAGATGCAAGAACAAGGAAGTGGTTTCAGCATCTACCTCAGGAAGCAGGACATGCAGAAAGCCAGCATGGATTTTTTTATTATTAGTTTTTGAGGCTATTCTTATACAAGACACCCTGTAGTACCACTGAAGCAACTGCCACTTCTTTCCCAAGGATAGCCAAACATCATATGACTTGATGAGGAACACACGACACCCTTAACAGGCTCCGTGCCTACTTTCCAGCCAAAACCTTTTGCAATCCATTACCATTTCTGGAAAGTTACCTCTGCTGAAAAACAGCTTTAAGACACCAGAGGGGAAAAGCAAAAGTTTGATAGATTTCAACTGTATGCTTTAAAATAAGCTTTCCTTGAGCACAGGACAAAGCAAGACGAGACTGCTACAGGAACACACACTCGATTTCTCCGTTACTATTAGTGTTAGCTTAAAACAGTCTGGGGTGTTTTTTTGGTGGGTGAGGGAAGCCACAGAGGCAGCTCCTGAGAGAGAAGCTGCTTGAAGCTTCTACTATGTCCAGCAGAGCCAAGCTCTGAAGGCTCTGACAGTGGACACGTTGCTGGCCTAATTACAGACATTGGTAACACCTCTGTGATGACATATTTAAGAAGGAAAAAACCACGTGCAGTCATTTCATTCTTTTTCCGAGGTGTGGGGAGGCACTGGGACCCGGGCCCTCCTGGCATGGGGCTGTGCAGGCTGGGACCACAGAGCTGCCACCATCCCAGCACAGCTCACAGTGAACTTTTCCTGCTGAGCTGCCTTTAGCCAGCTGTGCTGCAAGCAGAAGGGCAGAGGCAGCAGCAGCTCCTCCGTTTGGGTGCTTCACATGGAGAGAGGTGCTGAACGGTGCCGGTGCCACTGCAGGCAATTCCCCAACAAGGAACTCAAGTTAGATCAACCTTTCAGCACTGCAAAACCTTGTAAGAACCTTTGATAGAGCTTGAGAACAAACCAACCTACAAACAATATTTTTTCCCAAGTCAGAGAAAAGGAAAAGGGGAAGATATGTGAGGAGAACAACTAAGCAACACCAAGGTCAGTGAAAGGAAAGAAAGGGAAGAGGTGCTCCAAACATTGGAGCTGAGATTCTTCTGCAAGCTGTGGTGAGGACTGTAATACAATTGTCTCCCTGTAATTCATGAAGTGCATGGGGGGATGCAGAGATCCACCTGGATCCCATGGGAAAAGGTGCTCACGCTGGAGCTAGCAGATGCTAAAAAGCTCTGAGAGACCCAAACAGAGAGGAAGGCCCTTGCTTCCAGAGATAGAGGACCCTTGTTTCTAAACCAGAACAGCCAACCCTTAATAGACTACACCCCATGACTAAAAGGACCCATGCCATGTAGTTTGGGAAGACTATTTTGCCTGTGGGAGGGTCTCACATTACAGCAGGTCAGGCAGGACTGCTGCTGGTGAAAATTAGAGCCAGATTGGAGAAGTTCACAGAAAACTGTCTCCTGTGGGAGGGACCCCACAGCACAGCAAAGAGACTCCTCTCCCTAATCAACCTGAAGGAAGATTTTTAGAAGTGACAAACTGAATAAAGACACATGTTTTGTTTCCCTATGCTGTCGGTGCAAATGGAGGAGGGGCTGGAGGGGAAAAAAAGGTGTTCTAAAGGTTTATTTTAGTTCTCATTACCTACTTTTTTATTAATAACAGATTTTCTTTATACTGTTTAAGTTTGAACCTGTTTTGCCCTGAATGTGTTTTTCTCCCAATCCTTATCTCAACTCATTGAGACCTTGTTTTTCCCCCTCCTCTGCTCAGCTACAGCAGAGGAAAAGAAGTGAATGATTTTCATGAGTGCCTGGCTTTTGGCCAGTGTCAAACTACAACAACATTTCAGACTTTTACCAGCAAATTTTTTTAAGCAAGCCAGCACCCGTGTCACTCGACAGAGAACATTTTACCCTGTTATGCAAATCACACACACAGAGCAGGGATGTGAGAAAACTCTTCATGCTTTCCCGTCCATTGGTCCAATGGCAGCACCAACTCATTTCCCGGAGGTTTCTTCCCACTGGTCTCTGGTGGTTTCCCTGGAGCCAAGAGCAGCTTTCTGCAGGGGGCAGGAGGAACAGCGGGGTGCTGAGCACCGGGATGCCTGGTGCAGGCAGCTGTGTGTTTGTTTGCAGGAAGGACAAACGCCAGCGGGCTGCCAGCACTGCTGTGAATTTCAAAGCCTCACACGGTTCAGCCAGGCACAGCTCGAACTTTCTGGTACACAGCTCTAATGAAGCAGATTAACAACCCCAAAAAATTTGGATGAACCCCCTCTCTTCCCA
This sequence comes from Aegithalos caudatus, assembly GCA_013389925.1. Lineage (NCBI taxonomy): Eukaryota > Metazoa > Chordata > Aves > Passeriformes > Aegithalidae > Aegithalos > Aegithalos caudatus. Next base: position 185,085 of record WEIU01007565.1, read on the forward strand.
CAACTCATCTCTCTACCCCAGTATTCAATACCACTCCCATCGATGGGATCATCCTTTCAAAAACACTTCATTCCCTCCCACTGCTTTCAAGTCAACTTCGACTTTTTCTGGGTAATAGCAATAAAGGAAATCAGGATTTGTAAGACAGAAAGGCTGGGAGACAGGGTCCCTCCCACTCACCAGAGCAGCATGTTAATGTTCTAACACACAGTCCACAAAAGAACATACCACAGCCCTGAAGTTACAGAACAGACTGAATGGCTGATACGAAAAAGGTGATAAATTCATAGACAAATTAACGAGGAGACATATTCAGTACAAGGTTTCACAACAGGAAGAACTGAGATTCCTATGAACATTTTTAACCTTTTCCACATAATAGTGACGCTGTCCAGGCAGAGATCAGTGTCAGACCACAGCACTAACTATTCCAACTGCATATCCAAATCCTTGATTAATTAACCATTATTTTGCTGAGTAACTACAACACAACCAGAGCCAACTGATTCAAGAGCACCAAAGTTTCACCCAAAGTTCAGTCTCTGCTGGTAACTGTGGTGCTCATGAGCTGCCAGTGCCACAGCTGCACCATAGCTCTCCAAGGAATTTTCAACACCTTGGGGCTACAAATCATGAGCAAAACATGACTTACCATCAAAAAAAATGTGACTGCCATGTTTTTGCTAGCACTTGCAGAAAAATCAAAGCACAGAAAGGCAACTAACCTGGCTTTGGGAATATTGTGATATTCTTTCCCAGGGCTACCCTTATACTTTCAGAGCCACAGACAAATGCATTTTCCTAGAGAGTTCTAAATGCATCACTGGATGTGAAATTAAGGATCTTCTAAGAATTCCTCTTGAATTTTTTTTTTTAATGAAATTGTGTGCTCCGTACTCACAAACTGGTGGCAGTCTGCCAGGGAATTGAGAGAACCAACATGGGGCGCAAAGGGCTGCCCCAAGTTCATGATTAACAGCCTTTCCAGCATCTCCCAGAAAGTTGTGGGCTTCTCCTGACACAGCCCCTACATCTTAGAAGGAACAGAAGNAAAAGTTGTGGCCTTTTCCTGAGCTTCTCTGTGAGCTTCTCCTAAGCTCCTACATCTTAGAAGGAACAGAAGGATAGGAAAATAAGGCTACAAGGAAATATGTGGCAGAGAAAATACATCTTAAGCTGCTAACAGTAAAAAAGGGCCTTACTTCCTAGAAGTGCCACAAAGCTTTTGGAAAAGCTCACCACTGTATCGTTACTTTCAAAATAATCTGTATTTTAAGGAAACAGGGTTTAGCTGCCCCAGGACCAGCCCTGCAATGTGGGCTGGCCCTTGGGAGGGAGGGTGTGAGAAAGGGGCAGCACACACAGGGATGTGTGCAGAGTCACTCTGCTTAGAAAGCAGAAGGGCAGTGACTCGTGTAATGCCCTAATTTGATCAGAAAACTCATGCCTGCAGAACATGGATGGAGGGCATGGAAGAGCCATCCCAGTGCCCAGCAACCCTCCCACTCCACCTGCACCCCCAGAAGAGCAAGGCAGGCACAGGGAGGGCAAGCAGGGCAAAAACTAGATTTCATTAAGTAGACATTGCAGGATGAGAGTGGGTCTTCACTTTATTTAGAGTTCACATTTCGCTCTGGCAGTGGCACCAGCTCTGCAGCAGCTGCTGCATCCCTGCAGCCCCAAATCTCTTTACTCCAAACTTTTAATATCTTCTTCACAACCCAGCTGGGAATCAACAAAGACAAACATTTGTTTTTATGACAAAAAAAAAAAAAAAAAAAGCTTCAATTGAGGAAAACTTGTAACTGCCCTTTGATGAGGGGCTCCCATCCCGCCCAGTCCCCTGACACACGCAAGATGAGAAACTACAGAATAACACTGGGCATTTAAGAATTTTGAACTTGCATTGTATTGTCAGTCTAATCAAAATGAAACCACCAGCACCTTGTCTGTACACATGTATAAAGCAGTGAGTGTACGAGGCCAGTGGCAAGGCAGTGTAACCAGGCAGGCCAAGGTTGCTGCCAGGACTAGAACTGTAGGAGATCTCAGCTAAAAATCCTCATGCCAGGAAGAGGACTGCTTTCCCAAACTGCACAGCCCAGGGACATCTCAGTACCAGGAAAACAGGAGTGGGAAGGAGGGAAAACCCAGGAAGATTGCAAGGAGTTTCATGAAGGAGAAGAAAGGGAGAAAGGGGAGAGAAAACACAAGTAAAAATGAGATCTGCAAGCTTTGAGCAACCACAGACTTCAGCAACAGCTCCTTAACAAGTCCATCATGTAGTGCTGAGAAATCCCTTGTCCTGTGTAACTCCAGCAAGGACAGCAGGAGCCATGAGACCCAGGAAGGCAGCCAGCAAAAGCAGAGGAAGCAGCAGCTGGAAGGGAAGCATCAGCTGCTGTCACACAATAAAAGGAGGTTGCTGGGCCAAGCCCAGAACCTTGACAGCCACAGCCAGGAACAGGACAGAGCGAGACACGCTGGATCCTCACAAATAATCCACGTTTTTTTCAGAAGCTGAGAGAAAAGGGCAGCCTGACCAGGGCAGCCTGACCAGGGCTGCTCCCCAGGGACTGGGCTGCTGGGAAGAAAATCCCATTGCAATATCCCATCAAATGGGAGCATGCAAAGGACTGCAGATGAAAGGACTATAAATAATCATCATAATCAGAGCTGACCACACAGGTCCTAGGCCAAGAATATTTTCTTTTCTCTCAGTCAAACAGTGCCACTTAAAACTGACATCAAGAAGCATTTGATGGCACTTTTTCCAGAAGGGACTGATTTTTCATTCCACTAATCTCAATAAGAGATACCCAAAATAAACTGAGCATTTCAAAGTACGTGACTTATACTGTATTTACAAGGTTGTGGAGTATAAGAACACTCTAAGCAAACAGTCCCTTTATCCTTCTTGAAGAGGTTCAATGCAACCATTTTCTTAAAAATACTCCAAGATACATTATCTTTTAATTCAAAGATAAAAAATATTCACTTTCTTAAAACAAAGTATACAGGGAAGGGAAAGAATATATTTTTAAGAAGTTAAAAAACAACCTGTTGAGCAACCCTGATATTTTCCCCCCACCAAAATAAACCAAACTGGCCCAAGTACAACATGCTGCAGGAGCTCACTGTGGTAACAAGAAGATCTTTTCTGATGCCAAGTAGATTGAGCTATAAAGCAGACTTTGAAAAAAGCAAACTTGTAAGAAGAAAGCAGAGTTCTTAGAACTGGGCTGGTGCCAAGCCCAAACTCCACAGCGCTCCTTCAGCCTTGGAGCACCCAAAGGAATGAGCATTTCAGGGAACTCATTGGGGAGCCAAGGGCTACCATGTTCAGCCACTGCCCACTTGAGCACACACATGCTGAACAATCTCAGTTATCAAGCAGGTTTTAATATCTGATAGGTTTAAGGGGATTTGGGGTGTTTTTTGAGAGGTGATTTTTCCATTAGAGAGGGTTAGGAGGAATGGAAGGGCCAGGTCTGCCTGCTTTCCACCTCAGGCCAGGGCCACTCCTGAAGCTATTTAACAGTTCTGCACCCTGGCCCTCCCACAGGAGCATCTCAAGCCCCCAAGGATGAAATAGCCATTTACCCTGTTCTCCTGTAAAACACAAGGGCCACTACAAAGCCAAGCCAGATAAACAGTTCTCCAAGCACACCAAAGTCTGTAGCAGAGATGAGAACATTGCAGAAAGCTGAGCCAAGAAGCCACAAACCCCAGATCTTTTCAAGTTCTCAATATATCATCTCTACAAACACCTTAAAAGTCTTCACCTTCCCCCACAAAAACACCAAACCCCCAAACAACTGTACAAATAAGGCTTCAAGCTCCCTGGAAATGTACCTCCCATGTACAAGATGGTACTAGCTTACCTACCAAGGGAGGAAAAAAAAAAAAGTCCAATAATAGTTTTTGGATAGTTTTTGGATAATATTTTTTAAAGAGAAAATTTTGAAATTCTCTATTGCTGAACACAGCTGTGTTGTGTCAGAACTGCAGGCATGATTACCACTGGAAACAGCTCTTTGATGACTATCACACTAGAATATCTAAAACAAGTAGAAGCATGGAAACAAAAAGTGCTTTGCCACCCAGTTTCAAACAGAATGCTGAAGACCACTGAATAATATATGAGGAGGTTGGTGGGGATTTGGGTTTTTTTTGGTGAAAGATCTCTCAAATAGGGCGGGTAGAAAAAAAGACTGAGGCTTTCTCTAAATTTAAATAAAGTTACCTTGTTATTTCAGATCCTTTTACAGCTGATGAGTTTTCACCATTTCCAAGCTTCTACATGAGAATAATTCCTAGAAATTATTATGTTTTACCTCAAAAGTACCTAAAGGCCTACCAAGGCTACCAGCAGCTTGCACCTTTGGTCTGGCAAGCTACAAGAGGCAGCTTCATCTCTCAGTATTCCTGGTCCTGTTTGACAACTGCACATGCCTACTGGCAGCAGCTCTCTAATCTCATGGCATAGCTGGGTTGTTAGCAGCTGTCATGAAGCTCTCATCAATGCTGATGTGACATCCAGCATCACTGCTAAAAACTCCACATTATTCATGGAATGCTGTGGACAACAACCCCCATCCCTGGTACATCCTCTGGAAATGGGTAAGAGATAATCCTAATATTACATAGAGTTTCAAACACAGTTAGTGATGTCCTCAACACAAGCAGCCACATTCATCCCTGATTTAAGGGTTATAAAGCTTGATTTGAGACACACAGGGATATGCCATATCCCTGTGTTCCGCCATAGGGAGGGAACATATTCCTTTCTGTGTGGTGGGACAACAGACCCAGCAAGATTTGTGTAATTTATTGGAAAACTATGAAATTCGTGTTATTTTCTAATCAAAACACACCATGGTAGCCACAAATAAGCAAGATGTCATGGTTAAGAGATGTGTAATAGCAGGCTAGAATGGTTCTTTGCATGCTGGACCTTACACGGGGAGCAGCAGCCCAGGCTGAGCTTCCAAAGGTTATTACAGACCAGAGATGGTGACTTTAGATGTGACATCTAACATGCCAAACCCCATATCCCAGCTGACCCATGGGAAGAATATGGAGCCAGATGGTGATTTTACTAAAATCACTCAGCATGGCCTCACCAGTGGCGGTGAGCATTGAATTAGAGCCCCAGGACACAAGCAGGAGGTCTCAGCCAGACAAGGGGGTAAGCATAATGCTCACAGCCTTTCTTCTTATGGTGAACCCAAGATCCAAGTTTCCCATCCCATCCATCTATGCTGGAAATTCTTTTCTCTGCTGTTTGCATAGCAATCCCGTTTCTCATTTCCATGGGAAGCAGCAGCCTGGGATTTTCACTTGCAGACTCAGGACACAAGAGCCTCCCAAAGCCTCAGGCTGTAAGAGAAACGGTACCTAATAGGCCAAAAGCTTTTCAGCATGCTAACAATTCTGAGCAGCTAACAGTTTTGAAGGTTTAAAAATACAAAAGGAACTGTCTGAGTGTGTAAAAGCCTGCGACTATTTATTCTACCAACTCAGGGCAAGCACCGCAAATAGCAGCTGGTTTTGCAGCAAAATACCACACAGTTGCAGCTCTCTCCACCCCCCAAAATAAGTGCTCTGCCATGTAGAGTATTCCCAAAGGCGTCATGCAGAGGCATCAGCATCCCGAGACAGAGCAGGAGAAAAACTTGGGAATTTGAAGTGTATGCAGGAAGTGATATCTTTATATAACTGCACTGAGTAACTGCTGGCCATTAAAAGCCCTGATCTCTTCAGTGCTCCTGTTGAAACCTGCAAAATGTAAATCAAGCCTTTGAGAGACCAACTAAAATAGCGTCTCCCCGAGGGCTCCACAAATACCACGGCAAAGCCCCGGCTCCCGACACACCCTGAGCACCAGCCCTGGAGCTGGAAATGCCCTCCCAGCGCCTCAATTACCGCGGAGGTTTTAAACTGCAGCTACAGCAGGCAAAGCTTCACGTGCATGCACCCCGCTCGCCTGCACTCGGTTTTACCACAGCGGTTCCCTAAGGAAAGCAGCAAACCACAGCCTCGTAAAGTTTGAATGGGATAACAGGCAAACTGAGGGCATTGCTGCACGGAATAAAACAGAGCAACTGCAGCCCAGCGGTATGAACTACCTACTCGATTTAAGTCACATTTTATAGCTCCCTCCCTTCTGAAAAAAAACCCACTGTTTTTCTGTACTGACTCAAAAAACCCCTCGACTGCTGAAAACAACGGGCAAACCAAGCCAGGGCTGAGCACAAGAACTGGCACCTCGCCTGGGTTTCCTTGTAAATGCCTTCAAATGGCAGTCACGCCCCAAACCCCGCTTTGCCGGCAAAGTATATATAACCAAGCATCATCGCTCTCCTCAGAGCCAAATAAAGGACTGAGCGGGCAGAAAAGGGGGACTGAAGTAGAAGGGCAATTCATTTCTTTGGCAACCAGCAGCTTTCACAAGTTTTTCTTTATTTTATATATGCAAGACACCATCCAGCTGGGTGACCTGAGTTTCCAGGCTGGTCTGTAATAAGGATTTCAGGAGCCGACACGTTTTCAACCAAGGTAACCAGCAATTTCATTTTTCTCCTTGAAAGGCAGCCAACCAGAGGGCTGCCTCCTCTTCTGAGGCAATGACAGAACAGGCAGGAATTGATCTTTTCTGCCTTCCAGATAGTCCTGACTTCAGAGCTGAGGCCACCAGCACCATCAGTGGAGCACATCTGGACACCACCCCTGCCGAGAGGCAGTGGGCAGTCACCTGTCCCAGGAACACCAGACTGGACTGCTGACAGAAGCACGGCTGCTCTCAGTGCAGATGGAGTCACTCCCCCATGGAACAGCCACCAGCATGCTGAGGGGGCTGCCTCTTTGTCCAAGGAACAAAACACTGGCATCACAAATAGCTGAAATCAAGCAGATCTGGCCAGAAAGTAAAAGTGGTGGGGAAAAATGAGAGGTGGCTCTAGCAGAGCTGTAGGCACACGTAGAAGTGGATTAAAAAAAAAGTGTAGAAACAACAGAAAGCATGCAGTAATTAGAGCTGGAGAAGGGAAGAGTGAGAATCTGCTCTGACAAATTATACAGCATCTGAAAGAATGCAAACCTTTGCCCCAGCAAGAGCACCCAGCACCGAAAATACTCCATGTACCTCCATGCTGCCTTCTTTCCCCTTCTTCCAGTGTTCAAGGGAAGCATCTTCAACACACAGCTTTATTTTTGTGTGCCAGGGATCTAAACAGCAAGGCTGTGCTCAAGCATATGCATACAGAGCACTGGGGAGATGCCAGAACTATCCCCATGCTCCCAGGACAAGCAAACAGCACAAATAGTAAAAATAACGTGACACCCTGGCTTCAAAATAAAGCAGACTGTAAGGCCTTGGCTTCCATATTCTATTTGAAAGCTGGCACCACTGCCTCAAAGTTCCTTTTTTTGGGAATATATGGGAACATACTGGGAGAACAGTAAGAAAAAAAAGACTGGCTGGGTGAAGTCTAAATCAGTAATAAATTCTGAGGAAAATGGGGAAATCCAGGGATACATTTAAGAAAAGCAGAAGAAAGGACACAGTAATGCTCTCCCCTCTTCTCACTCACTAACCTAATTATCCAGACACCACTCTGTGAATAGGTTCAGCTCCCCCTTCTCCTGATTTACAGCTGGAAATTCATGTCTCCAGGCCTCTTACTTATCCTTACTTAGGGGGTCTTAATACCCTCTCACACAAAGAGAAATTGCCTTTATACCTCCAGGTGTTCCTGGGGCAGGGAGTGGTAATTACCCCAATTCCCCTCTCCCCAGGGAGCACCCTAACTTCTAGACACAGATGTCATCTCCAAACACTCCCAGAATCTGAGCCTTTAACTCAGGAGTAGTGATCTGTGCTGTATTTTTCTGTATCAGGTTTTGTGCCAGCACCTGGTCCCAAAACTAAAGGCTTTAAAACTTGTTTTGAACCACAAACTGTAAGGAGATTCAAAGAAATCCACATGTTGGCAACAGACCTGCAGTTCTTACTGACCTTTTGCAGGCCCTTCTGAAATGTTAATGTTGTTCTACACAGACTGAACATCGCTGGATGTTAGTCAAGACATCCCAAACTGCCAAAAAAACTCAGCACAGGACAGCATGTACATCAAACCTACAGTCAGGGCAGCTGGTCCTGACCAGGTGCAAAACAGCATTGACCATTCAGGACACCAGTGCTTTCAGAAAGGAAGGGAATTGCAGCATCAAATAAGGACACGGGTCTGAGCACAGAGCTTAATCCTCCAAGACCCAGAACTAAGGGCATGAAAGGCTCTGTGCCCCAGAATGCCTTTATCTCCTACCGAGTACATAAATACTTGTCAAGCTCTCTGCCTCTTTCCCTTAGTGATGCCAATAATTAAGTGTCCCACAGACCATAGTGCCTGCAGGCACACGGAACCCAAACGAAGCACCCAGCAGCTCACTCTAACAAGGATGGTTTTAAGACCTCACAAAAGTCGGGAAGAGCAATGCTGCAGAGAGGTTTGGGGCATTTCAGGCTGAAAAGGCATTGTCAGTACCTCAACCTGCCACACACTCAGTAACAGCCCATGTGCAGAGAGCTTCATGCTTTGCTGTTGTCATCTTAAAACCAACTTTACCACTACCATGCCCACAGCAAGCTTCTGATTCTTTAAAAGCTTTCTTTATACTAAAAATACCCCACCCAAAAACCTAACAAGGAAAAATCAGACCAAAAAAGCCCCTCAAATATATCAAAGTCAGTCAGGCAGCATCTGCTTTAAAGTTATACTCAAAAAAACAAAGCAAAGCAAATTCCCAAAGCTCCAAGAACCTGCAACAAACCCGGAACACAAGTGAGTGTTGCAATGCTACAGTATTTCAAAAATGCAGTTGTTTTCAGCAAAGAAATGTGTGCGTTTCTTCAAAGCCCAGGACACAGCACACTGCTCCCTGTACTTTAGAAATACACTGTTTTTCAAAGAACACCCATATACATATGGATGCACAAAACCAAGGACAGCAGTAATACAGATGTGTCTATAAGACTTGCCTTGATAATGAGAATTACAATGATTGTTATTAAAAAAGAAGCTGAGGTCAAATCTTTGCTTTCCAGGAGTCTTGAAAAAAAAATTCCTAATGTACAAGGAAAAGAAGATAAAAAGGGACTATAAGATATGCTTATGTGGTATATTCCTGTTGAAGCTCCAAACACAAGGAAAGACTTTAGGGCAGAGAGGCACTCCAAGCTTCTGGAGCACATGGATGTGCTCATCAGGTGACCTCTGGTACAGGATTCAGTGCCATCAAATACATCACCAATGCAGGGGTGAGCTCTCCCAAGATCCAGCTCTCCAAGCCCCAACACCTTTTTTCTCCCTGAATTACACTGTTACTGATACTAAACTTAATGGTTAACAGCTGCTCTTGATTAGAAGCTGTGAATGGCTGCACTGGGGCTTTCTTTAATATTTACTTGATTTAATGACATGAGGATATATGTTGTGGTTTCAACTTTCTCTAGACTGGCTTGTCTTCCAGTTCTAAATTATTACCCTTACTCCATGTCATGATAGCTTGAATAACTGAAAAAACAGAAAAGAAAAGCTTGTCCACAAACCAAAGTGAAAGCTAAAACACTTTATCCCAAAGGAACCTCTGGAAGTGACAACCAATCAGAAAATTCACCTTCATTTTTTGGACTGCTACAGTTCAGCAGCAACACTGGCTGTTGACACACCTAACCCACCCAGCAATTAAAAGGCAATGCTGCCCCAGGAAGAAGAGGATACACAGCAGATGTGCTGATTTCTCATGTGCCTGCCATTTTTCAAATCAACATCTCCCACCTGGATCCAAAGGTTATTGTCTGGAAAACTCCATGATCCAAACCTGAGCTTGGCTGAGTTGGGTTACCAGTTGGACTTGGTCTTAAAAGGTCTTTTCACACAATCATAGAATGGCTTGAGTTGGAAGGACTTTAGGCTCATTTCATTCCACCTCCTGCCATGGGCAAGGACACCTTGCACTGTCCCAGGTTGCTCCAAGCCCCATCCAACCTGGCCTTGGACACTTTCAGGGATCCAGGGGCAGCCACAGCTTCTCTGGGCACCCTGTGCCAGGGCCTCACCACTCCCACAGGGAACAATTTATTTCTACTATTTTTCCAACCTGAATGGCTTTATGATCCTGGGTACATAGAGTGCACACAATCACTGCCACCTGCTCCACTTCCAGCTGCCTCTGGCAGCGTGGCCTCTCCTCTCACACACCAACAGCACCTCCAATGCAGACTGCAATGGAGCCACTCCTGCAATATTCAATTGGAGAATGCTGAAAATCAAGGTTACCAAGCACTGTTGAGCAGATGTGAGTAAACCCTCAGCTGAGGGGTGAAGAACCAGCACAGGACTAGACCCCTGACTGAGGACATCCCTACACAACCGTGGGGTGCAGCCAGCATTGATTTAGACCTGGTGAACATGGCTGGGGACCTGCAGAGCAGGGATTCAGTGACACCCCCTGAACACCAGACCACCAGGGCCTGCTTATGGGCACTCACCCAGGCAGTGCCCCAGCAGTGCCCAGAGTGTAGGCAGCCTGTCAGCCGAGAATCAGAACAGGGCACCCTGGAAGGGACCTCAGTGGGTCACAGGGTCCCACCTCTCTGCTCAAGCAGGGTCATCCCAGAGCCCATGGCACAGGATTGTGTCCACACAGGTCTGGAATATCCCCAGTGAGGGAGATTCCACACCCTCTCTGCTCTCTGTTCCAGTGCCTGCTCACTGCACAGGAAAGTTCTTCATCATGTTCAGGTGGAACTTCTGGGCATCCATTTGTGCCCATGGTCTCTTGTCCCATTGCTGGGTCCCAGGGAGCAGAGCCTGGCCCCTGTCCTGAGCCCTCCCTGCACACAGGGACAGGGCTCCTCTCAGCCATCTCCTCTCTCTAAGCTGAACACTCCCACCTCGTGAGAGAGATGCTTGAATCCCTCCATCATCTCCACAGCCTCTGCTGGACCTGCTTCAGGAGCTCCAGGTCTCTCTTTTCCTGAGAAGCCCAGACCTGGACACAGCACTCCAGATGTGCCTCACTAGGCCTGAGGACGAGGGCAGGATCAGCCCTGGAAGAGCTGACTACGTTGGTCCTAATGCACTCGAGAACACCACTGCGCACAGGGCACGCTGCTGGCTCGCGGACAGCTCGTTGTCCACCAGGACTCCCGGCTCTCCGCAGAGCTGCTCCCCCGCAGGTCATCCCCAGCCCGCGCCGGTGCCCAGGCTTACTCTTCCCGTGGTCCCTGGGCCCCCTCCCCGCTCCCGGTGCTTACCCAGGTGCAGGGTGAGGTTGACGGCGGTGGGGTGCTGCACGCCGGCCAGCATGGTGCGGCTCTGCCACCAGGTCGCGTCGGCCGGACTGTTGTAGTCGGTGAGGAAGGCGGCGCCATGGCTCAGGTGCGGCTGGGCGGCGTCGCAGAGGTGGCAGGACTGGGTGACGCCGGTGACCCCGGTCTGCACGCAGTACTCCTCGGCCGGCGTCCCGCACGTGTGCGTGGCCAGCACCGTAGCGTTGAACGCCGCGTTCACGAACTCGGGCATGCAGCGCTAGA
>WEIU01007565.1:196801-236258 GCA_013389925.1 Aegithalos caudatus
GCAGCGTAGCAGGGCTGGAGCTGCCCCCGCCTCGCGGAATGTGCCGGCTTAAAGCGGCGATGGCGGCTGTGGGCCCGCTCCCAGCGGAGGCTTCTTGCCCTCGCCCTCAGGGCAGCGCGGGAATCGCCGCGGCTGTGAGCAGAGAGCCGGGCCTGTCGGCGCCTCCGCACCGGCACACCCCGCAAAGCTGCGCCTTTTACACCGTCACAGGATCATTCGGGTTGGAAAAGACCTTCAGGATCATCCAGTGTAACCTTTCACCGATCCCTGCCTTGCCAACCAGACCAGAGCCCTGAATGCCACGTCCAGTCGTTCCTTGGATACCTCCAGGAATGGGGACTCTAACACCTCCCTGGGCAGCCCCTTCCACTGTCTAATCATTCTCTATATGAAGAAATTCTTCCTAAGGTTCAACCTGAACCTCCCCTGCTCAGCCTAGGACAATGTCCTCTTGTCACTTTACTGGGATAAGACGCCGACTCCCCTGGCTTTCCCCTCCTGTCAGGAGTTGTGCAGAGCCAGAAGGTCCCTCTGAGCCTCCATTTCTCCAGGTTGAGCCCCTTTCCCAGCCCCCTCAGCTGCTCCTGGTGCTCCAGACCCTTCCCCAGCTCTGTTCTCTTCCTTGGACACGCTCCAGCCCCTCCATGTCCTTCCTGAATTGAGGGGCCGAAAGTGGACACAGCACTGAAGGTACCTCAGCAGTGCCGGGTTTAGGGGAGGAATCACTCCCCTGGTTCTGCTGGCCACACTGTTCCTGATTCCAGGTGCCACTGGCCTTCTTGCCCACCTAGGCACACACTGGCACATGTTCTGTTGACCACCACCACCAGGTCCTTTTTTCATTTAAATGCTTTTAGTAGGGGAAAAAAAAAAAAAGTTTATTGAGAAATGCAAGAAAATTGGGTTGTGGATTCCCAGCTAGGCTATGCCAAACCTAGGATCCTAGGCAGATCTGTAGGGGCCCACCTCAGCTACTGTAGTTTTTAATGAACTTTTGGTTATTTCCCTACCATAACACAGATCTCCCTGTTGCTTAGAGGCATCAGCTCTGTCAGACCTGGCCATAGACTGCATTATGGCTTATAGCTATCCTAAAATCTCCCCACAACTTTTCAGGTTGAGGAATTGTGTAAAGATTGTGTAAAATCAAGAAATCCTGTAAAGCCAAAATGTCTCTGCCCATAGCAAGAAGTTAAATTTGGTGACCCTTAAAAGGTCCCTTCCAACCCAAGCCATTCTATCAATGTATAAAACTGCTTTTACAGGAGAAAGTGCCTCCAGAAGCCTTCTCAGTAAACAGGAAACTACCCCTTGAGAAAAAAATTGATAGGGGAGTCAAGGAAAGGCTTTGTAAACTTGGTTATATCCCGAGAAAGCCTGAGTGCAGCTTGTGGCTGAAAGTTCTGAAAAAATACAGGCTGTTCTGGGGAAAAAAAATGCACATTGTTGTTTTAAAGTAAACATACGTATCCTACAGATGTCCTTGCATTAAGAGCTTGAGCTGGACTGTTCACAAGGTCTGCACAGCACACACTGGTCAGCAAGCCTAGAAATTGTGCTGCTGCTGGTGGATGTTTTTACATGTGTGGTTGTTATTACAGATCAGTGTGGTGATTCCTCTTTTTGCCTCCCCACAGAGCAGCACGCTGGCCATGGTGAGAATGTCTGTGCTGAGGGTTCCCTGGCACCCCCAGCACCAGCAGTATAGTCATGCTGCCTGCTATTGTTCAGGCTGGGATGACACAGCTCCAGTGGAAAGTTGGATTTCCGCTGCTTCCCCCACTTTTCCTCCTTTTCTGAAAACAAGTTGTGAAAGCAGTGCTGAGCTGATGCCATCAGGGCAGAAGCTCTGAACACAACGTGCTGATGGAGCTCCTCAGGTTCAGCAACAGCCAGGCTGGTGCCTACAGCAGGACAGGCGACAAGGAAGGCTCATGGAACAGCTCGATGTGAAGAGGGGAAGGACTAGGACAGAGGTGAGAAGGGGGCAGGGACTCCAAGCAGGATCAAAGGGTGTTGCCACAAATCCCTATCAGTGACACAATGAGATCATCTGTCCTATGTGGAAGGTTTCCATAGATAATGGAAAAAATTCAGCTTCACACAACATTCTTGGGTTTAAAGATAGTCAGTACCTAAACCAAATAATTTACTTGAGGTTTTTAACTATTCAAAAACCTATATAATAGTATACAACCTAGATAGTGAGTCCTCCTGTGTGGCAGGAGTAGCCTGGAAGGAAGGACAGACTATATGATTGGATGGACACCTACCAGCTGTAAAATAAGAGTATTTCTGGATAAGGTTCATGACTGTGATGGGCTCAGACACACATATTGACTGTAAGTTAATTGGCTGTAAGTTAATTGTTACTGTAAGTTAGCTGTCAGAATGGGCATTTCTTACTTCAGTTCTTTTTTGACATACACAGATTGGGTTAAATGATTGAGAACAAGTAGGGAGAGACTAAGAACAAAGAGAAGAATTGCAAAAGAGGAAAAAGGACATAAAAACCTGATAGGAAACAGCTTTTATAAAGGCAACTCTTACAGGAAATTCTGTCAGCTCTCAGAAGGCCAGAGCTCCAAAGGCTGGCAGTCTCCCTTGTCGAATAGACCCCTTTTAGGGAAAAACAAAAACAAAAACAAAAAACAAACAAACAAAAAAACTCCACAGTGTTTTCTTTCCATTTGATAAAAAAAAAAAAAAATTGCAACAATATTGTGTATGCCCACAAGCAAGTTAATTAATTAGGAGCACTGTTTGCCTCTGTCCTTCTACAGCAGCTCAAAACAAGCACTAGCACACCTATGCACCCACCAAGATATTTGACCCATTTGGGGCTTAGAAGGTCCAGAATGTTTTTCACAAGAGGCACAGGGCAGCACTCGTTTTAATTTTCAGTCTTCCCATACTGATTTAGCATCAGCATTTGTTCAAGGACAATATGCACGCATATAGGAAAGGAAAATGCTATGGAAAAACTCAGAAATTTTAGTCTGTGATAGCAGACCTTGGTTGCTCCACGTGTGTCTATTATTAAAACAGGTTAAAGTAACACCCACAGAGAAAAAAACCCTGCTTTTGCTAATAAAAGTGAATAGATAGTTTTAGGATCCCAAATTAAAACTGTTGTAGACCCCAACATTTCATTACCAATATATAAATGTCAGTTTACACTAAAAACTGAAGGGGACAAAAGCCCCATGCTCGCCATCAGCCTCATGGACTTGTCAGCCAGCAGAGGAGCCACCCAGGCAAGCTTAGGAAATGTCACTTGTCATAATCTGGCTGGTTTGGGCAGCAGAAGAAGTTCCCAGCAGCTTCCTGCCCTGCTGTCTGTCATGCAGGGGGCTTCCTGCTGGCCCCACCACTTTTCTCAGCAGACACAATCAAAACAACAGTAATCACAGCAGACATCCACCCCCGGCCACCAAACAGCCAAAAAGACTTAAAGCAAGTGAGTCAGCAGATCCACCAAAGAGTTGGTGGGGATGAGTTGAAATTCAGAAAGGCTGGGTGACAAAATTTAGTTACTTTTAGAGGTGGATGGGAAAAGAAACCCATCTGCAGTGGGGACTAACACAGCACAGGATTGATGTCACTATGTATGAGACACACAATTTTGTATTAAAATAGGGCATAAAGCCATCCTGCTTTGCTCCCACAGTCAAGGACAGGTGTGAAAGGAATGTGAAATTGTTTGGCAAATGGCCAGAGGTCATTCACAATCAGTACAAATACACAATAAATCAGACAACCATATTGGTTGCTAAATATTCATATCTTATAATATTTTACAGCAGCAGAAAGTTACTGTAATCTTATTAATAGAACTGAAAAACAGCTACTAGCCATGAAAGCAGAAGGTGTTTCATAAAATGGTTTATTTAGGTTTGACTTTCTTCATCACTGTTTTGCAGAATGTCCTAAATAATCTTGGACAGCAACTGTGGGTAGTTGCTGTAAAGGTGAATAAAATATATCTCTGAATCTGTTCATATGAGGTAAGCTGCTTCTTTACAAGTTTCTGCAAACCCCGGAAAAATGAAAGATGTAAGTGGATTATTTTATCTCTTTTCTCAAGTGGGTCTGGAATGTAGCCTCATTTTCTCTTAATACTGGTTATGCTGAGTTTTGTTAAACAAAAATAAAACATGAAAGGCCTGTGCAGCTTTCCATCTTTCTATTGTGGATTCAAACACAGCCCATCCTTTTAACTTTCTTCATGTATATAAACTGAATTTGTAATCTTTTATTCCTAGCAGATAAGATTTGTATATTTTATCTTTACTCCCTGCTTTTATTCTGCCGTGAGCGGAATTTAATCAAACACATCTTGCAGTCTATGTTAGACCGTGGCAGTAACATCAGGACCCAAGCCAACCCAAACTATGCTCCCAGCCTGTCTCCAAGCTCTCCCCTTGTCTGTCCCATATATTTCCCAAGGAGAAAGAGACAGGCATGGAGAGGTGTGTTCAGCCTTGGAACATCTGGTGGATCTCTTGGAGAAGTGATGTTCCTCAACATTTCCTTTCCCTTCCCTTCTCACTCCCATTCTCAGACAGTACACCAGCACTGCATGGATGAAAGCACATCAGGGGAATTGATTAGATTTATTTCTCTATGGTATTAAATTTATAGTATAGAGGCAGTAAATTCTCTGGGAATTTAGCCACCATCATCCTTGCACTACAGAGTCCACTGATGGATTCTCTGCCACCAAAAAATTCCAGCAATATTTAGGTTTCCAACATGCCAATGAAATTTGCTTTGTAAAGAGCAGGACTCATTTACCCTAATCCATTTGGATAATGCCTGAGTCCTGTTCTTCACCAGCTTGCTTGGCTACACAAATCCTTCAAATGCATGAGCTGGGCTTGTTTACACTACACCAAAACATTCTCAGTGAATGTTTTCACTATCTTCCAAGCCTGATAAAATGCATCCCAGAAGGTAGTGTGTGTATTGGAGGTGGTCATGGGAATCTCACCATGTAGGGTGTATGACCACAATGAAGTTGTTTAACAACTTCCTGGCTTTCCAGCAGAATTCCCAAAATTGTTTCAACAGAAAGCTGGTTAACTTCTTTTGCTGAGTAACAACAGGGATGGAATGTTCATCCCAGTCAGTTCTTTATAATTTATGGTCACAGCCTGTCTTTTCATGGCATTATCTGCCAATCAGTCTTGCCATGACTATAATTTCATTAGCAGTGAATTGTTGTGTTCTATCATTTGTAAAACCTTTCATTTCTTATGTGGTGGTCTTGAGAGCAACCTTGGTTCAAGTTTCTCCCTCATTACAAGAGCTCACCTTTGTCAGTCTGATGTTCCTTATGTCTAGTTTTCATGAACTTTCCTTTGCTTTTCAACAACAAAAGTAAAAAGCAGTCTCTGAGAAACTCCATCTTCTTTCTTTTCCCTGTAAAAACCTGTAATGCCTTGTATACTTTATGCTCTTAGCCTAAGGAATCATCTTAGCCATTGGAATCATCCAAGGTCAGCTCAACCATCTAGCAGAGGAGCCATTCAAGGTCAGCGTGGACAGGGCTCTGAACCACTTGATCTAGTGGACAGTGTCCCTGCTCACTGCAGGGGGGTTGGACTAGGTGACCTTAAAGTTCTTTTCCAACTCAAACCACCCTGTGCCTCTCTGACAGTCGATAAGAAAACCAGTCTTTTCAATGATGGACTTTGAATGAGCAGAGCTCCTGTTTCTACTCCTAAATAGTTTGTCTTGACAAGCAGGCTGCAGTTTGGTTTGTTGTTCTGCCAGAAGAGTTAAACCTGGATGGCCACCTGGAGGCTGGGAACACCAGATGCGATTTTGGGACCTGGAGGTCACTGATCTGTGCCAGCTCCTTGTCCCTCCCCACGTATTGCAACAATTTGTCTCTGCTCCCACATGGACTTGGGCAGAGCTGCTTCCCTGACATATGACAGGAAGAATACAGTGAAAGGTGAGCAGCTTCAAGGAATCTGGTCTACAGGGCTGCTTTTGGGACACATTTCCATGTCCTTGGCTGTCTGTCAGCATGTCCCAGTCCCAGCCTTGGTACCCCCAGCTCGCTGTGTCCTCCCCTGCATCGCCCTGTTGATGGTCAGACCAGTTGAGACGACAGAAGAGACATTCTCTGAACTCAAAGCCCCCCTGCCACCAAAGACTAAATAGACAAAAGAAGCCATTGAGGGAAAATCTGTTTGGTCTCTGTAGCCAAGAACCAAAATGGGAAAAAAAAATACTTGGAATGAACAGGATCTTCTGAAAATATAACTATTAGCTCTACAGAGTCTCTGAAAATCTAAAGAGCATATATGAACTGCAATTTTCAGAGGTTTCTAGCTCAGCCATAGATGCTTGCAAGAACACTGAAAGCTTATTTTTAACATCAATACCGTCCTCATGTTAAATTGCTGTTCAGATCAAACAGAGTCACTGTGAAATATGTACAGTGACTTTGATATAAATTACATGTCCAAAATAAGAGAAAGCACTTAATTAACAATTAATCTTGATCCATAAGGCAGAGTGCTGGGACCTCATTCATTGAGAGGAACTGAATTCCTGTTTCCTTCTGTACCCATAATTTTTTTAATAATAGGAGAATTTTTCATGCTGGTTTAAGGCATGCAAAATGCTGTGTAAACACTCACACGGCTACTTACAGATCATCAAAGCAAAGAGGAAAATCAAGATTGTTGGAAAGGAAATGATATTTTTAAACTCATCACTGCATACCATAAACAATGGGAAAATGTATAAAATACTTTATAAATAGACTGTTTCCTGCTAAAGTCTCATTTTTTTTCTTTTTGAAATTCCACTTACAAACTACCTAAGGAGGAGATTTTTAAATTACTATTCTTATTAAAATAAGAACTCAGTAGGGAAAAAAAAAAAAAATTATAGCTGTAGGCTGCATTTCACTTTCTGGGAACCTCAGCACACTACCCACACTTTCATCCCTGACACTCAGTTCATGGAAATATCAGAGGAACAAAGTCAGTCTTCAGCGAAATGGAGTGATTGCGAAGGGATTGGAATTTCTGTTCTTTTACTTGTCAGATCTTTAAAGAATAGGAAATTTGTAGTTTCTGCAACTGTTATTAATTTCTTCCATTTTGGTGATTAAGAACATTTTTATATCATGTGTTTAATTATATTAAAAGCAATATATTTATTATATTAAAAGCATTTATCTGAGTAGATCAACTGCAACATTCATCTTTGATACAGTAAATTACCTCCAGCTCTAAGCCCGTTATTTTAAAATCACATGAAAAAGCAAAATCAAGATTTAGTATGTTATTTATTAAACAAAATACTGTAATTATTTGTGATGGAGATAACTTACAATTAACAACAGGGGAGGTTGCAGAGGAGAACCTACATCTTTAAAGAATGACAGTGTCAATCTCTTCTGCTCCTGTTTTCTCACAAAGATTCAGATTCCTGTCAGTGAAGGGTATTTTAAGTAGCATTAAATCAACACTGGAGATTTAGATGCTATTTTAAATCACAGAATGTTCTTTAAAATAGCATCTCACTGTGACTGCCCAGTGTTTGTTTAACCTGGAATGTAGTTTTTGTTAGACTACTTTTTGACTTGAATTATTCTCAAAACACATTTCACACCTCCCCATCAGCCACTGGTTTGTGGCAAGCAAGTTTTTGCCACCTGAACTGTTTGACATCAAAGGTTAAGAAAACAAAAGGGCTCTAGAACATGAACATCTTTATGCAGTAATACATACCATGCCATTGCCACCAGTGCTTTGGTGCAACTCCCAAAGCTCCAAAGTCATATTGGAAACTTTACGCTTGGTTGTCCTGCATTTTCCTACAGTTAAAATTAAGAAATTTCCCCAGGTGTGCCCATGAGCAGGGAAGGCTGCCTTATTAAATGTTGCTGATGTAGCTGACACCACCAGATAACAACTGTATTAATTTTATACCTTTGTTGGAGGGCTTTACAAATCCACAGAAATGCTCAGCTCCTCCCTCATTTTGCTGAACGACCCATGTTTCTTCTTACAATGAAGTTGGTTGCATAACAAGTGAATTTGATTTAATGGATTTTGCCAGCACCACCTCCAGGGTTGTTCCATTCCAATTTATTTACACAAATATAAATGTAGTTCCCCACACAGTTCTTGAAAGCATCATAAGCTTCTGGATAATCACCAAGAGCTCTTTTCAGCTCACCTAAATTTAGGACTTGTCCAAGGCCAGGCTGGATGGGCTTGGTGCAGCCTGGTCTACTAGAAGATGTCCTTGCCCATGGCAGGGGGTGGAACAAGATGAGCTTTAAGGGCTTTTCCAACCCAAACCATTCTGGAATTCTATGAGTTTATTAAAATATTTGAAGTTTTATTTTCTTTTTTCTTCCCTACCTTGTGTTTATGTCTTCATTCTTTGCTCTTCCTGGATGTGAGGCTGCAAGTCCCAAGGGAGCTAAGCAGCAGGAGACATTGCTTGTTTGTTAACCTGTAAAACTCAGGCTGGAAAGCTTTTACTCATTTGCATCTCATCTCCAGCTCAGCTGTGGACAAGCACAGGTACCCCCAGTTTTAACAAATTCAATTTCTCAGGACAAGAGTCAACAACAACCATTCCCTCACTGGAAGCCACCTGGCCAGGTCCCAGTTTGCCAACATCTGGCTTTCCAAACAGAGAAAACAGAATGAAGAGTGCAGCACAAACAGATGGCACATGACTTTGTTAGTCCCTTGAAGTACATAGCAGACATTCAACATTTTTCTTGCATTTAACCCAAGTACTCTCAGTCACATTCTGTTCCAGGTCACAGTTGGGATGGCAGATGTTCTCCCAGTGTGTTACTCTCTTTGCATCCTGTGGTGGGGATTGCCAATTTAGGTACTTTGTGACCACTTTGAACTCCCTCCAAATTTTTAACAGTGTAAAAATGCTGGATGTGAGATTTGGGTACCATTTAGAAGAAGTCTTTTCATTAGGATACACAGAAATAATATAAAAGTTCTTATAGAAATGTCTTTGCAGCCACTATATGTTCAGGTCTTTTGTCTCCCTTTATTTATTTGAAATTCCACTGATTTTTAAGCAATGATTTTTAAGCCCTCTTCAGAGAATACTTTCTGCAGATGTGGTTTTACTAAACTTGCTTTCCTGACAAAGGTCATTGACATATATAAACCAGACCTGAGTTGTAATTAAGGTTACAGTAACTCCTTCTCCAGGGGTTTCTTCTGGAGAATCTCTACTCATTTTAGAGGTGATCTTTACTGAAGCTGAACCTGGAAATCTTCAAAAAGCAAAGTCTCTGTGGAAGCTGAAAGCAGAGTTACATAATGTGGGAAAAAGCCAAGTAAGTTACTTGCATTGTTTAGACAACTTTGGATGTAGGAAGTCACAGGCAATGAGGAAAGGAGCCATCCTTTAAAAAGTAAATGCAGAAACCAGCATTTGGGACAGCTTCAATGCTCTTTGTTGCCCACTTCTAGATGTTGGCTACTATGGCTACCTGATGTAGCCATTCTTTTTAAGGTATGTTTTTTAATATGTTTGAGTCTGGGCAAGTATTCTACCTGGAAAGAACTGCAGAAGGATAAGATGCTGTTCTCACAAATGCTGATTTTTGGTTTACATTACAGACCATTTATTTAAGTAGCTTTGTGAGCTGAATCACAAGATCATACAGCTATGTCCATCCCTCTGGTTCTTCATGTGCCTGGCAATGTTAATGTCACATTGCTCAGAAGCTTCTCTGGCTCAGTTGACCTCTCACAGAAATGTCTGTCAGCTTAAAGTTGCTCCATCCTTGGCTGTACAGAGATCTCTGACCTTCATCTCCTCACACCAGCTGTGTGTCTTCTTCCCACCGTGCTCTTGTTATTCCAGAGGCATTGGTCCATGTTGCTTTACTATTCTCTGTGCATGGCATTTTTAAGGCTGTAGCAATTTACCTGGAGAGCTGACAGGAAACATTTTTTTTTTTGTCAAAAATATCAAGTAGGCAACATAGGCTTGGATCCTGATGACTCTCATGGATTGAGAGCCATTCAGGGAGATAAAGGTTGTTGTAACATTGGTTTTGTCCCAGTGATAAATTTAAAATGATATTTTAAAATAACTCTACAGTCACTTAAGGTGAAACAATCAATCAGAATTCCAGAGATGTTTCTTTGGAAAAAACAAAACAACCCCCAAACAAACAAACAAACAACACAACCCCAAAGTAAATTATTTTAAAACTTTGTCAAGTGCGTGCAACTCAAACACAAAACTTCTGAGTTTTGAAAAAGTTATTCTTGGATTTTGTCCTGAGTGAGGGAAGAACAGGAAATCTTAATCTGAAGGTCTTGAGAGTCTACAAACATGAAAATGCTTTCACATTCAGCTGTTGATTTGTTTTGCTTATTGCTGCTGCACCCTTTGAATAAAGATTATCAAATAGCAGCCTGCAACTTGTTAGCTGTTTCTGCTCAGGGTTTGGCTTTGCTTTCCTCTCTTTGTTATGTGTTACAGCCAGCTTAAGAAATTGCAAAACCTCACAGCAGAGCAGATGAGGGCCCTGACAGAGCCCTGTACTCATCTGTTTAATAGAGAGGTGTTGCTGTTTTGGGGACAAACTGATACAGACACCTGCTCTGGTTCTCCCATGATGACAGTGATCCTTAGCAGTCATTAGCATGTGCAGAGAAACATCCTTCTGCATGATTTATCCTAATTTACATCAAACCAAGATCAATGTGCATTGCATGTTCAACTTTTACGTAATATCCATGTCCTGGATAGATGGTTTGTGTTACCTGCATGATGGTGCCAACATGGGCATTCCTATTGAAAACAAGGAAAAGTCTTTGGAAGCAAAGTTATCTTTGTTTATCTATCAAAGGTGTCTGCCATAACTGATGCACCAGAGATGTTCCTGAGGCTGACAGCCTCTCCAGTGCCTCTCCTGGGATAGAAAAGTTTCAAGATCCTTAGCAAGCCCTTGGGAAGGCACTGGTTGTCTCTGCTGTGGGCAGGATTGGTGCAGGATGAAGATGCTGACCCACTGCTGTCTATTTTTGGTCTGTTCTTGGTCAGCATGGCTTAGCCCATCTTTATTTCATTGCCCTTGCTCATCTTTACCAGCACAGTAGTGCCACTGTGCTTCTGCTGGGCTCATACAAGAGCATCCCTCCCATATGACTGCACAGATCTGGCCTCTATAGACACAGGTGTGGTGTTTTTTACCCCCTCTTCTTTCTCTCTCCTCTTGTGGCCGACTGCTGCCACACCCAAAGGATGAGCAGAGCCAAATTCCATTCCTGAGGCATTGCTGAGCTTCCTGTGAGCAGCCTGCCAGCTCCACTAGCCAAAGCAAATGCCTGCCCCAGCCGTAAGGGAGGGGATGAGCCGTTTTATGGCAGCTGTAAAAGGCCACGGGGTAAACACCAGCACTACTGCTCATCTGCTCTCCCAGTGATCCAAGCAGCTTGGATGCGTGAGCTGTTTGCATGAGCCAGCGATTCGGGGCTCTCTACTGGCTTTGTGACATTCACATTACAAACCAGAGAAGTAACAAAACTTAGTTCATTAGTTTGGGGTTGTTCTATCCAGTAGGAGACTGGTTATTCTATTGGAGATGGGTCTCAAGACCATTAACACTTGAAAACTTTTGTCTGAAAATACACATTCTGCCTTTCCTGCATAAATCCATGCAATCCCCAGGGCTTTTTGGGCTTCTTTGTTTATAAGCATGGGGGAATTCCAGGAGATTATAGAGATCTAAAAGTCTAAAGTTGTCTCATATTCAGGGATGTACTAGAAAATGTCTCATTTGTCTTCTCCTAAGAGCAAAACCAGGCAGTTTCCCATTGCTGTGCTTAATTTTTGTATTGTGAGTTTAGTAGGCCTTTCCTTCTGCTTCCACAGTGGTCTTTGCAGGGGGCTTACAGGCTCTCACTTCCTTCAGCTTTATCTCTGCAGGGATGTATGCCTTGGAACAGCTAATAATCTCAAATGGCTGGCACTCCTCGCTCTTTTCATTTGGAGGCAGAAAAATAATCAGTTAGTGAGTTGCAATCATAGTTTTCAAGATAAAAATTCAAGTAACTGACAAGTGTTACCCTTGATATTATGGTTTTGAGGCTATTGTTAATATTAGTTTTCTCCTTTTCCACTTGGAATTGGAAAACCAGAAGAAATCATTATTATTTCCAAATTACCTTAGAACTCTGTGATATCAAAAGCCAGAATTATTTGATACATGTGGTGTACAAACCCAAGGTGCCTCAGGTGGGTGCAGCAGAGCAATTGATGGCACCGTGGCTCAGGTAGTTCTTCCTTCTTGCATTTCAGTAATTCAATGTGCTGCACAAGCCCCCGGGGTGTTGTGGCACTGTGGCTTTTTGAGGCAAAGCACAGATCCACGCAGTGGCACAGGAAACCCGCTGCTGGCTCCGCCTTGTCTGGGAGGACGTTCGTGTCACTTCAGGTTGGTTTTCGGTTTTCTGTATCCCGGCTGCTGAAGCTCCTCATTAGCATGTCAATCCTTGTTTAGACTGTGCCATTCATCAAGTGCAGGCAAGGATTAATGCTTCCCCACTTAACTGGCCATGATGGATTAGATATTAAAAACCAGAGTGAATATTGTTAAGCAGCACTTTCACGTTTAACACTCCTTAATATGTAAAGCACTAAGCAAGTAAATAAACGTCTAAGTTGTCATTTGTAGATGCTAAAAAAGTCCACGGCTCCTTCTCCCATCAGAACCTGCAGCTGAAGTCCCAGGCACACTTTCACGTTTTTCAACACCTGGCTGTTCCCTTAAGAGCTCATTAACTTTTTTACCAGTTCTTGAGAGCAATGTAAAATTAGAATCAGAGTATCCTGATCTGGAAGGAACCCACAGGGATCACTGAGCCAAAGTCCTGGCCTTGCACAGGACACCCCAAGGATCACACAAATTAGATCTTTATGTGAATGAACAGGGCTAATGCACATCTTCCAATGTCCATCCCTGCTGATTCCCCCAGAGGTTCTTCCTGGGCCTAAACTGGAAAAGAAAAATAATTATGTTTTTGATAACGGTGGCATGGAGTGACCATTCTTCATTCATTCATTCTTCAACCTAGAGAAAAGTCTGCACCAGCAGAAGGAAGAATGGGGTTTACTGCAGCAGAGCATGCAGGAGATAATACATGCTCCACAGTAAATTAAATTTGGAGATTAATACTGATCCTCTGTAATTCAGACCTGGATTAAAGAAGCAGTGCTTCACCCTTACCTGGTTTTTAAGAGCTCTTGATGAGAACACAAAAAATGTTGGACTTGCTTTGCAACTGCCAGCATCTCCCACACCCCAGTAAGCACAGAAATTCCTGGTTCTGCAGTGGCATTAGTGGGGAGCTGGGGGGGTTACTTTTGTCAGACTTGGTAAAGAAACAGGGCTGGAAGGCTTTTTATCCTGTGTGTCAACACACTTCTGTGAGCACCAGCTGAGCTTGCAGTGTCTGGAATCCAGTGTGTTCCCATGCAAGAACTGTCCCCTTCCACATGGATGTGGAGGAATGAAGCCTGACTGGGAATAGTAATGAACACTGTTTTGGATGTAGGCAGCAGTGCATGCTTCCGAGATTGCTCCAGATTCTGCAGAGACCAGCAGCATCACATCAGCCTTGGTATTCCATATTCCTGCATCACCTGGATCATGCAAACAACTCACCACAGAGGGTCACACAGCACGCAGGAGGCTGGCTGCAAAGGAACCTGGTGCTGCCTGGCATGGTTAGAAAACCACTGCAGCAAAGAATGTTTGCACAGCTTGTTAGACAACAAAGTGAAATCCCCACTGAGCCCAAGATGTCGTTTGGAATCTGTTTGGCAGGAAATGGTTTTAGACACTGAGAAGGTTTCCTCAGAATGCCTTGTATCTCCAACAATCACAATTAGCAACAGAAGCATTCAAAATTCAAATCCAAACACAAAATCAAAGGTATAGCATGCAAGTCTTCAGAAACAAACTCTTTATTAAGAAAAAAAAAATCATACAACTTGCAGGAAATTCCCTATGGGCACGATATATTACAGATATATTACACTGTACTTGTACTAAGGAACCAAAAAAGGCATACAAACTGGGCAGAGGAAGAAAGGAATTCAGGAAGGAAACACACTTTTGTTGAAGTGGGAAGACTCGGCTGACCTGCTTCACTACCAGCCGCCCCTGCCCGTGTCCCTGTAGCCTCCTCGGTAGCCCCTGCCTGCTCCCCGGTACCCTCCTGGCCCCGGGGCCCCGGGGTAGCCCCTTCCCGCCGAGTGCCAGCCGGAGTAGCCGCCGTAGCCTCTGCCCCTGTGGCCGGAGCCGTGCGTGGAGCTTCCCCAGGCGCCGCTGTAGCGAGACATCTTGGGCGGGCGGGGGCCGTCCCCGAACCTGGCAGGGAACAGCACCACAGTGAGCAACCTCACCCACAGCATCTCCTCAAGGTGGGAGCAGCACCATCCTCAGCCAAGACACCTCAGTTTTCTGTGAGCACAGAACCATGGGTCAACTACAGCTGCGCTTTTGTACCTTCTCCACTTCAGGAAAGTTTCCTTTGCTTCAGAAGCAAGGGATGGAAACAAGGGGCAACAGAAGGGTGCAAGCCCAGTCAAATATGTGTTTTCTTTCCAGGAAAAGGTTTGCCCAAAATAAATAGGGATTATCTTTTCTTTAAAAGATAATTTATGGTTTGTGTTTTGGAAAAGGGGATGGCAGGTTTTATTCCTGACAGCTGTGTGTCCTTGTGGAAACAGGCTGTGACGTTTCTGCATCAGGCTTTGAGTGCAAGCATTTCACACATGCCCAGAGCACGGCACCGTCCCCACCCTGAGCGGGAGCCACGGCTCTCACCTGGTGCTGGCGCTCACCTGGTGCTGGCTCTCACCTGGTGCTGGCCCTCACCTGGTGCTGCCTCTCACCTGGTGCTGGCCGGCGTGAGTGCCAGCCCCGCCGCCGCCGGCCGGGACAGCTGCCGGATCACGTTCAGCATCCGCTCGTAGGCGGGCTCCAGCTGCCGGACGATCCCGGGATCTTTGGTCACCTCCACCACCAGGGCCTCCATGGCAGCGCGCAGGGCGGTGATGCAGGCGGCCGCCGCGTGCGGCATCTTCAGCTTGATCCTGCAGCACAGAGAGGCCGTGAGGGCTGCCAGGGAGCACCTGGCAAGGAGAGGTTCTGCACGGCGGCTTCCCATTGAGCCACAAACCTACAGGCTCATCTCTGAAGGGGTGAGAAAACTCAGGAGGCAAATTTGAAAGATCCCGTTAAAACGTAACTGTTCTTCTGGCAAAATCTGCTCTTGAAATTTAACGAAGGGCCGTGAAGATGCTCTGAGGGCTGAAACTCCCCTGCTCTGGAGACAGGTTGGGAGACCTGGGGGTGTTCAGCCTGGAGAAGGGAATGCTGCAGGAAGGCCTTAGAGCCCTTTCCAGTGCCTAAAGAGGGCTTTCAAAAAGGAGATACAGGCAGATAGTGATAGGACAAGGGGGCATTGTTTTAAATTGATGGAGGGCAGGGTTACATGAGATATTGGGAAGAAATTCTTCCCTCTAAGGGTGGTGAGGGCACTGGCACAGGTTTCTGAGAGAAGCTATGGCTACTCCATCCCTGGGAATATCCAAGGCCAGGTTGAACAGGCTTTGGAAAAACTTGGTCTAATGGAAGGTGTTCACCTGAGATGAGCTTTCAAGTTCTTTCCAACCCAAACCCTTCTGTGATTCTATCATTCTGTACTTGGATAAATTCAATATGTAACCTCTTGCATCAAAACAGCCAGATACAAAAATATAAAGTAAACTGAAAACATGAGGCTCCAAGATTTTGAAAGGTCCAACCCTCAAACTGTTAGCAAATTAAGGAATTCTTTGGAATTCTTAAGGAATTTTTACCTCTGTTTTACTGACTAGGGGTAAAAGAAAATAAAACAAAACAACCATCCAGATAATATTTGGTGATGGCTATAAAATTTACACTGCCAGAGGCATTTCTCTCCTCAAGCTGTGTTTCTGTGCCTTTGCCTGAGGAGGAGGACCAAAACACCTAGTGCCTTTTACTTTTCAGTTAAAGAGGAAAAAAAGCAGGTTTTTCTGGAAACTGCCTTGTCCTGTTTTCAGTTTAAGCAGATAATCTGCAGGAAACAGGGCTCAAATTGACCTGTCCCTTCCTCACAGGAAACAAAGGTGATGCCTTCCCTACACTCCTGTGGTGCACAGCTTACTCTGGGATCCCTGCTCTATGGAAATTTGGTCTGTGTTAGCTGCACTTCCCCTCAGTTAGGGGGTTGGAACTGGATGAGCTTTGAGGTCCTTTCCAACCCAAACCAATCCATGATTCCATGATTCTGAGCACCAAGGAGATCCATACCAGTCATCCACCAGAATGAGCTCCCCATCTGACAGGACTTTCTTGGAAGCAAAGAGGAGCAGCTGCAGCGGGCTCACCAAGGTCATGGTTTTGGCAGAGATGGCTCGTGTTCGAATCTGCAAGTGAAAGAGAAAAATGACTCTTGAAATGGAAAACAGAGCTCTACACCTTCTGCTGGACACTGAAACTGGAGAATTTTATAAAAGAAACCCCAAACAACACACAATAAAGCTAGGTGTAACGTTAGGAAATTACAGAGCTTGTGCACATACAAAACTGAATGCCAGCCAGAAGTTTACAGGGATTCACACTGGCTGCTGTAAAACCTCAACAAAAATGATCTTCCATTTTAAAATACTCATTTTCTGTGCCTGCAGTTATGTAGCTTTTGCAAGAGCGACCTCATGCTTTGCCAGCCTTAAAATGACCAAGGCACATCTGAATTTTCTTCCCACCCTTCAATTACTGGGGCTGTGATGAAAAGCTTCAGTGGGGTCCTACACATGCGAGTGTAGAAGTTGCCAGATGTCCATGCAGTCACTGCTGTGTCATGTTACACTGACCTTGAGCTTGAACTTGAACTGAGAATTGGACATCAAACCAGAGATAACAGCCCTGCTACATGGCTCCTGCCCCTCAGTTTACAGAGGAACAGAAGAGGTACCTAATGGGCAGGGAGAGAGCTGCACACCAATCCTTCCTGCATCCCAGCCTCACCCAGGTGCTGTCTAAGCTACTCTTAAGCCACCATCTTAGTCACTCTCCGTTTGCTGTGTGTATTTTGGTTTAATAAAGCAAAACTTTCTGAGCTCAGAAGTCTTTTGTTGGGTTTAGGGGAATCCCACTTGAGAGAGATGGTCGAGGTGGATCAAAGGTATGACCCTCCTGGGATCCTGATACAAAGGATGAAGAAGCAGCAAAGCCTCTCCCCAGCTCTGAATGACGGGTTGGGAATCCAGACTGTCAAGACAAAATCCCTGTACCCAAAGGATTTAAAATTCTGGTTATTACCAAACAAAAGCATTGCCTTCCTTTGCTCCTTGAGCAGGAGTAGCTGAGTTCACAGTGGCTGTCACTGGAGCACAGGAGAGCTCACAGGGGTTGCAATGGACACGCACAGAATGTACATCACATTCACAGGATGGAGGTCATGGAGACCTTTTGGGTGATGCTTGGAAAATGTGAATTATCCTTGGGAGGTGACACACTATGTACAGGCCAGAACAGGAGCACCCCACTGCCATATTCCATGTTCCTGTTTTCTCCCTGGATTCATAAACAACAGAAGTGATAAGGGTAAAAATTCTCTGATGCCTAATTAGTATGGAGGAGCTCCTAAAACAAACTCTTCAAGATAATGATTTAGATCTTTCTCTATGACCTGGCTGCTGTAACAAAACTCACAGGAACTTTCTTTGCACCTCTACCTCTACTGAAAGTGGCTGACTGGAAGTTACTAGGAGGCCGAGTGACACCAGGACCATGTAACATTTACTTTCTGGAAAGAAAACCAAAAAAACACCCCTCATCCCCCCTAAAACTAGCTAAATGTTGCAGTCAGGGTGTTTTTTTTTATAACTTCTTTACCAAAAGGAGCCTCTTGAACCATTTGGCAGCACATGATCAAGAATAAACCCCAAGTATGTACCTTCTCTCCAAAAACGAAGAAGGGTGACGGATACTTGATGTCCTGGCTGCTGAAAGGGCAGTTGACAGATGATTTGTGGATGAGAGCATTGTGCCCCTCAGTGGTAAGAATCTTTCTCTTCTCCTTGTGGTAGCAGACGTTGGGGTAGACCCCAAAAGCCAGCAGGGAGATTACAACATCCAGGTTGTTATCAGGGCCAGTGTTGTTGAATGGCTGAGTCATCAAACATTCTGTTGGCAGAGAACAGGAGAGTGGCTCAAATCCATGGGATGTAGGAGAGCACAACACAGCTCTTTAGGATCCTGGATCAATGCAGAGCTGTTTAGGATCCTGGGCCAATGCCTTTTCTGATTCAATCAACTGCTAGATGTGATCTCCAATGACCTCTGCACTCAGAGCATTTAAGTTCTACATTCAATTTTTAATTTCTTAATGGAGAATGAAAAGCTGAAAAATACTACTAGAGAGAGGTATTTTTCTCTCCCAAACTCTTCAAAAACAAGGAGAAATGGGTTTGCCCAGAATGTGCTGTACCACGGTGTGTTTACTGCATTTGTTTTGGAAACAGATCTTTTGGGGGAGGTTAAAATGGATGTTTTTATTAGTTCATTTGTTACAAATCTCCCCCAGAGTCTCTGGTGGCTTGTTTTCAAGTCATCTTGCTGAGAAAGAAAGTTAGGGATAAATGCAGCAGTGATCCTAACAGCGTGAGGAGAAAAAAATTAAAGGAATTTAAAGAGAGAAAAAAAAAAAACGAAAAGGAGGGAAGATAAACATCTGCTTAATCCAGGCAGCCAAGCCATTTCACTGAGTTCCTCAGCAGCATTAGGCAAATTCAGGACCTGGTCAAGTTTAAGAATTCTTTCTCCAGAAGATGAAATAATTTGGCACACTGCTGCACATCCTTCCTGCAGCACAAACCCAGGAGGTCACAGAACAGAAGAGTGTTCAGATCACACAGACTCCCCACTAAGGTCTATGGAAAGAAGGGGGAAAGCAAGCACAGCACATTTTGGAGATGCAACAAGTGAAGGAGAAAAAGTTAGGGAGGTAAGTTAAGGACACCTGTTTAATATTTTTTAATCCTGCAGCTCTAACCTCAGCCTCCAAAATCTCCTTGTTGTACCACAGCCATCACAGCTTTAGGAGAGAACATTAAAATTCCACCTGAACACAGCTGTTGAGTAGTGTTATGGCAAATCCACTATATCCCCTGTGCTTGGGTGCTCAACACAGATTATCCTGGTTATTTATCATCTCAGAATGAAAAATGCACTCATTAAATTACTGAATTTAATCAGAATCACCTTCAGGAAAGCCACAACTAATAAGTATGTCTTTTAGCTGGACTTTTGCTTCCCAGGTCATTCTAAGAGTGGCCATGCTGAGTCTTTTGTGTTCACAAAATCTTTTCTCTGCTTCTTCACCACCCATCCTGAAAAACCAACAGAGGGAATTAGAAGCCTGACCAAGGAAGGGAAAAGCTCACCCTGTGTTAACTGTAACTTCCCATCACCTGCTGTGCCAGACAACGTACCTTGCATCATCCCAGGCTTGGAACACAGAGAGCAAAGCCACATGATCTGAATACCTGGTCCCAGCAAAATTCCTGTGGACATAACCCAGGCGTTTGCCTTCACTGATGAAAGGTTCAGGGAAACAGGTAGCTGCAGAGATGGTACACACAGCATCTCCCACACTGGAAGGAACCACAGAAGGGATCAGGATCATTCAGAGTTAGTGCTGCCAGCACCTGCTGCAGATACCAGGGAAAACTTCTCTGCTAGAGACCTCAGGAATTTGGCCTTTATCTGCTAGAGTTCTTCACTGAAACACTTCCCTGGAAGTGGATGTTAAATTAGCTCTATCTGCCCTCCCCCACATCCATCTTCTGGTGACAAGGTCCCTACAGTAATCACAGGACCCTACAGACATCACAGTGACACAGAACAGATCTTCTACTAAAAATGTGGAGATTGTTTTTTCTCCTTCTCTCCTTGTTAAATTCCACATCTCCCCACCTCCAGCTCACTGTTATACCTAGGTGTTTCAAGTCCCACTCTTCACTCGGAAATTATTCAGTCTCCACAGGTGTCTTGCTGTTAAATGAATTTCATGATTGCTTTATTGCCTACACTGGATGTTATTTCTTCTTTGCTCCCATGAAGATTCAGTCACCCCTCCACAGCTGCAGCATTTATTGCTCATCTAGATATATTGGTTTTTCTTTCTTGCACATGTCAAGAGGCTCAGGAAGAAACAAGAACACGACCCCTGAGACCACTCAACTTACTAAAAAATACAGCCCATGATCATCATCTTGCCCAGACGAGGCTCAATGGGAAGTTTGGCCAGGATTCTTCCAAGGGGTGTCAGCTCATCATTGGAATCCAGGGCATCAAGCTCTGAAACAAGATCCCTTGTTACCAAAGACACATAGCTAACCCCAGAAATCTTTAGGTAAGAAATTCAGACTTTTAATAGTTTTGTTTAGACAGAACCCCACTCATACTTAAGGTTAATGTTGCCAACCTGATTTTCAGAACTGGTTTGAGGTCAGACAAGTTTTACTTTAGCTTTACAGAATTTTTACTACCTCCTCTGTAATTAGAATAATCACAATGTAATTCACATACAAATCCCTACTACACTATTAAACCACCTATTATCTAATTAATCTAACCTAATTTTCTACCTCAGAAAAAGCAGCCCTCTCACAACTAGCTGTGGAGTCTTCATTGCCATTGCCAAATCACAGAACCCTCTTCATCAAAATGAGAACACCACAAACTCTCTCTTCCTTGAGGCTTTACGTGCTTTTCTCTCCTCCCATCACCTAAAAATTCTCACCTGTATTCATCCTCAAATCTACCAAAGGTTTTTTCACACTAAAAAAAAAAAAAAAATCCCAGTTTATCCAGGAAAGGGAGGCACCTGAAGAAACAGCTATTTGGTGTTAGAACCAAAAACTTTTGCCTCTTCCCCTGGCTCTGCAATTCTCAGCTGAACAGTATAAAAATACTAATAACTTTCAGAACAGAAGGTCATTAAACCTGATTACATATCCCCAGCTATATTTTTCATTCTGGTTTCCCTCCTGTACACAAGCAACAGAGGCTCAGCACACAATTTTGCCATAAAATCAACAATGAAATAGATATTTCCGTTGTTAAAAATTGTAGGAAGTGCTTATTTAATGACAAATACAAAGTGTGCTGAGTTTGAGGTTTATGCTTTACATCCAAAGCACAAATTTAGAGTTCTTCCCTGCTCTATTTTATTCATATTCTAGTTAGTTCCTTGAGGAGAGCGGGGCGACAACGTAACCCACACATCAATTTCTTCTCTTTTTCATGCAGATTCATAAACTGGAGATTTAATTTCTTGACAAAATCTGACATATCGGGTCAGTAAACTGTACAAAGCGGTAATTATTTAGTAAACTCCCAACCTCTGTTTTTCAGTACTTTTACAGAGGCTTTGTGAATGCCTCAAGCACTGGACTGAGTCTATGTGAAACACAGCAGTGCCACAGCTGGAAAACAGGAAGCTGGAAGCAAATGTGAGTTACTGGTAAAACAACAAAACAAGCCTCGAGTCTGAAGGCTCAAGTTGCTGAGAGGAAAGACGCTCCACTGGGAATTCACGTATTTCTTCAGCTGCACGAGCCGCCGCCACCCACACGATGCCCGCAGTCGCTGTGTGAGCAGAAGATGCTGTTCAGCAGGCAGAGGCGGCAGAGCCGTGTGTCAGAGGTGACAGCCACGAGAAGCCCTGGCTGTGCAGGCCAGGATGATCCCTGGCACAGAGGTACCTCTGAGCGTGCGCTCCGCCTCGATCACCGCGTCCAGCGGGGGCGGCTCGATGGCTTTGGCCAGGAACTGCCCGATCCCTCCCAGCCGCAGCAGCTTGATGCTCAAGGCAATTTCGTGAAGAGGAGTTCGGAACATTTCGGGCGTCATGTGAGTCTGCAGTCTGGAACGAGAACAAAGGCCCACTCCTCTGAACACGGGCTTTGATCACCACGAGGGTCCTTCCACCAGCAGAAACTGCTGCCCTCCAAAGTAAACTCTGTCTCTGAGCCCACCCATCGGCTCGCTCTGTGCTCTGGAACTTGGGCTCTTCTGTCACAAAATCCCGTATTTCTCCAGTCTCCTTTGGGGTAAATTTACGCTGGGAATGCAGAGAGAATAGTCCTCACATCTCCACTGCCTGCTGTGGGTTCTAGCGTGAGCTGAGCATAGAGAGCCTGCATGGCTGGAGCACAATTACCAGCACGGCTGTGTCCAGCCTCACACTTGTCCTTTACAATCCTCTCCTGCTCTGATAAAGAAGCTCTTATATTCCTGAGAGACAACCTGCTTTCAACCTGCCCTATGTAACAGCACTTTTCTAGTGCAGCTAGAAAAGATTTCAAAACCACTTGAATAGATACTGATTCAGCTGGGACCAGATTTAGATGATTTCTCTCAAAAAGCTATCTATAGAAGTCCACAAACACTCTTTCCTTGTATATTTTGGGTTTATATTCTCTGAAGGAAGGTAACATTAAAACCATGATTACTTCAGTAGCCTAAGATGAGTTCACTGACAAAAATAGTTAATTAAAATCATTGCACTGTACTCAACAACAGATCTGAATAAATTCAAGGAGAGTTTTGATCAACTGAGGCTTTCAAGGGTTTACAAAAAGTTGAATGTCAAAACACAGCTCTGCTGTGACAGCCAGAGAAAGGGACACTGAAACTTCCAGGATAGAGATCAGAGTGTAACCAACAGCTGTGCTGCCTTCTCCAACCAGTAGAGAGATTTCCATGGCTCTAGTAATGCCAAAACAGTCTGGCAGAGAGGTCAAAAGTTTCAGCAACAGGGAAGATGCTAGAGCACCATGAAGGGGCTTCCTGGCCATGGAATGGGGATGGAGACAAAACTAACATCTGCTCTCCCTGCTTTTTTACCACTTCCATGACAAAATGGCCTGTTACAGGGCAATACCAGGTGCCCCCAAGTGTTCAAAGGCAGAGCAGAGCCTTGTCCTCGTTACAAAGCTCTCTTCCTGCCTCAATTCCCAAGCAGTATTGTTCTCCTCTTGAGAGGTTTGGTAGGTTGCAGTGACACTCTCAATACTAAAATCATGAATTATTTATCCACCTCATACTCTGGGTAAAAGCATAGCAAATGAACATTTTTTTAGGCCAGAGAACTGAGATATTTCGGTATGAGCCAACGTCATCCATCCAATCATTGCTTTCTGCAGTGACTTCCCCAGTGTGACCCAAAGCAGCACCCAACAGTTCTGGGAGAATTCCCTGAGGGTATTTTATGGAGAGCACAGCCTCACCTCTCGAAGCGAGCTCTGCTGCACAGATGGAAACAGAACCCAGCTCGCACACGCCCAGCTCTGCCTTTGCGCTGCTCCAAATTGGTTTTTGATGCCCAGACCGTGGCATAGTTTGTCATGTTGTTGTGAGCAGTGAACAGCTTCACTTTTTGCCTGTTACAGAAAAAACACCACTAAGTATCAAACATCCTTCACCTTAAGCCCTGCCCAATTGGTTCCTGTTTTATGGCTTGCAGCCACACTGCTTTTAAGAAGCCAACCACCCCCGAGCTTTGGTTAGTCAGGCATCAGTCTGGAAACTAAACCATCATACTTTTTCTAAAGTAGTGCCCCAAACTATTGCACAGAATAACGTTCTCACAACTGTCCAAAAAGCTTAAAATTCTCATGAACCATGAGCTCTCCATGTGTAGTTTTCTCAGAGAGCATGCACAGCAAGGCAGGAACTGTAACAGACTACAAAAATCTTCCTCTTTATCATCAGCCAGACACTGAGAGTTTGTAAAACTCCTCTGCCAGATGACGTCTATGGAATTGGTGTGGAGACCCAGTGACACTCGACATGAATAGCGCCAGCCTGACCAACGCAGTCCCCTGAGATGCCAGCATGGTGTGTCACTGTGCTGACCAGCTAGAGACAATGCTAATTTGTCCTGAGAGAGTTAAGAGTCCTCAGGCTCAGCTCAGGGAGCATGGGAACACAAGGCACTTCTGTGCACTCCCAAAACCTCTTTTGCATTCCTAAGGGTAGGATTTATGAAACAAAAAGTTGCTTCATGAACTCACTTGCAAGAGTCGATAACAAAGACCACGTCATTGATGGTAATGCTGGTCTCAGCAATACTGGTAGATAAAATAACCTATAAAAACCAGGAAATGCAGAGTGATGTTATTTGGTCTGAAAAAGCTGATAATACCCAGCAATATAAACAACAGAATTTATTTAAAAAGTCAGCAATACGTTCCCCAAAAGCCCAAGAGAACTGTGCACAGAGAAGGCTCCGTACTTTGGTCACCCCAGGAGGCACAGGATCAAACACTCTACGCTGCTCCTCCAGAGGAATCTGGGAATGCAGAGGTAAAATCCTGTACTGGTGGCCTCCTACAACAGGAATACAAAAAGGTTGGTTAACTATTACTATGTGAATCTCATTTCTTCTTTCCACAACGTAATAATTTCTGGCCATTCACTCTCACAACAAATTAACTCCCTAAGCCACTCATCCAACTCCCATCTTCACACAGTCAGTAGTTTCCTTGGTAAAAGAAGAAATATAACAAAACAGCTCCTTGTACCAAAGCGTGGGCTCATTTCTAGATGCTTCTGCATTGTATAGATTAAGTTCCAGCCAGGCAAGAAAACAAGGACAGCTCCTGGGACGTTCAGAGTCCTGATATAAATCAGCAGAGCCTCAATCAGTTCAAAAGAGGTTTCTCTCTCGTTCAGCTGAGCCATGGAGTGCTTTGTTTCTGGGCCATATTCATCGCTGCAAATAAGGTTGCAGTTGGCCTACAACAGAAAAATACCACAAAGGAAATCATATAAATTAATTTACTCAAACTACAGAGACTGGCTGGCCAAGCAAAGAAGAAAATTAGATATGTGGGTAGATGCCTGTCAAGAAAAAAATGGCCATATAAAAAAATCATGAAGTGGGCCAAACAAGACTTTCAAACCCACAAATTAAAAGTTGAATAAAACTGGTATTTTCTTGACAATGGTGTAAGTGTTGACAATATCAACTGCAAGAGAAGAAGGGAGAGAATCTAAATTTTCATCCTAAACAGGTACCACGAAGCTCATATTTCTCTATTTCTTCTTCTAAGGTTACCAATCTTCACTTTCAAAAGCATTTCAGTTTTAGCTTTAAAGAGAAGTAGGTTGACAAAACCTGAGAACCTTAGCTTCAATGAAAAAGAAATTCTTCAGTTTACAAGAGCAAGAAGAAAATTTAGTTCTACTGCTGAAGTTAACAGCAATCTGAGATATTAAAAATAGGAAAGCTGCTAGAGATGTTTCACTTCAACAATGCCGAATGAATTACACTCAAGCTGGAGTACTAAAAATGGCACTTGTTTAGTTTTTCATATTAAAATTCAAACATACATCATCATCTTCACCACCTTCTTCATCCTTCTCTTTCTTCTTCTTTTCCTTTGGCGGAGGGACAAACTGAGTCATCTGAATACAATCTTCCAGAAAATAATCTGCAAGGACAGACAGATGATAAGGACTGACTGCTGGAAGCCTGCAAGGGAACACAGTTCTTTACAACGTTTCTCAAGAGTCTCCTGAAACACACCAGGATGTTTCAGAGTATGAATCCAAGACTGATAAAAACTCAAGCAGTTTCTGGAAGCACAACCAAGGACTAACCTTGGACAGGAAAGGTTCTGCCATAGACCTCGATGATGGGACAGTTGAAGAAGTATTCACAAAACATACTGGTATCGATGGTGGCAGACATGAGGACAACCCTGATTTCAGGATACACCTGAACCACATCCCTCAGCACCACCAAAAGGAAGTCAGTCTGCACAGAAAGAGAATAAGAGCATCATTAACCTCGTATCTATAAAAAGCAGTATCTTCCCAAGAAACCAGAAGGAATTACACATTTACTGAGCAAGAGTAGTATCAAGTAGAATAAAAGTGTTCTAAAACCAGAAACGGTTCTCAGTGCTTTATTTTGAAACTATTGCCATGCCTGGGTAGGTGATTTTTAGGATTTCCAGTGTAAAGAAAGGCTTTTCTTTTCTATAAAAACAGTTTGCTTCCTTCCTAACAATACATTACAACCCAGATATTTTTAAACTTGGCTTACATGTAAAGTAGCCATAATCCATAAAATAAATAAGAATTACTCAGTGCAGGCGTGTGTGATGTTTGTAGTTCTGTTTAAATATGACATTTATTTAGTTCTGACATGAAGTTAGTTAGGCACGCACTTAGCTCAACAGACAGAATTCCAATCTCACTCACCATTTCCAAACTTGTATTTTACATCATAACATACATTTAATAGATGAAGAGATGCATCAGAAAAATGTGTGTTGCAATTTTGTTCAAATGAGTCCCCAAATTCTGTCCAAACAAGCTTAAACATGTCAGAACTTCACAGTCTCTCTTACTCTTGGTATGACAAAGCTGACAACTATACAGAATAATCAAGGGAACAGAAAATGTTTGCCATTTCAAATGATATACAATACCTCTCCTAACCCTTTTACTTCATGTAAACCCTGAATTTCAATGTATGACTATCAAGACTGCAGGTTCTGTGAATGCCACCAGTAATACAACAGCGTCAGTAGGAACAGCACTCTGCAATAACAGTGTCATTCAGTGTGCTCCCCCACTTGGACAAGATGTGTTTGTACTGTGGTGTTCCATTTTCCAGAGAGGACCAGGACACAGGGGATCCTAACAGGAAAATAGTCAGAAGGCAGCAAGGGAGCACAGGACCTTGCTCTGCTACTCTGATAAGGAATAATTAGGAGTTCTAAAAATCTTATTGAAGAAGGAAAAGTCAGACATCTGACACTCAGACCCAGTTTCCTCTGGCATGTTGCCTACTACACACAAACAAACACAGAAATTACACATATAGAGATTAGGACTGTTATCACCAGCTAACTCACGTTAATGTCTCTCTCATGGATCTCATCAACAATAACATGACTAATGCCACGGATCCCCGTCTCCACCTTTCTCAGAAGAACACCTAAACCAGAGACAGCAGGTAAATGTTCATGTAACAGTTCAACCTTCCCCCTCCCAGCCTCTGGTTTAAAAATCAGGAAGTGTGCAGGCCGCACAGCCCCTTTTCCAACCCCATCTGTAATCCCATGCCTTCCTTTGTACAAGTGACAGCAAGGCCACGAAGCATTACCACAAGAGAGACTCTTCCCCCTTTCCCACCCAGTGCTGCTCCCCCTTGTGCCTTTTAAGGACAACAAATATAGAATTGATTTTATCTCTTTATGGGATTATTCCTGTGTGCTATCAGACTTGTATTATCAGACTTCTGAACAAAAATCTTAAATCTTAATTTTTATTTGCACAATAGCAAGCCAGCAAACTTTTATCCAAAAAAACCTTCTCAATCTTCTAAGCAGAATTGATCAAAATTTCATCCTAACCACTTTTCCTCTTTTGACCCAGGATAAGCTCCAAGGACAAGGCAGCCATACAGACCTACGGTGCAGAACAGGATGCTGGCGTGCGGCCGGGGGAGCACAGACTCAAACCGCACGCTGTAGCCACAGCTCTGCCCAGGCGCCTCCCCCCGCTCATAGGCCACGCGCTCCGCCACCGAAACCGCGCTGATCCTCCGGGGCTGAGCGGGAAAAAGCGTGCCCTAACTTAGTGAAGAGGTTTGACAAGTTCATCACAATACCACTGAAAGGGAGAATAAATGCTACAGGTGTCCTGTCCTAAGATTTCTTGACAAAATAATTGTTAAACATTAATATTGTAACAGCACAGGGGTTGTGTTGTTTCTTTTCTTTTCACAAAGGAGGAATATAAGGATATACGGCCATGATCAGCTGCCATTTCCCAAATCACTACCCCGTGATCTGCTGATTGTTTTCACCTGGGCAAGGTTCAAGCCAGGTTTTCCAAACTGTAAATCCATGCAAGAGTAACATTCCAAATGAAAATACACAATGCTTAGGTTTCTCCTACTTATATTGCTGAGGAGGTATCTTTATGAACCATATCCTGCAATGATAATAAGGTTCCTCAACACGTCCTTCAGCCCTTCAGGGAAAGGTTGGATGGGGCTTGGAGCAACCTTGCCTAGTGGGTGGCATTGTTGACCATGGAGGGTTGTTGGAATGAGATGAGTTTAAGGTCCCTTTCCAATCCCAACCATTTCACTGTGATTTTATCCTTCTGTGATTTTATCCTACCAACAGGTGATTTCTCATATCCACCCCAGAACGGCAGTGGCCACACATTCCTCACCTGTGTCACCACAATGTTGCACTCAGCAGCTCGGTTGGTTCTGATGTAATCATCCAGGATGTACTGGGGCACTTGAGTGGTTTTGCCACAACCAGTGGCACCACGGATGACAACAACAGAATTGTGATGGACTGCATCCAGAATTTCACTTTCAAAATTCTTCAGGGGTAAGGCCTCTCTCCCTTCTTGGATCTGGAAAAAAAAGGTCCAGGACATTTCCAAAATCTCCAAAAATCAGCCTGTTCTGCTCCACATCTATACCACACTTCTCTGTGCTTTTCCCTTACAAACAGGTCACGATTTGTATTTTTCCTGGCACAGCACAACTCACCCCCACATCCACCCCAGTGGAACATCCAGCACTTCTGAAAACGTCGTGTGTATTTGTGCTGAAATCCAGCCTTACACACTTGGTGTTACATTCTGGAAAATGAAGAGCAAGGATGCCAGGTCACAGGAAACACACTCACCCTCTGTAATTCCTGATCCTGCTCCAGACGGTACATGAAATCACTTTTCAGATCCATGCTGATTTGCTCCGGAGTGAGCTGCAAGTGCAAGACATTATTTGGAGGCTTTTTGACCCCTCTCCTTATCTACATCAGAACCTCAGGATCAGATCAGTCACACCAACATCGCGATCCCAAAATATCCACAAAGGAACATTTCCTGCAGAACTCCCTGAAATCTCTTACGCCTCTGAGCTGTTTTATTTCATTCATTCCAGAATAAAATTCATCTCCAAAGAAGTCTCTCATAAAGACCAACAACACTGAAAAAGAGCGACTGTTTAAATTTAAACACTTTGACAGCCTGAGAAACACGCTCTATTCAGCAGGGAGCTGGGGTGATGATGATTTAAATAGGAGTTTTTAATATAAGTAATGGCCTAATATAAACACAAACCCACCCTTAAAAGAGTAGCTGAAAAGGCACAGGAAAAAGGAAAAAGGAAAAGAATTCATAAACCAAATCTTTCAACTGCATAAGAAATCTGAAGAAATGCAAAATTTGTTAGCAAAGGGCTAGTTGTTTTTACTGCAAATAAGTCAGCTGTTCCAGTCAGAAATAGCATAGGTAAGTCTTGAAGAGATTTGAAACGAGCTTAGTTTGCAATGACCATATTGGTTATGTGTTTTATGCAGCAACAGCTGAATTTACATTATTTCCCTATATTTTTAAAAAGTCAGTGTATAACAATCAATACTATATTAATGTAATTTATGGAAAAAATTCAAGTAGAAAAAGAATTAAATTAATATTTTGACCATAAGAAATCTGGATGTTGTAGGAAAATCAAGTTCCTGCCCCGAGAGTCTTTTCTTATCAGGTTATACAGTCAGACCAAACTACCCTCTGAACTTGGCAAACCAGTAATTCTTTTCCTTCTCCTTCATTTTATCATGCCTCACTGCTGCTTTTCATTTTTCTGTGCTGAATGGGACTAGAAATGACAAAAAGTAAGGAAGTTGGTTGCTTGGGTAGTGGCACTGGCTTGGAGCAGTTTCTCCTCCCAGAAAAAGAGTCTGAGCATGGAAGTATGGGAAAGAGAAGCCAGAGAATTATAAATTACATGAACTTACCTTGTAATTTCAATTATAAACTTTGTATGGGCTGCATGATAGCAGGCAAAAAGTGAAAAAACTGGGACACTCAAGACACAGCTGCTCAAGACCTGATAAAATGACGCAAACACAAAGAACTCTCTGCCTCCAGGTAAAGAAGGGAACAAATTTTATCAGTGGACTGTCTTCTCCTTTGAAATGGCTCATACTTTAAATCCTGGTAGGGGAGAAGCATTTACAAGTTCTGGAAGCATGGGGAAATCAAGCAACAGATCCATTTTTTAGGCTGTCTTACATTTGCCAGCGGACCCTCATCAATATTGCAGCCAGTCCAAGGGTTCCAGTTGGAATGAGGCGGCGACCAGGGAACAACTCCCATGTGACTTTGTCTCTGCGATGGTTCGAAATGGGCCAACTTCCCAACGCTGATCAGCACTGGGTTACTGGGATCTTCAGGCTACAAATGCAAGAGCAGAGTGGGCAAAGACAGATAAATGAACAGATGAGCAGGTGAGATGTTCCATACGGGAGTACCGAACCACACACTCACCGAAGGCACCATCTCCAGGGACAGTTCCTGTACAATCCTTTGCAGGTGATTTTCTAAGTCAGGAGACAGTGACACCTCATAGGGCTCCAACTAGGAAATATTTAAAAAATACACGTCTTTATACACAAAAAGACAGCACTGGAAGCCAGAACTGTGGGCTATTAGAGGTGAACCATCAAACACCTCCTTGTGAAACAAGGCCAAAGAGTATCATCAGCTCAGAATTCACATTCTTGAAATGTTTTGCCAGCTTTTCATTGAATAAGGATTTGTAGGCTATGTTTAGATATTTGAGTTCAATTTCAGAGGAACACGTTCCCAAACTTGCAACCAAATACCTACATAACATATATTTCTTGGCATGTATGTATATATATATTTGAATTGCCAGAAAATGCTGATGTGACAGACAATTAATCCAAACAGCCAAGCCTAAACAGAAATTTTCAAGCTTGTAGTAAAATTATACTGAAAATAGCATTTGTTACAAATCCTACTTCATTTAATAGAATGTAGAATCAGTTATTGCTCCAATCACATACACATGAAGTTATATTTCTGATCCAAATCACTCATCAGAACAGAAACAGTTGCTAAAGAACAAAAATTATTAATAACTTGTAAGATGTTAAATACGGAGAGCAAACTCTTAACTCACTCCTGTTTCTGAGTTATGAAAGGAAAGCAGTAATTCCTGTCCCTCCTGCCAGACTCACCAATTCTCCTTTCTTCTTTGTCTGCCCAGAGTAAGGCTCAATGACCCCAAGATGGTAGAGCTGTCTGACCAGGGAAAGGGCACAGGACTGTGCTGCCAGCTTTTTGTTTGATCCGTGCTCACAGCTGTGAATCCCTGCAGCACACAAAGGTCAGAGCTGTAGCAGCAGAGGAGTCAGGCAGTTCCACAGCACTACTCTGAACTGTGCTCTCTGACTGGACACTCAGGCCAGGTTCCATGGACAGTGTCAAAGCTTGATAAATCCAGAATTCCAACATAAAGTCCAACCAGGCCCCTCCACTGCCCAGTCACACTGGCTGTGTGATGTTACTTTACTGCTAAGCCCTTTGAAGTTTTTCTGCATTCAGTGCCAAGGAAGTATGATTATCCAATAGCACCCAGCAACATCATACAAATGATCCTTTACCTCTGCAAGTGGCTCCAACAAATAACTATAATAAACCCTGTACCCACAAATGTTCCTCTATGCCAATACCCATCTCTTGCTAAGTTAAAAAATAAATAGGAGCACTCACTTCTGCCCAGCTGCTTCACATAAATGGTCATTTCTGCATTAAAGCTCCTGCAAGAGAAAGAAAGAACACAAAGGGACCATTACCAATAGCTGACACTGCAAAAATATTTACTCCTTCCAATATTTCTAGGCAAAGAACTCTGTCCTCAGTCACAAACTCTCAATTCACCAATGATCAAGGTAAAGTATTACTGCTTTTAGTCCCTTTAGCTCCAAAACAGTAAGTAACAGATCTGTCATCTGTTCAGCCACTGTTCAGCACTAAAATTTAAAGCCACACTAAGAGGAAATACGCTCTGAGCTGTCCAAGTTTAAGACAACAGTTATAAAGCAGGTGGGATGTTAATGTAACATTAACATTCATCCCATTAACTGTATCCCACACTAGAACTGGTGTAACACTAATGTAACCCACTGATAGCCCCTGTTTAATGACTAGATGCAACATTTAATACAGTTACTCTGCTTTTTGCTACAAATTTGATCAGCTCAGAGCATAAACAAAAGGAAGCCAGGTCTAAAACATGGAACTTATCTGAACAGGACACAGGATATTTGAATTTGCATGAATTTCCAATCCCTTATTGCCACATTCTGGAAACAGCAAAACTTGAGTAACAAAGTAACAGAGGTAACTCAAGGGTAACTCTTGTAGCAAACCCAAGTTTGCTTAGCAAATGTAACCAGTTCAGGTAAAGGTTAACTGGCATAGTCATCACAGAATCATAGGATCATGGAATGGTTTGGGTTGGAAGGAATCTTAAAGACCACCTCATTCCAATCTCCTGCCATGGGCAGGGACACTTCCCACTATCCCAGTTTGCTCCAAGCCCCATCTGAGCAGGCCTGGGACACTTCCAGGGATGGGGCAGCCACAGCTGCTCAGGGCATCCTATGCCAGGGCCTCCCCACCCTCATAGGGAAAAAATACAGG
Organism: Aegithalos caudatus; assembly: GCA_013389925.1. Taxonomy (NCBI): domain Eukaryota; kingdom Metazoa; phylum Chordata; class Aves; order Passeriformes; family Aegithalidae; genus Aegithalos; species Aegithalos caudatus. The sequence goes on from WEIU01007565.1 coordinate 229,437, forward strand.
CTTAAAAAAACTCCTCAGCAGAGGAGAATAAAAATCATGATCCATGTTTTTAAGAATCCCAAACCTAAGCCTGCATTTGCCACGTGAAATATTAAAGCTGAATTCTTGTAAGACAGGATTTAAACTGGCAAATGTGACTCAAGGTGCACGACTGGAATTTACTGGACAGAGATCCCCTTTGGAAACTAGGCCTTGGCATTTGCACAGGCGGAGGCTGTGCCTTGCATCTGCATCCTTCATTTTTTGCTGCAAACAAACAATAAAAAAGGTTAAGTGAGTGATGTAAATTTCAGGTTAGAGCTCCTTCCTGTGCTACCAGCAAACTGACCTTCAGGCACAGTGGTTTCAGGGGTGAAAGGCCACTGGCTCTCAGGGACACAACAGCCACCTAAGCACCGATGACAGTATGTTTCTCAGCCAGGCCTACAGTCAGCATTCAATCTCATTCTCCTCCACCTGAGGGGAGAACAGCAACACCAGAAATCAGTTTGCAGCAGAATCCCACACGATTCCCTAGTCCAGCCTCAGCAGCCTGTGTGAGCAGGCACAGGTCTGTGGTGTCAGTCTTCAGCAGGAACAGGAGGCACAGGAATCCCAACACAGAAAAGCCACTTCCCATCCCTTAATACGAGCTCGTGCTTTGTGTTTTAGGAGAGCCATCTTTGTAAGAACTTACACCCTCCTGCCATAGTTAAAGTTTCCAAATTCAAAATTTCCAGCTATTACTATTATTATTACTATTACTATCCTCAGACCATGAGTATGTTTAACTGACCACAAACCTCTGAGAGCATGGCTGACATACCTGTTATAATCTGTCTCCCTCCTCATTACCTCAAAAAACCCCTGAAACAGATTGGCAAGATGCACAACGAGTGGTATTTCTTTTAAAAACCCCAACAACCTAAACTATACTATGTCCTCAAAACTCCAAAAACATCCCTCTCCTGTTAAACACACCAAGAGAATTAAATCCAGAGGTCTCCCAAAGGTCTCTCAATGAGCCCCACAACACATTAGGATTGTTTCCTGCCTGTCTGATCTGTTGCAGCAGGTAGTGAATAGCCCCTTCTGCCATTCCATCCAGGGCAATCCACACATGCTTCCCTGAACAAGGAATATATAGCAAACTTTGAAATGCACTCCAGAGGAACAATAACCAGGCTGAGAAACATACTGTCATCGGTATAATTTAATTCTGCTCAAGACTAGATAAACTTAAATACTACACAAATAATCCCTAAGCTACAAGATAGAAGGAATGTTCAGAAGCTATGCCTGCAATAAGCATAATTAAAATTCCTAGTACTGTACAAACTAACTTTTTATGTCACTCAAGTGAAGGAAATGGCCTTGTCTGGGAGACATAAATTGAGATGAAGTGACTTGAAGACAGGTTTTAAATGAGAATTTACAACTTTCTGCACCAATACACATCTTTTAAATGTTCCAAATGATTGGAAGACTCAGTAACAAAAGAATACTGTAAGTCCTGCAAGTAAGACTCCCTGGAAAGGCTGTAATAAGAAAATTCTCTTGTCTTTCTAAATATATAACTCTCATAGAACACAAGTTTGTACAATGCAAAAAAGCCCAACCCCAAACTCAATCAGGAGACTCCAGCAGCAGCAGCAAGCCATTGTTTCCAGCCACAAAACATCATTGTATTTCACCAGAAATAACACCATGTCCTAATGTCTGGATGATTTGTAAAGACTGCTCCTAATAAGGATAAAATAATAAAAAACATCAATTCTTTATGCACAATCTGTTATGAACTACTTTCATTTGGGAGAAGCACATGCAAATTCTCTGGAGGAATGGCTACATGTCAAAAAAGAGTGATATCCAGCTTGTCTTAACTGAAACTTAAGACTCTCAGAACTCCTTTGGAAAGGTTCTGCCAAACTGCTTTTTTCAAAAGAACATTCCATTGCCAAAAAAAGTTAACTATAATAAAATATCCTTAAAGCACATTGCTACATAAGCAAATTTAAGATGTACTTAAAATGCACAAAGGTAACAACAGTCACAGAACAATTACCACAAGCAACTGAGCTCTCTTTTCACAGAAACTGACACCCCAGCAGCTGACTAGAGGACAGGAATCACTTTAAAAGCTGCATATCCAGAATTTCTCAGAAATTTCTTCAATCTCTCAGATCTCTGCACTGAGGTTCCTGACTCCCATATCAATATTTAGGGATGTTGTTGGTCCTGGCAAAGAACACTATGGCTCTATGGAGCATGGCAAGTACGAGTCAACAACCACTGGCACCGAAAATATTTTGAACCCTTCATACACAGATGGTGACTAAAACTACCAAACCTGTTGTGATCAGGCCCCATTTCAATGTATTTATAGTCTTCCTGGATCTTCTCCTTTTGGAAAAACTGGTTCAGACGTGCCTTGGCATTTTCCAAGGTCCAACCCCCATGAAGATCTGCATTTAAGTCCACTTCTGACTCTGAGGTCTAATATGGAAGAGAAGAGTATTGTTTACCAGTTTAAAGATTAGGTAATTCACCTGTATGCTATAAAACAATTAAGATGTCACAGGAAATGCTAAAAAATTCCTCTGTAATTCTTTATTTTCAGAATAAAGTGTCTATACAAAGTCCTGGATATTCAGACTATCCAGAGTGATTTATTTGTCCCTAGCTTAAACAAATTACCTTTATTAAAAGTCAACAAATAAATCTGCAGCTTTAAATCTACAGATTAAACTAACAGCAAAATATGAAAACTGCAAGCTTGATTATAAATGCAAATGACAAATTAAAAGGGATGAAATATACCTATTTAAGAACTAAAGGAGAATTCCTCTGCATGACTTACCTCCTGCAATTCTTTCTCCTCTTTTCTGGAATAATAATCTTGCAAGTTTGCACCCCGATCCCACTGAGCTCCATGACTGCCACAGTTTTCAGGTGCTGCACCTTCTCCATTGCCTACTGTACAGAAAATAAAAATTAAAAAAAAAAAATAACTCCCCAGAGCATCTTCTTAGCAATGGAGAGGCATTGCTTGGCCATCTTGACAGGCCATGACCAGTCCCTCAGATCTCATCCACACCTCTGGCTCAAACCTGTGACTTTGGTGTCCTGTCTGCAGAGTGATGCAATCTGGGGGAGAAATCACCGCCAAAATACATTCAAATATACAGAAATTACAGTTTCCAGTCTTACCTACTTCACTTTTTAAAAGCAAATGTGGAGGAAGAGGTCCCCCCACAGCTGAACTGGAACCAGTGACGCCTCTAGCTGCTTCTTGTCCTCCAGTGGGGATATCACCTGCTGCTGGCTAGGGAAGGGAATGAAGGAAAACCTCAGCATATCAGTGCAGAATAATTAATTTTACTATTTAGCTAGAAACTGTTCAGGAAGTTTAAAGACCTCAGACAACATTATGCAACGGTTATCCCCGGTAAATACACAATAGCTACTACCCAGTAGCAACCCAAATAGCAACCAAACCATGAATTTTTAAACACTGAACTGCCATGAAACTAATTGGCACAGCAAAACCAAAATAGCAGTAGTATTCCCATCGGGTTCCACCCAGGCTGATGAGGCAGGGAGGCTGCTTCCACTGGGAAAACTCCTATGTCCTCAATGGAGCACTAGAAGAGTCTTCCTTCTCAATAGATAACATACAAATTCATGCTTTGTTTATTTCTCTAAACCTGCTGTAATGACAGAGTTACCTTCTTTTTTCTCAGCCTTTAAGTGACAGTCACTGATGAGTGTTCACAAAACATCATAAAAAGCAGTGATCCTGTTACACACCTGAAGCAGTTATGGTTTAAAATTGCCAGATCTTCGAAGTCTGGTTTGATATATCTGTGATTATTAATTTTGGGTTTTTGGTTTAAAGCACACAGGATTATATACATAATATATATATTAGAACACGGCTCTAAAACTGCAGTGTCAGTGTGAGCACTCAGCACTTTTAAAGGCAGGCTGCACCTCACATGGACTCTGAATTCTTTCCAGCCTCTTCAGCTTTGCAGCCCAACACGCAGATGTATTTACCAGATCATCCTACAACATTCAGCTGGACTGGATAATCTCAAAGGTCTTTCCCAACCTAAATGATTCCATGATTCCATGATACTCTGTATGTGCCCCAGCCTCGCAGCACTGCAAGCAGTCCCTGACGCTGATCACTGCACAGGGGCACCAGCCTGAACTCCAGGGATGAAACACAAGCAGGAACATGGCAGCACAGTGACAGAGCAGTCTTTGGAAAGGAGAAAGAAGAGCTTACTCCAAAAGCAGGAACTTCATCCTTCTTCATTTCATTGACCCGCACCAAGAAGTTGATGAAGTCTCGGGCAGCATTGCTCTGCGCATCCTTCTTGTTGGTAGAGTTGCCCATGCCAACGTAGTTGAAGCCTTCCACTCGGACCTGCCAGGGGCAGCACACAGCTCAGGCACTGCAGCTCAAAGGGGCTTGGACTGCAGCACCAGATCCTGGCTGCTGCTAGCTACAGCACAAAGAACTACTAATATTGTAACACAGCATCACATAGAGCTATCTATTTCTGTAGGTTTGAAAAGCAAACCTCGGCATTCTGAGAACTTCTCAGAGCACAAGGGCTTCCCAAATCCTTGTGGAAGAAGAAAAATAAATGTAGGAAGGGACCCTGGCAACACACAGCAGCAAACTTTGCACAAGATCAACTCTGTACTCTCCTCAAGCCAAATCCCAAACCCCTGGACAACAAGGACAGGAGTGACTTTGTGTACACTCAGCCATAGGACCATGTTATTCCAGCTCTACAGATGATATTTATTTGATTTTTTTTTTTTTTTTTTTAACTTCAGAACAGCAATTCTATACCCTGCACAATGAAACTGATGCCCTGGGAAGGCTGACCTGAAACAGAGACTGAGAACACAGTAGGTATTTACTGAAAGGCCTCCAGGATCCACCCTGGACAGGACAGGAACCTGACCAAGGCTGCACCCAGGGTAGACTAAGAAAAGTCCCATAATGGCTGACAGGTTACAAGATCGTACATTTTTATAAGTTTTGGTCCATTTGCATATTGGGGTTTAATTGTCCAATTACAGCTCCAGGTTGTGAGGCCTCATCCTTCTTGTTCCTCCCTTCAGTCCAGCGTTGTTTGTGCTTTTGGGCCTGAAAGCTGTTCTTGGTCTTCAGCAGGAAAGGATTTGTTTTGTCTCCCTGCTCTGTGAAGAGCTGAGTGACACTGAATGTGAGGCTCAGAACTACACCCCTAGGCAGCACAGAATCTGAAAAACATGAAAGCTCAAACTTAAGGCATCAGTAGCTCCAACCACATTCACATATGTGAATCCATACAGGATTCACAGCCATCCTAGCAGGCTGCAAAGATCAGCAAGAGAGGTGTTTCAGTGAGACTGATCCTTTCACCTGTTAAGCTTCCATGGATAATCATGGGGCATCACCATATCAAAACCAGTACAATACTTACACATTGTATAATACACAATATGTATGTATAGTGTGACTTTTTACAAAAAGCATGAAGTGACAGGACAAGGGGAAACAGCTTCACACTGATGGAAGACAGGGTTAGATGGGATATTAGGAAGAAATTGTTCCCTGTGAGTTTGGTAAGGCATAGGGTGCCCAGAGAAGCTGTGGCTGCCCCATCCCTGGAAGTGTCCAAGGCCAGGCTGGACAAGGTTTGGAACCAGCTGGAACAGTGGAAGGTGTCTGTCCATGGCAGGGTGTGGGACTGGATGAGCTTTAAGGTCCCTTCTAACCCAAACCATTCCATGATTCTGTGAATATATCTATTCATACAACCAGACCATCTGAGTACTGCTTAACCAGTTATAATACCTTGAAATTTGCTTTAATGCCACTGTGTTTCTCAGTTTTCTTACTGACATGGAAGACAAACTGAAGGGAAGGGTAAAATGACAAATTTAAGGTGTTTAGTGCAAATCCATGGCATCAGTCATGAACTAATCTGTTCTACACATGGCCTCACACTTAGTGCCAGCTACCTGTCAGAGCCAACCTGAATTCAAAGCTCCCACATCCCCAATATCTAGAGGCAGGAGTAAAGTACTACTAGAGCAGTGCAGAGTAGCAACCATTCCAACAAGAATTCTTTAATACATTTCATCTCAAGTTCAAGAGCAGACCAAAGCTCTTGGTAAAGGTGACATACAGTATCCCTCACCAACTATTTTAACTGCAAGATGGGTTGCACACAGTGCAGACACACACCACACTTAAATAAAGCAATTCGTTTTCCCTGTAAGAACATCATTCGGGCTTTTTCCTTCCTTTCACTCATCTCACACCGTGCACACGCAGCCAGGACACTCTGGCTCAAAGCGGCCCAGCCCTCCCTGAGCCCCCGGCTTCCAGGGATTCCCACCCAGGCTGGGCAGGGCCCAGACCCCGGACAGGACCCCAGAGCCCCGGTGCTGACCCCCGGTCCCTTCTGGCAGAACCCAGACCCCGGAGCACCCCCAGCAGGGGCCCAGGCTCCCTCTGACAGAGCCGCCGGACCTGCTCCTAGACCCCGGGCACTGATCCCATGTTCCCTGGAGCAGAGCCCCGGGTCCGGCCCGGCAGTGTCCTCGGCAGCACCCCGAGCCCCCTGGCAGAGCCCAGACCCCGTGACGAACCTCAGATCCCCGGCAGGGCCCCACATTCCTTTGTCAGGGTCCTCAGAGCCCCGGCAGAGCTCCAGGTCCCTGTCAGAGGCGAACCCAGACTCGCAGCACAGCCCAATTTCCCTCTGGGAAGAGCCCAGGCTCCCGTCGCGGCCTCCAACCCCCCGGCACAAGCCCCCGCCGCCCGGCAGG
>WEIU01007565.1:236558-247521 GCA_013389925.1 Aegithalos caudatus
AAATTTAAACAGTCGCTCTTTTTCAGTGTTCTTGGTCTTTATGAGAGACTTCTTTGGAGATGAGTGTTTTACGCTGGAGTGAATGAATGAAATAAAACAGCTCAGAGACGTAAGAGATTTCAGGGAGTTCTGCAGGAAATGTTCCTTTGTGGATATTTTGGGATCGCGATGTTGGTGTGACTGATCTGAGGTTCTGATGTAGATAAGGAGAGGGGTCAAAAAGCCTCCAAACAATGTCTTGCACTTGCAGCTCACTCCGGAGCAAATCAGCATGGATCTGAAAAGTGATTTCATGTACCGTCTGGAGCAGGATCAGGAATTACAGAGGGTGAGTGTGTTTCCTGTGACCTGGCATCCTTGCTCTTCATTTTCCAGAATGTAACACCAAGTGTGTAAGGCTGGATTTCAGCACAAATACACACGACGTTTTCAGAAGTGCTGGATGTTCCACTGGGGTGGATGTGGGGGTGATTTGTGCTGTGCCAGGAAAAATACAAATCGTGACCTGTTCATGGCAGTTTTTCTGTTGGGTAAGGGAAACGTGTAGAGAAGTGTGGCAAAGTATAGATGTGGAGCAGAACAGGCTGATTTTTGGAGATTTTGGAAATGTCCTGGACCTTTTTTTTCCAGATCCAAGAAGGGAGAGAGGCCTTACCCCTGAAGAATTTTGAAAGTGAAATTCTGGATGCAGTCCATCACAATTCTGTTGTTGTCATCCGTGGTGCCACTGGTTGTGGCAAAACCACTCAAGTGCCCCAGTACATCCCGGATCTCTCTTCCCTCCTTCCAGCCCCGCTGCAATCATTCTTTTCACGAGGAGCAGTCAGGGCATGGGACCCCCCCTCGTGTGTCAGCCACAGGGACCACCAGGCAGCAAGCGGTTCAGCCCAGGACACACAAAAATGCACCTTTCAGTCTGACAGCAGGTGACTTGCTCTGCTGAGACCACACCTGCAGAGCTGCCTCCAGCTCCGTGGCCCCCAACATCAGGACATGGAGCTGCTGCAGTGTTTTCCCCCACACCGGGCCAGGAGACGCTTCCCAAACAAAGTCCAGGACGTGGCTCTTCGCTTTATTCAGCGCGCCGGGAGCGCGGGGATCGCTCCTCCGAGCAGCGCACACCGAGGCACACAGCAAACCACAATATATCGCTGTACCTCGTGCATATTCATTGTTTTCCCGAGAAAAGGTGTGGTTATGCAAAGTATTCCTTAGAACGCACCGTTATCGCTGTCAGACGGGGCGCAGCGCGCCCTGATGGTCGCACTGAGGAAGGCTCCGCGCCTCCCTCCGTGGGCCCGGGATGAAGGCTGGATGTCTTCCTCGCCTGCACTTTTCACCCTTCTCCTCTAGGCCCTTGTCAGCTGTTTCAGCGATTTCCTCACTGGTTTTAGCAAGCTTTGTCCTTCATTTTATGCAAGTTTTGTTCCCCATTTCTTGCCTAGTTTGATCCTGTGTCTTTAGCTTGTGGTTTAATATTTGCTAGCTTCTGTATTGGTTACCATGTGTCTTATTCTTGCCCAAGTATGCCTAGGCACAGTGCTTTTAACCCTTTCAGGAGTGAATTCAGAGAAGGCCTTGAGGATGCTCCAAAGGCTGGAGCCCCTCTGCTCTGGAGACAAGGCTGGGAGAGTTGGGGGTATTCAGCTTGGAGAAAAGAAGGCTCAGGTGAGACCTTAGAGCCCCATCCAGTGCCTAAAGGGGCTCCAAGAGAGCTGGAGAGGGACTGGGAACAAGGCCTGAAGTGACAGGACACAGGGAATGGCTTCCCACTGCTAGAGGGCAGGGTTAGATGGGATATTAGGAGAAGTTCTTCCTTTGTGAGTGTGGTAAGGCCCTGGCACAGGGTGCCCAGAGAAGCTGTGGCTGCCCCATCCCTGCAGTGTGCAAGGCCAGGTTGGATGGGGCTTGGAACAACCTGGGCTGGTGGAAGGTGTCCCTGTCCATGGCAGGGGGTGGCACTGGATGGGCTTTAAAGTCTCTTCCATCCCAATCCAATCTAGTTTTCTATGATTATATCCCTTCCTAACCTGCATGACAGCATTCTACACTGCCACATGGAGGTTCACAGATCAACTGTGGCTTTATTTCTGTCCTAAGGAAAAAAATGGAGATAATACCTGCTTATTAGTGATCCAAAGCTTCCTGTTACAAAAAGGGATTTTTTTTTTAAATTTTGCATTAAGGTGTATAAACACAGAAATCAGACAGAAGCAGGATTGTACATGAACAGACAATGTCCCAGTGACTCTGATGAACAGATACCAACCTGAGCAACCTGATGGTGTCATACTGTTGTTTAAACCCAAAATGTAGTGTCCTCATGGAGAGGACAAAACACCATCCAGCTAAGGGGGGTAGAGACAGATCTTCCTCCTATGCAGGCAAAAGTCATCAGCCTTCTCCTCCGACAGGGAAAATTTTGCCATTTTTTAATTAACAATCCCAGTCAGTCGTGGAACATGCAGAGCTCCAGGGGAGCAGTGTAAAATGTCAGGCCATATGTGCTGGTGGACCCAGAGCCCTAACAGGAAGGGGCTTGGGCACATTGCCAGTTCCCAGAAAGAAATCCTGCCCATCATGTGGGGGATGTGCCATATGGCAGAGAATCCCAGAAAAAGAACCTCCAGATCGACGTGGAAGTGAACATCATCCATGTGGCACCTGGGGATGTGGCTTAGTGGTGGACCCAGGAGTGTCAGGTTAGTGGTTGGACCTGATGATCTTAGGGGTCTTTCTCAGCCCTGCTGATTCCATGACTCCATGGTCAGTTACCATGAGGCCACACAATGCTGTCCAGCTTGGCTTTGGCCTTGACAATGAACTCACCAGAGGCATCGACAAGTGGAAGCCGTGGAGGTCCCATGGGAATGCCAGAAACAAAAGTCATTATGGCTTTAGTCTGTGCAACACCAAAACCTGGGCAGACAAAAGCAAAATCAGCATATTTGCAGGCCATTTTCCTTAAAGCAGCCCCAAGAGAGGTGTCCAAAACAGCAGCAGTACAGATTTTCTGTGTAATCCAGTATCAACCAGGCTTCAAGCACTTCTTGGGAGTGAGAACAGGGTAATTGAAAAGAAGTAACTGTGCTTGCAGACAGGAATGACACTGCAGTAAAAATCACACCTCCTCACTACATTTATTCATATAAGCATCACCCAGTGCAGACTCACACAGAGCCAAGCCTTGGGAGTAGCAACATCCTGCTCTGTCCATAGCTCATGGCATCAAATGTACCTCTGGGTATTTAATGTTTGCCTCTTCATGTATATGGCTAAAAAATAATGCAATTCCTCTGACTTTCAACCCAAGAATCACAAGCAGGCTCTAAAGCTTGGGGAGATTCATCAGAACTTGCATATGTACAGCAAACACACAGTAAACAGTTTTCTTAGTTAAATGTCTGATATGATTTAATGTAAACATTTCCTGTTTCAGTCTCCCTATACCACTCTGTTGGTTTTAATTGCTTTTTTTATTTAAACTTGATTTTTTTTCCTATAAATCATTCAATTTTAAAATGTTTTGGCCTTGTACAACCTTCAATAAAATTCCTGTTTAATTACAACAAAGCTGGAGAGAGAAGTATCAGAAATATTCTTTTACTTGGGCACCATCATTTCAAAAAAATTATTGTAGAAATAAAGCTGGAAATGAACTTTTGGAGATGGAAGGAAAAAAAAAAAACTAATGAAAAAACCAACCCAGAGAAAGAATCAGGATAAGAACAAGGGTAAATCACAGAGTCACAGCTTTAAATCTGTGAGATTTCACAGCAGAAGGAAGGAAGGGAGAGTGAAATCTGTCAGAGATGCTTGGTCAGCTCCCTTTGTGGAGCTCCTGACTGCTACTAAGTTGGGAAACAGCAGATGCAACAGTTTTTCACTGCAAAATCTTTCAGGAAGGAAGTTCTAAGAGTACAGCAAACATGAGAGAGTTTGAGAAGCAGATAGTTTGCACTTTTAGACATAACAAGGAAAACAGGCAGTGTTTATACCCAGTTTACTTACCCAGTTTGATGACAAAGTTGAGAAATTCCCCAATGAGAAACTAGAAAAGACCAACAGTCATTTATTAACACCCTCAAATTTGAAGGTGTAAAAGCATCTAAAGCTACTGTATTTATATCATAGCTCACTTGCATGGATGAGATATGAAGGGTAAGTAGTTAAAAGATAGTGAGGTATGGTCAAAAAATGAGAAGGGATGAATAATAAAAAGGGGGGTTGGAGATGAAAGAATTTTTCTTTAATTAAGCTGCTTCAGTAGGGGTGACAGACCCACATGGAGAACAGCCACAATAAATCCTGAAGAGAAAGAAGGTTTCTCCCAGTGAGCCCAGGGAGATGCTGTACCTGATACTGCTGTGCCAAGGCAAAGTCTGGCTTTGCAAAGGCTTGCAACATCAGATTGGTTTGTTGGCCCAAATAGTTGTATGTACTGTCAAAAAAACAAACCAAAAATAGAATTGGTAAATGCAAAGAAGGAACTTAAAGCCACGGAAACAAAAGAAGTAACCACAGGCTTTTGCTGTTGACACTGTCATAATTATGAGAGAAATTTATGGAATTTATGTGTGGTGAAATCCACTGTCAATCTACTGAAGTATACCAAGCTCCATGGAAGAAGTAAGAGAGCTAATTTCTCTTCCCAGTTCTTTCCAAATGGAACTGCTTTGCAAAATTAAAAATAAAAAGACAGCATCAGGCAGTAAGGAAATCAATCACTTAATTTTCCAGTTGCTTGTTCCTTTAATGGATTGCCTAGCTGGGAGCACAGGTATCACACAGTAATTCATCTGATCAGCCTGATATGAGGGGCAGAGGATAAATGAGAAATTACACTCAGTACTTCACAGACTGCTCATGTGAACAAACAATTTTAACCTCTCTGGGATTTGGTTCCTTACCCAATGCAGACAGAGGTGACTACCTACTTCAAAAATTGCCACGAGGATAAAAATTACCTTGAAACCTTTGTGTCAGCTTAGAAACCACAGCAATGATCACCTAAAGGAGTGACCTGAGATCCTGGGTTATATGACTGTCCCACCACCAGGACTGGGGCTAGATTATGTGTCTGTTTGCCTCTTACATCCCTATCCTGCAAAATCCTCCATTGCCATGACTGGAGACAGTCAGGGAAATACTATGCAGACAGTGGAAGATAAAACAGCACAGTGTATGTGTGAGGGGAAGGAATCCAAGCCATACTGACCTTCCAACTGCTCCATTTGCCCCTACTGCCAGTGCACCCAACAGTTGCTAGTTTGGGGTAGAGAGAGAAAAAAAAAAAGAAGTAAAAAAATTTACTTCATGTAATAAAATCAAGGAAAAAAGGGGTGGTGGGAGGGAGCAGCAAAACTGCCTTGCACTAAGTGTCCAAGGTTACTTCTTCCCCAAGGCTGAAGCAAGAGAATACCTTAGAAGAAATTACTTTTAAGAGAAGCTTCTTACCTCATCCACCCCATAAAGAAATTCAAACTCCCCTGTTTCATTCTTGTTTATGCACTGTGCCAGGTCCAAGAGATCTGTGTCACTGAACTTCACACCCTGGAAGGTGGGGATCTGTGCTTTTATTCCATCCAGCAACTCTTCCACACGAACTGTGCAGAACAGCAATCTCATGTGAGGGAACACAGGCCTGTTCTGGGAGAATTCCCTGCCTTGTCCCCAAGAGAAAGACTTCATATTTTACAAGTTGTTCACTTTCAGCCTAAGCCTAGTAAAATATACAGCTCTAAAACAACGAGTAAGACAACAGAGCAAAACTCTTTTACCAGATCAGAAAGTTTAGGAATGAATTTTCAACAACACATTTAAGACTAAATATAAATCCATGCTTTCAGAAACACCATATAACCTGCTTTCCAGAGCAAATAACCAAAGATCTGTACTCTGTACTTACTCTTCACACCTGTCAGAGGAGGAATGTGATAGTAATAAAATGGCACCTCAGGGGCTTCAGATGCAACCTTCTGTAAGAAAGCCACCAGCTCATCTGGAAGGAAACCATCAGGTATCCCATCAGAGAAGGAGACTATCCATAGGGACACATAGCTCAGATTCACAGCACAGGGGCTGTGGAGAGGCCTCAGCTTGTGCAGCACACACAGCAAGTCATACAAAACCCTTGACATGTCATAAAACATTAAATGTTACATAAATCAGGGGAAGACAAAGACAGGCAAAGAAGAAAGGCAAAGACAGTATTTCTTTTAAACCAAATCAGTTTCAGTAGCTCCCCCTCATTCTCTTACAGGTGCAACCTGTGTGCCAAGTGGTGTCAGCAGGATCACTTGTGTGCAACAGAGGACAAGTTATCAAGTGCATGTTCACCTCCTTGGAATATTGCTTGGTGGGGATGATAAGCAGGGTTTGGACAACTTTTTTTGCACCATTTTAGGAATCAAAGAGTTGTTATGGTTGACATTCTTCCTGAGAACCTTGCACACTGCATCCTTCATAGATCTTAGGCAATTTTATCATTGACAGAGAAAGCATAATGGCAAAAAAGAGTGCTGAACCCTCACTGCCATCCTACTCTCAGCGAGGTTTCTGCTGACTTTTGTGCCATTCCTCTGTGAGTACCAGCCTGATTGCCACTGACTGTGTCCTGGCTGTCACTATCAGCCATTATGGCAAGTTACTCTGTTTTCTTCTGGTGCTTTCATGTTAACATTTCCATTCAAAATTCATTCAGACAAACTTTTAATATTTCTTTTACAAACCTTCACGTTGTGTGGTTCTCTTATGTTATTGTCAGGATCTTAAGGACAAAATACACAGTTTGCAAGTTTTGAGGTAACCTTAGACAGACAGAACCAAACCTGATCACCTCAGTAAGAAGAGCCACAGCTGTGTATCAGCAGTTGCTCAACTTGGTCAGTGCCCAGCAAGGATCAGCATGGAACCAAGTGCTTCCTACTGTGGCCCAGATGAAGTGTGAACATCCAGCTATCCATTCAGAACACAGAACAGGTAACTAGACTATTCTTTCCAAAAGCATTTCTTCTTTTTACAAAAGGCTAACAAAATACATCCCAAAAGACATCCTTCCCATTTCTTCCCATTTCTTCCAATTCTGTTACCTCTAATCCTTAAAAAATGCTTCTTGTAGGTTTTGCTTTTCCATTACAGTTGTGCAAACATTATCACCAGAACATTTTCCAAAGAAAGGACATGGCATTAATCCTTTATCTACAATGAAGGTTGGAAGGGCATTAAAAAGGCCTCAGCAGTCACATTTGCTCACCTTTGTTTGTGGGTTTGAAGAAGAAGGGGGCTATGACAGCAATGCCACCAGCACCTATGGCTGCTGCATGTCTGGCCTACAAAAGACAGAGTGGAAACTATCTGAAGGTACATCTGCTTCTATTTATCACACACAAAGTGAAAAATATCATATACACACCAGCTCTTGGCACTCTGGCAGATTCAGTGCTCCCACATGAATGATCACGTGGTCCAATCTGCACAATAAAAACAAATTCAGAAGATTTTGGGGATGTTTCAGTGATGGTGAACTACCAGGCTGCCAAAATTACTCACTTTGCTCCAGGCAGCCACAAAGCAAGAACTAAAAAAAAAGAGAGTTAAGCCTGTGTTGACCTCATGAGCAGAAACATGGAGAAAAGCTGACAGTGGCAAGCAGTGGTGGAAGAAAGACAACACATTTGTAATCATGAATCACATGTGACTTCTTGCTGTTGTACTTGCAAGGCTGTCAGGAGGGGTGAATTTTATTAGGAAGTTGAAATTAAGACAGCAAGGATTTAGGGAGAGGCTGGGAAGGATAAAGGAAATCAAAGTATATCATTACTTTCTAAACCTATTTCTCTGCAAACCTACCAGAAGAGTTCACCCTCACAGCAGCCCCTTTGATTGTCTGTCTGCTCCTGCAAAGGGAATCCTCCATGTTCCACTCCATCAACCCCATTGCTGTTTTTCTCCTTTATATCCATAGGAGATGTGGATATAAAGGCTATGGATCTGAAGGCCAGAATCCTTCACAGCAGTTTATTTCTCCTCATTATCCTTCTCCCCCAAAACACCTCCTCCTCCTCCTCTGCACATCCTTTCAACCCAGCATCCAAGAGAAAGGCAGCAGTGAGGGGTACAAGAGAGAATGAAGCTGCAATTGGATACACAGCTGCAGATCCAGATTGAATTCTTTCTTCTGTTACTAATTTTGCACCTTTAGGGAAGCAGTTAAGCATTTAACATCTCAGCTTCAGTCACACCAAATAATGTATTACATTAAAAGGTTCAGAAATTTCTTCTCAAGACTAAAAAGGGGACAGCCCTTCTTTTCCAATCCCATTCTCATCCCCCCAGCTATCAGTGTACCAAAGGGAAGGATTCCCACAAGGAGCAGAAACAGACACCAGCTAACTGGCAGTGGCAAAAACATGCTTCTGTGATAAAGGAGCTGGGGAACAAAGCCCAGCAACAAAATACTAAAAAAAAAAAAAGGCATCAACAAACTTTGTTTTGCAATCAGGCATTATTATAACATAAGATCTGGAATCCCCCATTCCCTCTCAGTTACTTACTTGTCTTTTCCCTGGCACATCCATTCTTCTGCCAGCTGCTTCCTCTCCTGGATGCTAAGGGACAGTCCTTCTCCTGTTGTGCCATTCACTGTTTCAACACAACAAAACACAACACACTGCCTGAGGCCTCACCTACACACATTGGTTTCACTGAAGACAAGAATTAACATTTTTGAGCTGGGAAGGATCATTCAGATGAGTCTTCTCTGTCAACACAGTATTATCCATTCATCTCTGGGAATGTCACCTTATGAAGGCACCTTATTTTATTTCCCACAGAAATGGGGATGTGGGCAAAACCAGATGCCTTAAGTACCTCTTAAGGTGAATATAAAGTACCACTGGTGAATATAAATGAGCAGGATGATCCCACATCCTCATTCCCTCCCACTACAGCCCCTATCAGGTAAGATATCACAGGATTCCCATCCAGGCAAGAGGGCTGGAATGCAGTTTCTGTCACTTACCAAAAACATTCTTGACATTCTGCTCATTTACCAGATAATCCACGTACTGACGAATCACAGGGAGGTTAATTTTTCTGCAATAAAAGGAACCAAAGCAACCATTAAGTCCCCACTCACAGTTATTTTAAACTTAGTGATTAAGAAACCAAAAAAACCCCCTGTGTATTTTGAAGCCTTGCATTTGTACACACACAAATTACTCAAAGGTTAGAAACCCTTGACATCTGTTTAACATCTGAGGGTAGCAGCTGAGCCTTGGATTCTCTCTTGCAGTTTCTCTTCCTCCTGACAAGTAGTTCGCTGTTCCAAACTTTTATTGGGAATTGCTGCAGGCTTGTCACAGAAAAGAACTTTTTTGGGAGATATGAGAGAACAGGAGACACTGAAACCTTTTCCTCTTTTGAGGGAAGCAGTCCTCTTGAGAGCACAAAGTTATTTGTGCAAGTGCTGGCAAATGGTTAAACTGCTGGGTACAGAGAGTGAAACAGCATCCGCTGGATGTCACTTTGACCTCTCTCTCTCATTAAAGGATGAGGAGAGCAACAGAATTCCCTGGCAAAGAGGGGAAATAGAATTCCTGGGTTATCTTCTATGCAAGACAAACTTACTTTGTTTACTAGTGTGTAATATTTCACTGTTTTTTTTCATTTGTCAAAAATACAGACCAAACCTATGGTCTGGAAGTCAATTCTGATGCCTTGATAGGTTTTACACAACACTCAAAATTCTACAGATGCCTTCTCAGCACATATCTGACAAGGACCATGCAGTCCAGGCAGAAGGTTCAGGTCACTCTCTAAATACCATGTTGCAATAAATTTGAGTCATAATTTAAAAAATCAGAAGTAAGTATCCTTTAAAGCCAGAATCAAAGCAGTGACTGAAATGGAATGAGTTTCCTGACTGGGATGGAGCCATGTTTTTCAGCACTTAAAGTGAAGTTCACTTTTGGAGATCTGTACTAGCAAATCTCCACTGTCTCTCTCTAAAGCATGTGCAAATCCTGACACATCCCACATGAGAGCTCAGGGCTCTTTGCTGACTCCAAACAACTTGGTCTTGCAACATCAAAATGCAGTGAGGAGACTTCTGTTTGTCACCCCTGCTCTGAAGAAAGCTGAATTTCAAGTTTCAATTCGATGTTATTTTCAAAACTGTGCTGTCCTTGCAGTATTTTCTTCAAGTTTAGACTAATTCCATGCACTCATACACACATGACTGCATGCATGACTTAGCTAAGGTAGAGAGAAGTTTAAAAGGCCTTCAGATTCTGACAATTATTTTCTAGCTCTCGAGAGCTCATTGTAACCAGGACTGCAATTTTCCGTAACAAATGTGAAAACACTGCAATGCTCTACACATGTAACTGTACTATGATTTAATTTGCACCTACAAAGCAACAAAAAAGGAGATATGAGACTGATCCAAACTCTGCAAGCCCAGAGCCACCCTACTTGCTAGCAAAAGAAGGAGGCAGAGACAGGGGAATCTCACTCTGGTCCTAGGGGGACCAATTTAATAGTTCCCCCAACCCCATCAGAGATCTGTTTTAAAAACAAAAACCAAAAACACCCCACCACCCAATATGAAAGCAAGCAGATGAGTTCGAAGTAAGAAAGAAGGAAAAAAGGGTAATCAATGCAACTTTGACAGCTCACCCATCCGGAGTCATTGGAGTGATGGTAGCAGCTACAAGACCCTTTAACTTCTTGCGGGGTGTCATTGAGCTGTTTGTAAAAAAAAGGTATAAAAGGGATTACCGTCTCTGTTGAAGCGCTTCTGTGCAAGGATAAAATCCCCGCTGGCCGTGCAGGGAGGGCGGCTCTGCAGAAGGGACGATGGCGGGGTGCCCGCCCCGGCTCTGCCTCACCTCGCTCGGCGGCTCCCAGGGCCGCTCCAGCGCCGCTGCGGGAACGGCCGGGCTGGGAGGAGGCGGGACAG
>WEIU01007565.1:247544-263259 GCA_013389925.1 Aegithalos caudatus
CTCTGCCTGCCCGCCATGGCCCCTCAGCACGGCCCTTGCTCTGCCTGCCCGCCATGGCCCCTCAGCACGGCCCGTGCTCTCTGCCTGCCCGCCACGGCCCCTCAGCACGGCCGCGACCCCGCGAGCTCCGCTGCCCACGCCTTGTGCAACAGATAAACCCTGGGCTGGGTTAGCCATCATCATGTGCGAACCTCAAATAAAAAGTAAATAAATGAATGTTTAAATATTAATAAATAACAGGATGGAGACAAAATCTTGGCATGATATGGGTTGGAAGGGACCTTAAAAAGTCACCCAGTGGCACTCCTTGCCATGGACAGGGACACTTTCCACAATCCCAGGTTGCTCCAAGCCCTGGCCTTGGACACTTCCAGGGATGGGGCAGCCACAGCTTCCCTGGGCACCCTGTGCCAGGGCCTCCCAATCCTCACATGGAGAAACCTCTTCCAAATATCTCACCTAATGTTGTCCTCTCAGCCCTGCTGAGGTGCTGGAAGCACTCCCAGTACCAGTGCAGTGTCCCTGCTCTGGGACACACAGGATCCATGGCCCTATGTGAGAAAGGCAAATGGAGCTCAGGCTCTCTGCTCCTTGCATGCAGCCCAACGTGTGGTTTTACCAGATGTCCATGTACCATGTCCACTGTGCAGTGTGTGCTCCATGGCAGTCATGCACAGCACAATCCTCCCCATCCCACCAGAACTGCAGCTGGGCCAAGACTCAAATCTCCTCCCAGATCTGACCAGTGGACTACTAGCACCCCATGACAAGGTACTGCCCTGAACAGATTCATAGCAATAAACTTCCAAAAAATATTTTAAATAATTTCTTCAGTGTGCACTTTCAGATCTTCCAGTAGAACATATTTTGAGAGCACCCCGTGCCTGCAGAGAGAACAATCCCCATTGTGTGATCCAGGAGCACATTTTTCATGTATTCACATAATATCCTCAGGAGTTTGGGGCTGTGGTATTCCTCCTCCACTCCAAAATATGCTCACTGTGGGCTGTTTGCATGCAGAGATCACTCTCTGGGTTTTGGCCTTATTAGCAGCTCCTTACAAAGCACATATATTTCCCTTTCCTTAGAAGGTCATCTTGTTCCTCCAGAAATCCCATTTCTCTACACTCTTCCATTCCCATGGGTAAATTCTCTTTCTCCAGGCTCAATAGTTGCAGCTCTTGCAACCTCTTCCACCTCCCCAAAGCACCAGTGTACTTCTGGAAGTTCACAGACAATTCAGTGCTCTATAGAGCCATTTAGAGGAAGTCCACAACATTTCCTGAGTATTTCAATGCAGTTTTAGTGCTACTTCATGGTGTTGACAGCACAGGAGAGAAGCTTTACAGTAGCCTGGAGAGGTTCAGAGCTACTTAGAACTCTGTAGGAGTCACAGATTGGCATAAAAGGGTTTTAGAGCTCTTCTGAGCTCTTCAGAGGAATTTTAAAGCTGCCTGGGGGAGTAGAGAGTTTAATTCAGTTAAATACCATCATAGCTGGCTGGCATTCAGAAGTGGAAATCACCTGGGGAGTTGATGTGAGGTCATTATCTATGTATCTGTGTATGCAGGTATGTATCTACCCACCTACCTACATTTACTCTGCTCTAAATCTAAACATGCAAACCCCAAAATAAATACTGACCTCTCGGATATTAAATTTTCATTTTAAACTATTAAGTTTGCTGTTGATTCTACCTGAAAACTTGCCAGTTTAACTGTTCTAGAGTTAAGCACAACCTGGAGGATTTTCCTAACTTAGCATTTTCTTAACTGTCTTACACAGACATTCCCTGACAGGGAATTAGAACTAAAAGCTCTTTAAAATCCCTTTCAACACAAATGTTGAATGGGACACTGTGACATTCTCAGATTCAGGTTGCTGTGTCTGCTGCATAAAAGATGTTTTAACATACAAGTTGTTAGTTTTTTAGATGTTAAGATGCTTTCCCATTAGCAGTCAACAAGAGTATAATCTAATTTATGTCTCTGGAAATAGAAAGAACTATCAGGGTGCACTGGAGCCTAAGTGACCACTGGCAACCAAAAGAGTATCAGGGATGTTACCCTTCAAGTAAAGCTCACCTCTGAACACAGCCAACAGTGCCATCTGCTGCAGAGTGCAGCACTGCCTCATTCTGGGAATGGACAGGAGGAGAGACCTGGGTCTTGAAGCATCCATTCCTGAAGGCCTTACATCATCTGAAGAACAGAAGTGCCCACCAAAACCCCACACCCACTACCAATACCCCACTGTTAGAAGATGGGGGAATACTCATATGATCCACTCTCATGCCAGTAAGATGAGGAAGCTTAGGAGATGAACCCTCAGTTCCAGTTACCTCTTTGTGCCTTTTTGGAAGAGGTTTCCTTAATTTTAAGGAAAATATTTCCTTTAACATATTAATCCCTACTCTCTGGGCCTGTTTCCACCATGTCTGGACATGTTCTCAGGTTCTTGGGACTACACAGGGGAAATCCTGAGCTCTCCAGGGCAATTTCTGCATATCAGGGTCTTTTTCAGACATGAGGGGCTGTCCCCACCATTCCAGAACAACCTTTCAGCAGAGTCAGGAGCTTAACCCAGGTCCCTGGCAGAGGAGCTGCCCTGTGGTCTCACTCCATGCAGCTTACAGACTGGAGCAGGCTGAGAATGAGAGGGAGGGAAAGGGCCAAAGCAGGTAAAGAAAAAGACAAGGAAAAGATCACTTTAGAACTCTGGGAACGGGGATCAAAGAAAGAAAATGCAGAGCCCACTGTGTTTCTGCCCAGAAAGCTGTCACCTCTTCAGGGCTATGTTTGCAAATGAGGTGTATTCTGTCACAGTTTAGGCTTTAGTCTCTCCTAAACCATTTAAAAAAGTAAAAACAGAAATACATTTGTGTAAAAACTTTTTTTTCTAGCAAACACTCTTTCCTTAATGAAACATTCCTATCGTGAAGATTAAAAATTTACTTTTTCATGTTCTTGTTCCTGTGAAGAACCTGTCCATAACAGAATGTGGATGAATTTGTAGGGAAAGATGAAATTTCCTCCCAGCACTGAGAGAGGACTGGAAGTTTCTGTGCATCTAGGTAGCTTCTTTCACTGGCTAAAGTTTGCTGAGATAATGGCTAGTGAAGTTCACTTTCTAGCTAGATCCCAGAACAGTTCCATATTAAAAATAAGCCTTATTGTAGAAATAAACCAGTGAATAAAGCAGTATATAAAGCTGAGATAGCTTCTCTCTGGGCTCCATGTACAAAAGACAGGAAGGTTTTGGAATGTTTTTCATGGCAGCTGGAAGCAATTTAGGATTAATTCCCCAAACCTGGAATGGTTTCAAAATGTGAGCTTCAGCAGAGAAATCTTGGAAAATGCCAAGTCAGGAGTGCTCTGCAGTGGTGTTGGGTGTAGGAAGATTTTTATTTGGTCAAGAGCAGCCAGACCATGTGTTCTCTGATGAAGTGAGCACAGAATCACTCACTCAGCAAGATTTAGGTTCCACTGTCACCAAATTGAGCAGGAAGATGCAGAAGTTTCACATGTCACTTGTAACAAACTATCTGGGATCAGGCAAAAACATGGACAAAATCCACATACACGTTTCCAGAAAGCAGATGATCTTTGGCTGAAGGTGAATCCAATGGTAACAAATTCCTCCACTGATATAAAATATGTAGGTCAGAGCATAAGGTCTAAATACCAGCTCACTGCAGTTGTGGCACAGATTTCCCTTCCACAATTTCTAAGGATAATAAGGAACCTCCTTGGGACAGTACTATAGTACATTCAGCTGTTTCTTTAGAAGATGGTGTGTTTCTGCTTCTTCATTTTTCATGCTGGGAGGGAGAATATGATATAAAATGGAGGCTTGCTTTAGAGCAAGGAGATGAGAGGCTTTTTTTGGGAGATGAATTTGCAGTAAACCACAGTTCATCTGACAACATACAAGGACACTTCTGCTGCCCTTGACAGAACTGCAGTAACATCACATGCTCAACTCCTATGCTGTGAAGTTTCTGCACCATCAGATGAGCATCTATTTACAAAAGTAAAGGCCATTTATATGTTAAGAGGCTCAGTTCTCTTAAATTAAAATCATTGTCAAAGATTTTTCTGCCTGGAGCTTTGGGTTGAGACCACTTGATAAAACATGTGAGTGGTCACACATCCCTGTCTCTCACACCCCCATTCTTCATATTACACTACAGACTTGTCAGCTACAAGAACACAACTCAAAGTTATCATTAACCACACTGTAACAACACACTTTTTTCCCGAGTTCCTCCAGTCCTGACACAATTAGGTCAGTGGAAAAGATTCCTGCTTGTGCAAACAGTTTGTGCTTGCCCCTAGGGATAAAGGTAACTTCCAACACAACTGCATCGATGTGACAGCAGCGATTGTAACGCTGCCACAGAGCAGATGGAAGCAGTTTTGCTGTGGAGAGTGTTGCTTAAGGTCTTGTAACAGAGAGGAAAAGTGGAAATCACAAGTGATTGTATCACAGGCTTGTCCTTGTCCCTATCCAGTCAAAGTTATTATTTAAGTACCAGTTCACCTGCACAGATGAAGACAGTAAATTAAGGTACAAACTACATGCTTTGATCTGCTTGTGCCCTTGTCTCTGCTCCTTAAGGCAAGGGAACACAAAAATATTGCTTTGTTAGCCACTCTAGAAAATGCCAGCCAAGTCCCAGACACATATTTATAACATTAGACAGAGGTCAAAAGTCACAGAGCCTTTGAGACTTAATGGCTGCTGTGTACTTGGATTTTCCTCTATTTGGAGGCACTAGTGAGACTGTGTGTCAGCTTGTACCCTAATTCCACCCCTTCTCAAAGTTTTGGAATGTATATAAACAGAATACATGTCCCCATGCCTGCCCTACTGCCTCATGCAGCTGTTGACATGTTCTCTCAATGTTTATGTGTAAAAACAAGAGTGCTGGAAAACAACCTCTTGGGAAAACACTGAGGATTGTTCTCCAGCCTGGGGGTGCTCTATCAGGAACAGTCAACTCTTTGTCAGGGACATCAGCTGGACACACAAAAACTCACTGGGGGTTTGTTCTAGGCCTCTCTGCTTCAGAAACAAAATGAAAATCCAATGTGGGCTTCTCTTCATCTACAGAGTTATTGCCCCCCTTCCAAGGTAATACTTCTCAGTGCTTATCATTGAGGTAAACTTGTGGAGTTTCCAAAGTATTGTTGCTGGGTATTGTTTATCATGTGGCCTTTTCTACTCTGGAGGTGTTCAAAAACACTTCCATCCCTGGGCTGACAGGGTAAGGTGACAGCTCACAAACCAGCTTATGCCTCTGCATGCCTGCAGCTCCCAAGCAATTACCAAGCAGCTTCTGCTCCTCCAAACACCCTCCTGCTGTTCCCCTGCTGTTCCTGTTTGACACAATCAGAGCCCAGGTAAAATGGAGAAATATTTTACTCTATAAAATAAGAAGCACAAAGCATGGGGAGAACTGGTTACACATTTCAGGCCTCAGCCTTTTCAAATAAACTCCAGTAGCAAATGACTGTACACCACTCTCTTCTGTGGCTCTGGAGAGATTTGTGGCTTTAGAGATAAATTCACAATTGCTACTTGGCATGGTTTTACTTCCCTTTTCAGTACAGGAGTGTATCACACAGCATCCTGATGAAGTTCCCTGCAAGCAAAGTGGGTTTCCTGTTAAAAGTCATTCCCAGCTATGGATGTCAAATGTCCCCGAGAGCTCAGCTGAATTTGGCTGCAAGGAATTTGCACAAACCATGACAAACTGAGAGGTGCTCTCAGAATACAAACTGTGCAGTTTAATCTGCCCTATTGTGCTGGTACCAAACTATGTCTGGAGCTGCAGCTGGCTAAATGAAGAGCCCAGCTTCGCTGTGTGTATTATAAGCAGGACAGGATTTCACAATAGCTTTGTATAACCCCTTTGTGCAGATATCCAAGGGCTAAGAGGGCTCATTAACCTCAAATACCGCTCAGAACAGCCAGCCATCAGAGAACACTGTCTGTCTTTCATAACATGCCAGCAAAAATCTCGTGAGGATGGCCTCAGCAGAGTGTGCAGCCAGATTTCTACCTACCCTTTACCCCTGGGGTAAAAAGGAAAAGCTGGCATTCTGCATAGCACCACTCTCCTGTAATCCAAGCTGGGTGGGGGGAGAGACACGTTATTTATGTGAAATCCTTTCTCCCAAAGCACAAAACCTGCCACTGACCCTGTCACAAGTGGCCACGCAGCCACGGCAAACACGGGAAGTTACACAAGGGTGCAAAACTGTTTATGGAGCCAGATCACACACTAGTGCCAGTGTTGCCTCGTGGGGAGTAGGTTGGGCTTTTGACATTTGCATGTGGGCTCTCCAATGAGACCCAGAGCACGACAAGGCTCCAGCCCTCTGGTTTTCATAACAGTGGCCCCCCTCCAATAGGGCTGAGGCATGGGAGGAGCTTGCCCAAACTCAAATAAACACTGACATGCAGCATCTTACGAGGATGTGCAGCCTCCACAGGACACACTGCAACAGCTAGGACAAGGACAGCTGAAACTGTGAGTATGTCTTCCCCAGTTCCTTAATAGCACTAGTGGCTTGTGGAGTGGCATGTTCTGGCTGCACTCCCTTGTGCTAGCAGTGTAAGCTGCTGCTTGTCCCTTTGGCCCATGTGTTAACAGCTGCAGAAAAAACCTAACCTACCCTATAGCCCTATTTATATGAATAGATGGACATTTCAAAGTTCAGCTTTCATGTACATCTAGAATTCAGCTATATCTGGAGGATTCTTCTGTTTGTCTCTCCCATCCCAAAGCATTGTTTTACATAATTAAAAAAGTATTTCTAACATGAAGTCACTGACAGTACTGGCCATAAAGTGACAAAATCCAGAGCTGTGAGGTCTACCTAGCAGGCAGTTGGTTTTACAGAACTCACATTGCTATCCAAGAAGCAGGTAATTAATTTATGGTCTGAGAAGACATTCTATGACATCAGAATCCAGATGATCACTGAATTACATGTTCTTTTTGCCACATGAAGGGTAAAGGACAGGGTAATGTTAACAGAAGTCACATATGGAGGCCGCTAAAATCTCAACATTTAACCAGATCTGATTATTTCAACCGTGGTTTTGGATATTTTCACTTGTTTTGTTTGGAACAACTTTTAGGTTTTCACCTTTTTTCCTCCCATGTGAAGGCTATGGAAGAAAAGTTACTCATTCAGAACTGCAGAAAATCTCACATATCCTCAGGACTCTGAGGCTAAAGGCCTTTAAGAGAGTCCTTAGCTACCAATGAGAGGCCAAATAAAGTTAAGAGCACAGCCAACACCAGATCACCCACACCACTACTGCTTTTTCACCCAGGAACAACCAGACTGAAGTCCTTTGGACTTACAGCTTTCCACAAAACTCCCACTTGCAGGATCTCACTGTGCTGTCAGGAAATACCTCTTTGTCATGGAGAAGCAAGGATAGTGTATCCTAAAAGAACACCTCCTGCTACCAGCAGAGGTAGTTTCTTGGTCCTGATGCTGTTCCTGCAGGGCTAAATGGCTTTCAGCCTTTTTTCAGACCTTCCACCAATTGTCAACTGAAAAGCCCTAGTGCCATACTAATTTAAGAGATGCTAATGAACTGTGTCTGCCTTCCAGCTCTTGCAAGATGATCAAGTCCTTCAAGCAAACATTTCTGTCCCTGGACCTGCAGTCCCCTCGCTGGAGCTCAGCAGAGACAATGGTAACTGCAACAATACTTGTATGCTGATTTGGGAAAAGCAGCTACTGATTTCTGTCTACAGCCATCTCATGGTTACTGTGACTTTTGCTCCCTTTCAGGCAAAGGACTATGAACTGCGTCAGTACGAGACAGCAAAGTGGGTCAGCACAGTGATCAGGGGGGAAACCCAGAAGGAAGCAATGCGCCAGGGCTTCTGGAAACTCTTCCACTACATCCAGGGCAAGAATGAAAAAGGTAGGACATGCTGGTTTGCAATGGAAAAGAATACAAGCAACTAATGAACACAAATAATAATGAATAGGGGAGTTGAGAGATGCAGCTCAGACAACTGGTTTTCCTTTTCTTTAGAAATGAAGATGGATATGACTGTGCCAGTGACCTGCCTGGTAAAATCAGGCTGCACAGACTTCAAGATCTCTTTCTTTGTGCCATTTGAACACCAGGACAGCCCCCCACAGCCCACTGACTCCAACGTGTTCATTGAGGAGCGGAAGGCAGCAGCTCTCTTTGTCAGGTAAGCAAAACCAGCACAGCTGACACCACATGAATCCAGGGCAGTAGCTGCTCTCATTGAAGTGTGGGCTGCACTTTAAGAGATGATTAAGTGTGGATACACCCTGCCCTTCACAGCTTTAACTGCTAAAATCCAACTATTAGGAAATCTTAGGGCTTGGGTGTCCTATCACAAAGTCAAGTGACCAAGTTGTGAAATACTGATTTCCTAGCAGACACTTGAAAATTGCATTGATTTTCATAGATGCAGCCTCCAAAATTTATAAAGAGTCTTTTGTTATACAGAACATCTGAAGTCAATCTCCCAGCACCTTTTTATTCATACTCCTGAAGAGCTGCAACCCATGCAGGGTTCTTACTTGGGTGTTTGCTTGTTTCAAATCTCACCTTTGAAAACAGCATAAATACCCATGCTTTATGACTGCTACTTCTGCAAGGGTAATCTATCAACTACAAACTGCATCAAACTTGTTTTACAAGTCTGAAGTTTCCATCTGTGAAAATAAAGCCAGGAGCTTGAACCCAAAATCTCCCTTTCTCACTTTTACCAGGTCCTTTGGTGGCTTTGCCTCCCCAGAGAAATATGCTGAGGAAGCTGATGCCTTGGCCAGAACCTTAAGAAACAGAGGCCAACCATTCCACGAAGACTTCTTTTATACTGCAGGCTATGACAGTCCCTTCAAGCTCTTTAACAGGCATAATGAAGTGTGGTATTTTAAAAAGTAACAGGATGAGGGAATATTTAGAGGCTACTAATAAGCTCTGGATGAAAACAGACCATATTATTGGCTTTTGTTTTAGTGCTGAAGAGATTTAATTCACATGTGGACATAATGTTTAACTTATTTTCTATAGGATGAAGTACTACTGTGGCTAGAAACATTTAAAAATGTATTCCAAAATCATACAGGGTGGAGTGGGCAGGAAACATAACAAATGTACTCCTCTTATTGAAAGGTTCTAAGCAACACTAATCTGAAAATAATCCTGCTAAAGTTTAGGTATGTGGCTTTACTTCTCATTAGAAGTGCTACAGCACTAGTTGAAGTGTTATGGAAAGGGAGTTCTTCACAACTGACTTTCATAACCTAACTTTCCTCATACTGACACTACCCCTGAGACCAGGGAGGAATTTCAATTAATTTTTCAGAGAAGCAAGCTTCCATTAAGGAACATTAGAAAGCAGGAACATCTTAGCAGGCCTTAGTGAATCAAACAGTAACTCTTGTTAATTAGCATTACCTCCCACCTCTCCAGCTGAACTTCTCTCTCTCCTGAATGTCAAATGTTTTGTTTAAATCCAGAACCCTTGGAAAAGGGTTACCAAGTCCAAGCTGTGCACTTGCTCTGATCTGCACCTGAACACATAATACCGGGATTACTGGTGGACTATTATTTTAGTAGTAAATATACAAGTACCAAGTTAGCTCTCACCTTAAGCACGTGAAATGCTTTAAGTTATTTATATTTTTATGTCTAAATATGGTCACCTGCAACCTGCACACCAGCAGTACTTGATACTTTAGTTAAGATACCTGCAGGACTGGCATCTGATCTAGTTTAGTCCCTGCTCTAAATTAAGCCTTTTGAATCCTAATACAGCAGCCTGGAGGTGGTTTTACATCAAGCTATTCCAGCCAGAAAGGATGTCACAACACCAGGTAGAGTTTGAAGATTTTTATTGGCTCCAATCAGCATCAGGCAAACATGACCAGTGAGGTAAAGACACACTGGCCTTTTTACTGCTGTTCATGCAAGTGTAACCCATTTATCAGCAATCTTCCACCTATTAAGACAGACACAAGAACCATTATAAGGTACCAAACCAGCACAACACACTTGATGGGAACATCTCAGACCTTAGAATTTCATCTCTGTTCAGTGAGAGAGTTCAAGCTAAGGTTTTCATCACTTGTTCCAACAAATACATTATTACAGCAGTTACACTCACCTTTTAAATTCTTCATATGCTAGTTTCAGTTGCCTCCTCACCTAAAATCAAGAAAACAGAGTTAGCATATGCAGCAGCACAACTGCTAAAAGCTCTACAACAGCTTTGTAACCTCAGCCAGCAAAGGAACGGAAAGGGTAATATCACAGTAACTCATCTGGCAGAATCAGTTTCATCAGTGGCTACAAATATTTCCAGGAGTCTTTAATCTGTTGTGTGGACTTACCCAGTGAGGCTGCAGACAGCACAGTCCCTCCCTGAGAAGAGAGAAGTACTTTCAGAATTACAGCAGCACTATATGCAAAGTTTTATTTACGTGTGAATTTCTCTCCATCAAACTATTTTACACCTAAAAGGAAACTGACTTCTAGCTGGCATCTTAGGAGTTTAACTTACAACACCCAACTAGGATACACAAAGTTTACAAATCCTAACTTGACTGTAATACAGAATTAATAACACTGGAAGAATCAGAGAAAGTAAAAAGCTACTACTTTGCTTTGTGATACCATCTCTCCCAAAAATGTTGTATTTCATGATTTTCAATACCTAAAATACAAGTCCCATAAGTTTTCGAGAGGACTTTGTCTTTGAAAGTGTTAAGTGTTCTACTTTGTTTGAAAACAAGTTTGTACAGCAATCACTTGAGCAAAATTTGTGTAGAGCTAATATAAAGATTAGTAGTAATACTGCTGAGAAGTAACAGCCACAGCACAAGGGTTTTTTATTTTAATTCCAGAGTGCCATGTTACAGCAGTGCCCACGGAACAGCCAGATACAATAAAGGGAAGACAAATCAGGTTTCATGTAGGACTAATTTTTGGCACCACTATTTAAGCATTCAGCACAAAGACAATATTCCAGGAATTATTAAAGCCCATGTATTCTACACTTACCTCAGACACATCTGCCTTGTTTCTTGAACTCCATGCAAGCTTCATCCTGTAAAGAAGTGGAATTGTACTAACACACTTTTGGCAGTGGTTTCAGAGTGTGAATGTGGGTACTGTTTCAGCACAAGAGTTCTCCTCAGCCTCTTTCAGAGAGATTCCCATTGCTCAGAATTCATCACCAACAGTACATGCCAAGAGCATCAATGTTTTCTCTTTTTGTCCTTCAAAGGGGGATCTGACCTTAGAATTTCAGATCTTACTCCCAACCACATCTCCATTCACATCACCATAACAGCTCTGATCTAGCCATTCAGATTAACAATTTACCACATAAGCATTCAAGATCAGTGCTACTCCCTGAAAGAGTCCACTAAATTTAAACAGCAATTAGTTTAATAGCAGGCAATTGTACTGCATGTGCTCAGCCCAGAATGTGGCAACCTGGTGGCACAGAGCTTTTCTTATTAAGTAGGAATTCAAGTAGTCCATTGCATTTAAAATGGCTGCCACTATTTCTTTTTAGTCACAGAAAGCAGGTAATTTCAAATTTGAGATATGCAGCACTTGGGGTGAGTGAATCCTGCAGGCTGTTGTCAAATCTGAGGGCTTTTTACCTGGAGAAGTCAGTAACATCAGCAAGAACCCTGCTTAATGCTGCAGCTGCACTGTAAAGGCCAGAATCCAGTACCTTCCTCATTCCCTGTATCACACAGCTCTGACCAGTCACTGATGTGTAACTTACCTTTGCTGGCAGCACTACCAGGTGCATCACTTCCCATCACAGCTCCACCACACCTGGAGGAAAGCAAACCATTAGGACAGTACAGAAACAAGCACAGCAGGAAGAAATCCAGGTCAGGTGCCTGCAGTCAGATAGAGCTAATTACAGACCTCCATGATTGAAGTCAAGGCAGTCACATCTCATCACACAGGCAGCTCACTCTGTCAGCCCCTCTGCAGCCCTGCTATGGGGCACCAGGGCAAATCCTCTAACAGCTTCAGCAGAGCAAATTCAAGAGCTCACAGGGACAAGTTTAGCCCACAGCAGCCTGTCAAGACTGGGCTCCAGCCAGCAGTTCCCCTTTAAAGCATCCTCCTGTTTTGGCTGAAATGCAAGCCACAGCCAATGGACCCCTTGCCCCTTTTCCCCTAGCTGACAAGCAGTTGAATTCTTAATTATGGGCCTATGTTGAAATCCTAATACTTAGGAAGTTAAAACAAGTACTTACCTCACACTGAGAAACATTTGGAAGCCTGCAAAGAGAAATGTGCTATTAGGCAGAGTCCAGCAGGAAGCTATGGCTTTAAGAACAGTTTGAGTAAGATACTGTATCAGAATTAAGTTTTATTCTCATGGGAGAATCATAAACCTGATTCAACATCATTTACAGTAGAGTGCAGCATTCCCATTCCCTTCTGAAGGCAGGGTATAAAGCCATTTCCCAGCACACTTCAACACTCTGAGATGTTCATTCCTGAACTCCAGAGTGGGCTGAAATTGCAGAAAGAGCAGCAAGCCTTGCAATTGCAGAGTTCAGTGACCTGAGCTTTGTGTAACCAAGCTGTGCATATTAAGGAAAACCATTTGGGGACACTAAATTCACAGTAATGTGGCATTCACCATTTAGTTTTAACAGGAAAATTCTAGAGATCATTAACATCACAATGATTTCATGCTCTGACGTGAAATACAGGAAACTAAAGGCACACATACAGTACTAATCTTTGCCTCACTTTTTAAGAAAATGAATTTGCAAGCATCTTTAAAAGCAAGCTCTCAAATGCAGCATAGAGAAAAGCAGCATCCATCTAAAAATAAAAGTTTATTAATTACCTTTAATTAGGAAGTCTTGTCTTCACCAACATCAGTAACAGGTGAAGTAGTTTCTCACAAAATAGGCATGGGGGCTCCTCTGTCCAGGGCAGCCTGCAAAGCCACACAAGACTTTTAGAACCTGGAGCACTAACACCTGATAAAAGCTTATTCTGCTGTATTTTGTGCTTGATTTCACAACCACATCCCACTCTCAATCTTTCTATTCATCTTACTCATTTTTAAGTTAAACCCACTTTCTGGTCTTCTGAGAGATAAAATTTTTAAAACGCATCCATGGAGAAAAAAAAAAAAAAAAGCTTCCCACATGACTTGTTTGAAATAGCCTAAGCTACAGGAGGCTGCATCAGACAATGGCGAAAGACAGAAACTGTGATCATCACAGGGGATCTGCTGAACTATGCAGTCATCACACAACAGCCTGTCCATTTTCAGACAGCAGGGATCAAGTGAGTTCTCACAGATGCCAGCAATGCAGTATTTACCTTGTGACAGCTTACACTTCAATCTCTCAAGTGCCTGCAATAGAAAACAAAATCAGATCCCTTCAGCCACTGTGCCCAAGCCCAGAGCTCCCACTGGGAGACCACAGGAGCCAGATACATCAGATAGGGGCGAAGAACAGAAGTGTTCATCATGGACACTCTGCTGAACTATGCCTTCATCATTGTATCTGCTTTGCCATCACAGGGCCAAGAAATTGCCTCTCGTGACTGCTTTGATGGTAAATTCTCCCCATTAAAAAAAAAAAAAAAAGTTTGGATACTAGCAAACAAAGTGTTTCTGGTCTTAGTGGAAATTAATTATAGAACAGAACCCATCCTTCTTGCTGCAGTGTTTGAACAGCTACATGGAAGAAAGCTCTACACAAAGTACATGGTTCTTACCAAGTGATTTTCCCTCTACGTGTCTCTGAAGTGTAGGATTCAAACCCTAGAAATAAAAAAACCTTGTGAACAGCATATTCAGCAGTCAAAGCTTCCAGGGGAATGTTAAGCTGCTGTGCCTCAGAAAACTGTTTTGGTGGTAAAAGTGCTCATCACTCTCTTGGTCAAGAGTAGCAAATAAGTGTCATCACTGTGGCACCACTGATAGATTTGCTCAAGGAATTATTTTCTGCTATCACCAGAGCAGAAGATGCTGTCTAGACAAACACTAAGCATCATTTCATATTTAATTTTTAAGATTTTTTTTACCTTGGGAAGAAGTAGCTTCAAGTCTCCACATGTGGGGGGAGATCTGGAAGAGATAAAAAAGTTGGAGATGTTTGCAAAACCAGGGAGCTTCTCTGGCAATCACAGTAGAAAGCCTCAGTGTGGAGTTTTCAGAAATCACTTCTGTCTACTACTCTGATACTGAAACCATCATAGGCTTTGAGATTTCCTCAACATCAATCCCCACAGTTACCCATTCTGTACAACACACTCCAGGCAGTTTTCCCAAAGCCTTTATTGCTGTGAACAAAGAAACAGCAGTAAGAAAAAGGGGAGCTGGGGGTACTCTTGCAGCCTGGTTACAGTATGAGCAGTGGTTCATAAACATTCTCCAGACAAATAAACAGGTGACTTTTCCCAGCAGAAAAGTGAGGCCTGCCCAGGACACTACAGGCAGTGCCTGAATTACAGCTGCTGATACTGTAACTCCCTGATACAACAGTATTCCAGCCCAGTCGGTGTACACAAATCCAACATTTGGTAATTTCAGCTCTGTATTTCAGAAGTAACATTTACCTGTACTGAAGCCACAGGAAGGAAGAGCGTAGCTGATACATCTTGAACTGAAAACAAGAAAGCATGTTAGTTTTTCTTTTTCCAAAATGGATGCAATATTCACAAACATTACTTTGAAAAATATTCAACAAGCAACATCCAATATACTTTGAATTTTAACACTTCTCCTGACTCAATCTAAATTTTGGCTCTTTGAAGAATTAAGGCCACAAAAAATAATTGCTGTTACATATTTTTAAGCGAGATGTGATCACTGCACTCCTGCCTTTTCTACAGCATCAATTCTGGTGTATTATCACCGGGGCAGGCAGGCATGAACTCCGGCTGCTTGGAAAGGCCCAGCAATGTCTCAGCCATCCTGCATAGGCCATCAAAAGTATTCCATGCCCAGCTCAGCTATGTTGGCATTCATCACGCTCTCAGATGTCCCTACCAACATAGTTTTCATCATGTGCAGGCATATGGAAGTGAAGCGAGCCATTTCTCTAGAAATGTGCTGAGTTAGGACTCGCAAGGGCCACGGCGTCCAGCTCAGACCTGTACGGGGCTATCGCCAGGAGTCACCACCACACGTGCCTGAGAGCACTGGCCAAATGTTTGTAAAGCCCGGCCGCCTCGGGGCTGGGAAGCCAGGCCTTACCCTTCTACACTGCGTGCACCTCCCAGCTGTGCGGGGATCCTCACTCCTTCCGTAACGCTACTACCGCTTTTTGCACAACGTTTCCCATTTACATGCAAAAACAAGCTGCCTAAAGCCCAGCGCAGTTAAAAAAAGCCAAACGCACAAGACCCGGAGACCGATCGCAGGCATTTACAGCGGGCACGTGATCTCGACATACTCCACGTCCACACCTTCCCGAGCAGGCTGGCAGGCAAGAACCCGTACCTCAGCGCCCGAGCTGATACCTACCCGCGGCCGGGCCTCCCCCAGTGCCGTGTGGGGCTCCACGGGACCCGCCCACACATCCCCAGGGCCGCCATGAGGCACAGCCCCCGCCGGCCTAGGCCGCGGACCAGGCCCAGCCGCGCAATCCATTTCAATCCTCCCTCGCCACCTCCCATCGGCGACCGA
>WEIU01007565.1:266235-282321 GCA_013389925.1 Aegithalos caudatus
AGGAGAGTCTTTTAAACTTTTTTTTTTTTTTTTTTTTTTTTTTTTTTTTTTTTTTTTTTTTTTTTTTTTTTTTTTTTTTTTTTTTTTTTTTTTTTCCTTTTTGGATGAGTTTACATCTCACTTCCAATCATTCCAGATTTTTACCATATATGGTCAGGGCTTCTTGTCAAGCTTTGCCAGAATGCAATGTGATGATGTGGTGGTGCAGCCCCCAGCCCCCTCCCTGGCCCTGCTCTGACATCTCCTGATAAGCCTTGGTGAACTCAGCTGAGCAGTGAGGGGTCCCACAACTGCACCAGCTGGCGGTGAGGTGCTCCCTGAGCCTGCCGGGAGCTCTTGTGTGGTAGAGGTGGGAACAACTGGGACATCCCAGCCAAGGTGGGAAACAAGGGATGAGCCTTGTATAGCCTGGGCCAGCCATTTACCTGGAGTGCAGCCCAAGCAGAGCAGCAGTGTTGTGAATTGTTGCCTGAGTGGAACTGTCCCATTATTACTTTGCTTGGGAAGGAGTCCAGGAGTTACTGACTGAGGGTATGGCCAGGATGGGAACTTAGTGATGACCAAGTGAGGTCTCTTGGGACCCTGCAGATGTGATCCTGAGTGAAGCCCCCTGAGCTCTCTTGGGCCACAGCTTTTTTTTTTACTCTCCTGTTATATATTTTCTGGCATGTGTCAGAAGTGCCACATGTGATGGATATCTCAGGCACTTAGGATGCCTTGATGTGCTGGACAACTTTTCAAAAGTCTCAGGAGGATTTAGGTCCCGGTGTCTCCTTCCTGGTTCCTGTTTTATAAATGAGCTTTCCCTATTACTTTCTCTTTTCAAAATGCTTAGAAGGTACAGGTGGTGAGTATTTTAATCCATTATGCAATCAGGTGCCTATTTTTAATACCTGTGCCATTTTTAATGTTATTTTTACATGCAGATGTGCTTTTATTGAGGCTGGCAGAACAAAGTGTTTTGCACGCTAAAGCCACAGGGAATGGGAGTCTTTTGGGGACTGGTTTAGCAGAACTCTTGTGCAGGGGGATGCATGGCATGGGCAGATCAGAGAGCTTTTGTGATGCTTTTTTAAGCAGTCTCAAACACACTTGTTCATGACAGAGCTGCCGCCAGGTGTGCGGCAGTTCAGCGGGTGAGGAGGGTCTCTATCAAACCGTACGGAAGCAGGTGAAAAATGTTCTAATTTCAAACGATTGGCTCGGCTAACGATGGGATCTTTTCCCCCCTTTCCAGTAGAGTCGTGCACCTGCAGCTGGGACAGCCATGGAGAAGAGTGGGAACATTCAGCTGGAGATTCCAAACTTCAGTAACTCTGTTCTGAGCCACCTGAACCAGCTGCGCATGCAGGGCCGGCTGTGTGACATCGTGGTCAACGTGCAGGGCCAGGCTTTCCGTGCGCACAAGGTGGTGCTGGCTGCCAGCTCGCCCTACTTCCGTGACCACATGTCCCTGAACGAGATGAGCACCGTGTCCATCTCCGTCATCAAGAACCCTTCTGTGTTTGAGCAGCTCCTCTCCTTCTGCTACACTGGGAGGATATGTCTGCAGCTGGCTGACATCATCAGTTACCTGACGGCCGCCAGCTTCTTGCAGATGCAGCACATCATAGACAAATGCACGCAGATCCTCGAGGGGATCCATTTCAAAATTAACGTGGCCGAGGTGGAGGCCGAGTTGAGCCAGACCAGGACGAAGCATCAGGAGAGACCCCCCGAGTCTCACCGGGCGACGCCAAACCTGAACCGTTCCCTGAGCCCGCGTCACAACGCCCCCAAGGGGAGCCGCCTGGGCCAGGTCAGCACGGTGCTGGACATCCGGGAGCTGAGCCCGCCCGAGGAGTCCACCAGCCCCCAGATAATCGAGCAGAGTTCGGACGTGGAAGGCAGGGAGCCCATCCTGCGGATCAACAGGGCGGGACAGTGGTACGTGGAGACGGGCCTGGGCGAGCGCGGGGCGCAGAACGACGAGGAAGTGCGGGTGCTGGGAGGAGTGCGCATTAAGACGGAAAACCTGGAGGAGTGGCTGGGGGCAGAGCACCAGCCCTCGGGAGAAGACGGGAGCAGCGCCGAGGAGGTCACGGCCATGGTGATCGACACCACGGGCCACGGATCGCTGGGCCAGGAGGCTTTTGCCTTAGGCTCCTCTGGAGCCAAAGTGGTCAGGCCGACCAGCAGTGAAATTGACAGGTGGGTTTTCTTAAACTTACTTGTTCACCTTGGCTGTAAGAGGAGGTTATGCAGGATTCTGACTTGGCTGGGTCAGTCGCTTTGGAACATTTCCTCTTTCTATTTCCTTTGGCCAACTGAAGCAGAAGAGCGAAAGGGTTCTTACCTGGTGTCAGGATGTGTATCCAGTTTGAGTAATAGTATTTTGGCTGGGTAGTGATCAGACCAGGATCTCCAGGTACAGGCTAACTTGGGAAATTACTTATTAGCTCTTAGAAGTTGGGATCTCTACCTCTCAGCGTTTTAGGTGAGGTGGGA
Source organism: Aegithalos caudatus (assembly GCA_013389925.1). NCBI lineage: Eukaryota > Metazoa > Chordata > Aves > Passeriformes > Aegithalidae > Aegithalos > Aegithalos caudatus. The sequence goes on from WEIU01007565.1 coordinate 268,723, forward strand.
TTTTTTTAAAGATGTTCAGTTCAGCCTCAGCAGATAACAGACTCAGCATTCGGATTAACGATGTCATATACGATATGTGTTACATGTCTCCATTGCACTGGTGCCTTCTGGCCCAAAGATCTGGGGATGGTTCTGGCTGAGAAACAAGCCAGACACCAGCTGTAGGTCCAGGTTTTTCCCGCAGTGGTTTACGTCTTCTGAGGCAGTTGAAATGGGGAACCCAGTGGCCTCCACAGTTGTTTTGATTTATATGAGAGAGCAGAAGGCTTTTGTTGAAAATGAGTGGTGAAATCCTCTGTGTTTGGATTCTCCATCCATCTGCTTCCCCTCCACTCCAGTATTTGCTTTCTTGCCCTAAGCTCAGGCCAGAGAATGGATTTGATGAAGGGCAGGTTTGTTTTATTTGGGGGGCTTGTAATTCTAGGGTTTCCCTTCACATCTGCCTCTGTTCTAGCTCAATCCCATGGGGAAACAGCCACTTGGAAGCAGCAGCTATTCTGTCACTTGTCACTTAATAAATCAATCAGTGGGCACAACCTTGAGATGGCCCTTGGAGAGCAATACTTTTCTACTTCCTTAGCCCCTTTCCTTGGATCAGCTAGTCTCTAGCATCTCTTTTTGCCCTGCAGTCTGTATGCACTGTTTCCCACCTCTAGTCCATCATATCCCTTATGTTTCACACTGGGAATGAAGGAGGAGGGTGCTGGAGGAGAGGTGTCCTCTGACAGTTCTGTCCTGCTGTACAGTTCCTGAGTCACCACGTCCCTATTGGTTTATTCATGATAGCAACCCCTCTCTGTTGCTGAAGCCATATGATTCAGTTTTATTTTTCAGATGTTTACACTGAAACCATAGACAGGTATGATTTGGTTTTTCCTTTATACTTGCACTGTCCCACCTCCAGCGTGTTAGCTGATGAGGGTGAAGAGATGCTATATAGGTGCCTGTATTGCTCACCTGTTGTTCTAAACACTGCAGTGACCTGATGGCCATTAAAAATTCCATTTTTGCTCTTCCTGCACCCCACAGATTTAGCCCTTCTGGCAGCATGGTTGCTGTGACTGAGCGGTACAGATCGAAAAGCGAGTCTCCCGGGAGGATGGATGAGCCTAAGCAGCCCAGTTCCCAGGTAGGCAGATCAGGAAGCTTGCAAGCAAATATTGGCTTGAAGGTGAAGGGGACCTTGTTGTGATGAAATGTGTCATATTATATATTTGCAAGCAATAATGTGTGCAATACAAGGGCCTTTTACTTTGGCAAAGGATCTACTTGCTCACAGAACGTGCTGGCCATGTACGATTTAAAACTGATTCTGGCTGTGGTTTGGGATTTGGGCCAGATACCTGGAAAACAGAAGGAGTTTCTCTTGTTTGAGGGCATAAATATCCACCCTTATTCTGGGCAGGCCACCAGCTCCTGAGGAGAAACTCTATTTGCCTGCAGAGCTGGATCTGCCCTCAAACAACTGGCAGCAAATGCCTGAGCAGAGGGAGGAGGTGTGGCTTGGCTTCTGTGGAAGACGGGTGACAACAGCTGAACCTTTCTATGCTGGTACCAAGACCATTCCCAAAAGCCTTCCAGGCACCACACCAATAAACCTTTTGGGGTGGAGTGTCAAAGAGCTGGGGAGTTTTAGAGAGGTCTCTGTCTCTTCTCCAAGTGTCTGTAATGTACTGCGGACATTACAACATAAAGGAACTCTGAAATCTCTGCTTTCTTGGGCACAATTTGGGGTGAGAGGAATTGATGTACAGAAATGGGAGGGCAGTGGGCTGTAGAGTGCAGCAAAGTGGGACATGGCAGTAATGCCTGTGCCTTATCATTTTGGTCGAATTTAGTTGCATCCAGTTAGTGTCACAGTGCCACTGTAGTGCAAGCATGTCAGCCAGCACAGTGCAGAAGGACTCCTGTGAGCCTGGCAGGTAGGGAATGTGTCAGTGTGTAAGCAAAGGACTTGGCTGGAGGTGGGTAAGGAGATACTAGGCTGCTTTGCCCTTGAGTAAGACCAAGTGAAGCAAGGGGAGGAAAATTGTCATTGCTGTCTGCTGACTGTTGGACACTTCCATAAAATGACAGATACCTTTTTGTTCCTGTTTTGCAAAGCTTTGTTTTGTGTCCTCAGAAGACATCGCAAAAATTTCAGGTCAAACCAACCCTCTAGGGGAAATGTGACATATTAAGCAATTTCAGCTCTGCCTACAGAAAACCTACACTTACTTCTCCATTGTGAGACAGCCTCAAACATGAAACCTTAGGTTTTACACACCACAGGGAAGTATCATCACCTTCCACTCTCCTGGCATTGCGATATCCATACTAAAATAGCCTGCCCCTGATCCCTCCCCCATGGCAGTGGTAGAGGGGAAAGGAAGAACCAGAGCTTTGTGTATCTCCTTTAGTCCTCAGCAGCTTCCCTATGCCTGTACAGCTGGATTCAGCAGCACCTGGCACAGAGGCAGTGCTGCTCACGCCTGCAGAGCCCTGGCTTGCGGATGAGATGCCCTCCTGCTGTTACACTGGCTGCTTCTCCACATTTGGCACCGCTGGGAAGCAGCATTGGTGGAGTAAACAGTGCATCTCCAGCACAGAAGCATTCTGGAGTCGGTGTGTTTGTGCTCAGTCTGGATACCATGGCCAGAAGGGTCTGTCCTGAGACCAGGCTTGTGCTTCGGGTTGCCCTTGGCTGTTTGTCTGCAGGACTTCAGAAAATACGGAGGAGTCCTGCTGTGCAAGCTGGGTCAGACACATCCTTACCTGGGATGCCACGGGGCTGGGATGGGTCTCACAGCCAGGCAGGGAAACGTGACTCATTATAAAATGAACTCTAAGTGACACCTGAATAAATACCTGTGTAAAATGACACCTGAGCAGTTTCAGATATGATTTGTGGTTTGCTGCTCCTTTGTTTTACTGCAAGCTCATCAACTGGCTTCTTTTTTTTGACTTTTAGTAAGGAAAACAGCAGGTGATACACCCAAGTGTTTCAATAAAACTGGCACAAATTTTTACGAAGTAACAAGTATTATTGACATGTGGCCCACAACTGAACTGGTGGCCAAGTGCCCTTGTGTCAAGGGCTGTCTTTTCTTGGCCCGATCCAGGGAACGGCTTGGCAGAAGGGGCCTCTGCAGCAGTGGTTTCTAATTGATTGCTCGTTTGTATTTAGCCCCAAGGCCCCAGTTAAGCACTTAAATGTGTGCTTGAGGTTGCAGGCATTAGCGCTGCTGATTTTGAGGTTTGGCTCATGCTTTACTGGCTGGACCCGGGCCTGATCTTCTCTGCAACTTGTTTTAGGCTGCTTGTCATTTAAATCCGTGCCATTTCCTTGGCAGGGGGAGGAATCAGCCATGCTGGGAGTGAGCGGTTACGTGGAATATCTGCGGGAGCAGGAGGTTTCGGAGCGCTGGTTCCGGTACAACCCGCGGCTCACGTGTATTTACTGCGCCAAATCCTTCAACCAGAAGGGCAGCCTGGACCGGCACATGCGTCTCCACATGGGCATCACGCCTTTTGTCTGCCGCATGTGCGGGAAGAAGTACACCCGCAAGGATCAGCTGGAATATCACATCCGCAAGCACACGGGCAACAAGCCTTTCCACTGCCACGTGTGCGGCAAAAGCTTCCCTTTCCAGGCCATCCTCAACCAGCACTTTCGCAAGAACCACCCCGGCTGTTTGCCCCTGGAGGGGCCCCACAGCATCTCCCCCGAGACCACCGTCACGTCCCGGGGGCAGGCGGAGGAGGAATCCCCGCCGCAGGAAGAGGCTGTGGCGGTGGGGGAGACGGCGCAGGGATCTGTGTCCACAACCGGGCCGGATTGAGAGGCGGCTGTGGAGTCCCAGGAGCGAGGACCGTCTTCCCATTCCTGGCTCTACAGAGTCAGCGCCGACCCGGCAGGCTGGTACTGTAATTAGTGCAATGCCACCACTGAACAGAAAGAAGCTCCCAAGATGTTGCCAAAATAGAAAAATCTCTCTCTTTCTCTCTCTTCCTCTCACACGCCCACACACACCCATAGAGCATTAAATGTTTTTCTCCCTTATTCCTCCTCCTCTTGGAGAAAAACAGAACAACTGTGTCAATCAACTTCTTATTCAGGGATCGACAGGATTTTAAATTTTTTTACCGTTCCGTAGTGATCTGGGACAAGCGGTCATTTGTATTTCTGGACAGCGCTGTGGCCCAGCAGGGCGTCCCGCCGGCGGTGCCAGGTTCAGCCACAGAGCCATATCCACTGCTCCCACTCGAGGGGAGAGCAGGGGCAAGGGGCCGTTGCCTTTCTCCCTTCCCCAGGTAGTTGCCACCGCAGAGAAAACAAAAATATTGTCCTGGTGGAACCTGCCTTGCCCGAGTGTATTTATCCCGCTCTTGTTTTTGGTGTGTTTCTTTACGTTTTTATTTAAACCGTTGTTTTAGGGCTTTGGGCTTGCCTGGTCCAGGCACGCGGCCCTGGTGCCCCTTGTTAAAGTGGGCACGGCTACAAAGCGGTATCCCAGAGGTCAGCAAAATGTGAAGGAAGCGCTTCAGTTACTGAGAGTGGAATTTAGCAGCTGTGAGGTTTGCATGAGACTGATGCATTGCGGGAAGGGCTGGAGGGGTCTTCCAGAGGAGGTTGTCCTCTGCCGGTGCTGATCTGGAGAGCTCAGAGCCCTCTGAGGTGCTGGCTGGAGCGCTGCCGTGCTTCAGGTGCTGCCAAGGATTAGGAAGAGGTTTTCTGGAGTTGCTGAATTGCGGAGTTAGAGGCTGGCTACCAAAGTCCTCTTTCACCCCTGCTTCCCCCTCGACACGCACTTGATCTTTTAGAACAGCAATACGGGATATGGGAATACTGCAATGCTGTTGTCACAGCCGAGCAATCGCAGGTGGTTGCTTTTAAACCTGTTTCTACAAACTAGTTTGATAACTTTTTTATCAATGAAATGCAAAAAGAAAAGAGAACCTTACTCTATTTCCTTATAACAGTTCAGGAGACTTAAAAGTGAACGGTTCCTAGAGCAATCACAACTCTGTCCCCTTGCATGGACTTAACATTTTTGTATTCTGAGTAGCTCTGATGTTTAGAGCAAGTTTAGCAAACCTGGAGAGACATGCCTGCGTGTGTATTGTAGGTGTTTGCACGGGCTTATGTGGTTCATAACCAGAAAAGCATGGGACAGGCAGATAAGTGCAAATATCCTGACATCTTTTTTTGTTAAAAAATATGCAATATTTTAAGAGTTTTCTCTAGTTCTGATGCCAAGTTGTTCGTGATGAAGGGGGGGAGTGAACGACACGTTGCGCGTATCAGGTTTGGTGAAGGAGTTCTCTCGAGGATGTATAATGTGCATATGATAAGGAAGGGTGAAGTTCTGAACCTTAAGGTGATGGGAGGAGCAAGGAGACATTGGAAAAGAAGTGCACTTCATCTTGCTTCAGCAAGAAAGCTGGATGAGTGGTTAGAGCGGGGGCTTGGCAGCCCGACCAAGTGACAATGAAGCTGGGCCTGCTGTCTGACTGCAGTTTTGGGCACATGGAAACATCTCCAGCCCTTGCTTTCCCCATCTGCAGATTGGTACTGGGCATCGTTTTCCTTCCCCTTTGGAGGGAGTAATTTGGAGAAGGGTGACGTGTTCTTGCCTTGCTTCATAGATTTTTTTAATATGTGAGGGGTCTCACTGTTCCTCCTATCTCTCTCTCAAAAAGAGACGTGGTTCTGATGTATTTTTGTGTGTGGGAAAGGGCTCGGTGCCAGTATCGCTTGTAACAGGCATGTGATCCTACAAGAGGAACCTTTGCAGGTGTTCTGAGCTGGGCACCGGCAAAGTACCATTTCATTGACCATTTCAAACAGGAAAACTGATATTTCACCTCTGTTTTCCTTCTGTGCCTTCTTCCTCCTCTCCTGTCAAGGGCATCCATCACACAGGGAGTGATTTGGCTACCCGAACAACCAGCTCCGTCAGGTTTCCTGGCACAGGACAAACATCACGGTACCAAAACAGTGAGGTTGCCAGAGAGCAGTGGCAGAGGATGAGGTGAGAGGGTGGCTAAGGTAGGTTTTGTTGCAATCAAGGTGCAGGGAGGAGTGGAGATGTGCTGCTTTAGTCATAGCTTTTGAAGTTACCAAAAATGAAAAAAAAAAAAAAAAAAAGTTAAAAAACTTTGAAATCCTATCCTGTTCACACTAGAAAGCATAAAAAGTTACTTTTAGTTGCTTAAAAGATTTTTAAGTGTTTTAAAATAGAAATTTAAAAAGAATACTACCAAACTATAAAAACATAAAATTATTTATATACATATATTATATAAAAATATAGTGGGAAAGTTTCCCTGCTAAGCTTGCTGTGAAGCGAAGGGTGAAGGTGCAGTAACTGCTACACAAGCAACATTTTTCTGAGACAGATGGCAACCGTAGTGAAGAAGGGCTGACATAAAATGGTGAATGCCTTTGTTCCCATGGCATAGCTGTGAGTTTCTTGAGCAGGTTTTTATTTTACTGTATCAATACTGTGAACGGAGGAGCATCCAAACAGTACAGGAGGCCAACAGCGCATCCTGTTTGCTGATTCATTACTTCAAGTGGCCTGGTGAAAACCATGAAATTTGTCCTTCATACCTTACTAGGCTGAAAACAAAGCTTGTGAAAGGTTGTTTTTTTGTTTTGTTTTTTTTTTCCTTCCTCCTTTATGTTTGCTTTTCTTTTTGTTTTTGGAGGAGTTTTTTTTTTGTGCAGAGGTTGCCACTGTATAATGATCATTTCTGATTGCATGCAAAAGAGCCAATATTCTTGCCCAGGCCTCGCTGAGGTGAAGTTTATAGCTTGTAGCTAGAGTCAATATAAGGTATGGTAGTGGGAATCATTTTGATATTATTTCTGTACATTTAATGGATGTGTATGTATGTGTGGGAATCACGATGTCTAATACTTCTTGAACAACTGAAACCAGTTCAGGCCCATCTGCACCAGACAGTGGAACCAGTTCTGAAGGAATTGTTATTAAATGTTTCTTTCACAGGTTGACTTCCTGAGTGCAGATGAGAGCAAGGTTCAAGAAAAAGGGGGCTGGAGGTCGTATACGGTATGGAAAAACCTCATGTGAATTTTCTGGCAGTGATGTAGCTACTCAGAGGTGCTTTCCCACACAGAATGATACTGTGTCCTGTTGCCTGTGCGTCGCTGTGGCTCTTCACAGTTGCACCAAAGCTGTGGGGAATCAGATGCCAACTTCCCAAGTGTGAATGCTTCTGTGATGGGCTGAGGCACAGCTTTGCATTCCTATGTCTAGCTGCATCTTGTTCTGCCAAAACTGTGATTTTAACTGTGATTTAAGGAGGATGTGAAGAGAACTTTGTGTTTTAATACCTCTGTACGTAACATTTCTGTCTGCTTTAGAGTTAGGGCTTACTAACCCATTTGTTTTCTTGCCTCAGGCAACAGGGAGAACACACTCTGGTTTTACAGTTTGTTTTCTTGGAGGTGGATGTATTTCTTAGTTCTCTGCTGTCAAAGAACTCACCTCCCAAATGTGAAGAGTTGTAGTTATCTCCTTAAGCCTGCAGCAAGCCCTGGTGCCAAGTGTCAGCCAAGTGACATGATGGTCGCCACGGCTGTTCCCTGCTGCTGCCAGGTTCCCTGTGAATAGCTGTGAAAATAGCAAGATTTGTGTTAATACTGTGTTGCTGCTTTGGAGAAAAGCTAAACCTCTTCGTCTCAGGAGGATGACTGATGTGAAGCTGGGAAAAGGAGAAGGCCAAAATACAATGAGAGGATGTGAAAACAAATTGTGCTTTGTATTTCCAGCAGCTAGAGGGATGAATGAGAGGCTTTATGGAATGTGAATTTGTTACAGGAGGCTGAGAACATGTTTAGAGCTAACTTAGTAATATCCAGGGATAGCCTGGTGAGAGCCAAAGCAGCCAGTGCAAATGGGCAGTCCCTCCTTGTCCTCTCAGCATTATCCACCATCAGGTTCAGTCCTTGGACTTTCCTACATCTTCTCTACAATATTCTGAAGCTGTGATCTGTATAATTTAACTTTAGTTTGGGTGCTGGGATGTTGTGTCTCTGCTGCTGTTTAAACCCAGAGAGGTCGGCAGTGACTGACCCCGTTCCCATCTGACAGCTATCCAGAGCTGGAATAGCATTGGGAACAAGCTGTAGCCCTTCTGAAAAGCCTTGTGGGGCTGGCTCAGTGCAGGGGGCACAGAGCCAGGATTTCAGCCCTCTGTGAGCTCAAGATTGAAATACATGGACAGGACAGCTCTCCCTGCTTGTCCTGCTCTCATTTTGTGACAGCTCCGTGGCTGTGTTTCCATCCCACACCTCTGCAATAGGAATGTCACTTAACTGTGAGATGTCCATATCAGGAAGGGATTCCAAGCAGTCTTGTTTTGGAGTAAAGTCCTTGGCACTTTGGGGTGATTCAGCCCGAACAAGGCCTTTGCAAGAGCAGAGTTGTAGCTTTTATTTGCTGCTGACTTCATCTCTCCTGCAGAATCCGATGTATAAATAGGAAGACAGCTGCAAAGGTGCCATTGATTTGGGTGGAAGGTGGCTTGGGAGGTGGATAGGATTGTGAATCTTGAAAAGCAACAAAAAACAGCACTTAAATTATTTAAACTTTACCAAACTGTCCTCTTTGATTCATGACATGCCTGCCAATTTAGCCGTGCCAGCATCCAAATGTTCCTGCAGATTAGTGACATCAAATGCTGTTCGGGCTCTGGTGGAAATATTTTGGGGATGGGAGAAGTCCCTGCTCATGGCAGGATGGTTGGACTGGATGACCTCTAGAGGTCTCTTCCAACCCATTCTATTCTCTAAATCAAGAAGCTGTAATTCAAGGAGACTTTTGCCAAGGTCTGAGCTTTGAGTTTTCACTGGGAGCTGAGCCTGTGGCCAGGACTGCAGTTGGAAAGCCTGGGATCCACTGCCATAGCTCCTGGTGGTGAGCATTGCTCCTGTCACAAGGTGAGAGCCATGCACAGAGTTTTGATAGCAGCAGTTAAAGGGCCTAAAGAGGAGCTCAGTATCCTTACTTTAATCACTGTCATTCAAAGGATATTTTAATATAAGATATACATGTACCTGTATATGTGTGTATACATATATTTGTAACCAAATAGAAGTTAGAACTATGCAAACAATACTGGCTGCTTCTTGAAACTAAAGTCTACCAGAACATTTTGGAATAGAGTAGATTTGGAGTAGACTTTCTGTCCTGTTTTGTTTGTTTGTTTGTTTTGTTTTATACGCAGTTAAATGCAGCAGAGCAAGGTTTTGCTGTAGTTAGTCTTAATAGAAATTTAGGTTATTCCTAACCTGGAACCCACTCAAGTGGGTTATAAAATTATCTGAAGAGTCCTGCCATCTCTAAAATATTTCCATCTGCTGAAAGGCTTTGGCTTGGCAGACAGAAAAACAGAGAGGTTGGGAATTAGGCGAGATGGAATGTGATGTTTGGGCTGATGGAATCAAAAAGGACTGGGAGCATTTTCTTTTGGATGTAGGATTGAGTTGGTTTCAAGGAATCTTCCTCCTTGTGAAAATGTCCATTGCTGAGATGGGGACAGTGATCAGAGCATCCCTGGGATGAGTTCTGGTTTTGATGGAGGTATTGGAAAGCTTCCTGCTGAATCTGGTGGTACCAGAGTTTAGGCTGCTGGGAGAAATTCCACATTATTTCTGCCATTTCTTTGCATCAGATCTGATCTTTGCTTTTAGGATTGACTGCAGTACATCTATATGTAACTTTCAGTGAGCTTTAGCTTTTTATTCCTGGAACCGTAGACAATTCAGGTTTCCCATAACATTATCCTCATCCCAACTGTGAACAAATTACTACTGCTTCTTATAATTTATTGTCTTTCTGTTCCTGAATGTCTGTGTGATCCAGCTGGTCGCCAGCACCACCCTCCAGTGCTTCATTAGCTTTTATGCACAGGGAATTGTTGCAATGGATAAGCTGACCATGCTAGCTGGAAGAGTAGAAGCCTTTGGAGAACGACTTTTGCTTCCTCTAGCTGTCATTAGGGAGTGCACACATACCTGTATATACATATATAGAAGCAAATATAATGTGTTTCAGTATAAACTCATTTAGCATTATTCTTATTTAATTTATATTTTAATCCAGTTGTAAACCAAAGTATTACAGCTTGTGAAATTATGTCTCTCGGAAATTGGGGGAGCCTTTTTTAGGTGGGAATTCTGAAAAGTCTTTGGTGACAAAAACATGGATAGGAGTGAGATTTAAGAACTTGTGCTGCTGGGGAGTTGCAGCCTTGAAAGGAATTGAAACTTGCTGTGTAAAGTTGGATGGTGGGGCCTTCTGAAGGTGTTCTTCACGGTCTTTAACAGTTTTGTTGTAAAACAAGGATGTTCTGGCAAAGCTAGAAATAAAAGGTGAGAAAACAGCAAGTCAGACTGTGATCTGGCACAGCTGGGAGCTGGGGAGGAAGCAACAAAACCAACCACTGATGTATTTAGTGTCTAATTTAAAGTTTTAGGAAACGAGCCATTGCTATTTACTGATGTCTAGAAGTGGTTGGGGGTTTGTTAATAACTTCTGTGAATGTGCATGTTCTGCTGTCACCAGTGGGAAGAAATAATGGGTTCAAAGATAAGATCTTGCTGCTTTTTCTGTGCCAGGGAATAATTACCTTCCCGAGGAATTAGCAAGTGCTACGAACAAATTCACCTCTAACATGTCCCACAGGCTTGGCAGCAGCTCTGCTCCCTCTAGGGAGGAGGAAGACAGCTGAAATTAGGAGAGAGCTTATCTGCTTTCAGCCCTGGCTGGTGCTGGTGGCACTGGAACAGCACAGGGGGATGGCTGGAAAGGTGGAACAGCAGCAAAGCATCACTGGGAAGAGGTAGTGCATGTACCTGGCATGCCATGGATGCTGTGGGCAGGGAAATGCTGGGTTTAGAACCTGCATGGGGGTAGGAGCATGCAGGAAATGCTGCTGCCTTGTGAGACAGGTGTCCAAAGATGCCTATCCTGGCACGTGACAGCTGAGCAGCACCGGTGTTTTCCTTGCTGGAGCTGTGAATAGTAAAGAAGGAAAAGGGGTCAGGCCCCTGTAGGGGCAGATTTGCTGTGAGCATTTCAAAAACTCCATTGGAAGGAACTGAAGGGTGGGAAGTGAAGGGTGGAAAGGGCAGTACCAGACTTCAAAGTGCCATTTTCTGAGTTTTCTAGGGAGTGTTGAAGACTGAAGTTTTTGTTTCAGTGCTTTCTTCTTTACCTATATAATTTTTCCTATGTAAACTCCACAGCTCAGGGGAGGGTGCAGAGAAGATGGAGTCAAACCCTTCCTGGAGGCACAGGGTGGAAGGAGGAGCAGCAGCAGGCAGCAGTTTATAAAAGGAAATCAGGTTAGGTATGATAAGACATTATCTCATCATGAGTACAGTCAAACAGCAGTGGATCAGATTGTCCAGAGAGGCTGGGAAATCTCCATCATGGGAGAGTGCAGCCTCCAAGTTCCTGTTTCCATTAGACTGCACCAAGCTGTGTTTTTGTTACCTTTTTTTTTTTTAGTTTTATCATATAAAATGGGCAGCTTTACTGGCCTTCCTAGTTTGTATCAGTTAAGCTTTTGAAACATGTTCAGGTATTTTTAAATACTGCTGTGTAAGTTCCTTGTTTAATCTGACATATTCTGATTTATTATGTTACTGCAGTTATCTAAGGCAGTACTTTAAAAAATCAATGCATTGATTTTTTTTCAAACTTTCAGCTTAATTTTTGGTAATGTACCTAACACCCTTCCCCTCAGATCTATGGTGAAATGGCTGCATTATTTTTATACTGCAGTGAGGCTTATTTATTTAAACCTTCCCATTACCTTTGCAGCCAGACTCAATACCATTGGCTATTGAAACCATTCAAACTGTGAAACGAATGAGAAATGAAAAATGAAGTTGGATTGATTAATTTACTGCTGCATAAAATACAGCAAGTGGCAGTATACAAAAGATAAAATACAGTTGAAATTAGTTACTCAAATCACAGAATCACGGAATGGTTTGGGTTGGGACCTTAAAGCTCATCTTATTCCAACCCCCCTGCCATGGGCAGGGATGTCTTCTGCTAGAATTCCAATAGAAAATACTGAGTCTGGGGCAGGGGGAGGAGTCACAAAACTAGTCTGGGAGAAGCCAGTTTTACCTTGATGATGCAAATTAATTGGTTCCCCTTTTGGTCAAGTTTTAAAAGCTGTTTCTTGAGGTTTCCCTGGCTCTGCTCGTTCATGTCTTGGACATTGGTTTGATGTGGGGGTTTGTGCCTCCGAGAGTATTTTCTGAGAGTTTCCATGTCTAAAGGAGCTCTGTGAACAACTGTGAAGCTTTTCCTGAATCCTTCCTTGCCTGTGCATTGGTAACTGAACACAACTCTTGCCTGCAAGAGGCTGGTAGGAGGAGGTGGCAGCTGTGGGTGACACTAACAAGAAGCGGACAGTGCAATTCTCCGGCTGACAGATTGGATTTTGGGAAGGGGCTTGAAGCCCCAGCCCCAGTGTGGCTGTCCCCAGCCCCAGGTGTTCCTTCAGTCGATGTTTGTTTGCAGAGGCTGTTAGAGGGCAGCCTGGATCTCTGCCAGAGATGCAGGGAAGGAGGGTGGAGGTGGCATGCAGGCACTTTTCTCGTGCATTACAAGCTTTCCTAAGCCAGGGTGGTGCTGTTGGGGGAAGCACCCCAGGTGGATTGAGAGTAGAATTTTGTCATACCCTTTGCTCAAGACTAACTCCTTGGGCTCCCCTAAGGCACTGGCCTGGCAGAAAGCTGACGCCAGACAGCTCCTAGGGCTGTGTTGTCATGGGGCAAGTGCCAGTGAGGAATATTGGGATGGGAGAGAGGAGAGTTGTTGTTCAAATAAGGCATGGTTCTTTTGTGTTGGTGGGTAACATGGCTGACATTTAGGCAAGAGCAGTCCTGGGTGGCAAAACAGACTTTTCTGAATCAGGTCTTTTGGAAGCTGAATGAGGAGGAGAATAACATGAACCTGTGTGTTCTTGCAGTAACACATTCCTCACCTCGGGCCCCACACTCGCAGGGAGAATTAGTGAAGGATGAGAAGACTGGATCAGATGTTAATTCATGAAAATGGAAGTAATGCTTTAGTCTGAAAAGGGAAGGGAATGAATGTAGTTTTCCCAAGCCTCTAGTGTGCTAAACACTAGCTGAAGCTCCCATGAGCTATGGCCCCGTTGTCCCCAAAGCTCCCCTTGTTTCCCTGGTGTCACCCCACCTTTCCTGCACAACACTGTGAATATGATATCTGTAGCTCTTTTTAAAACTTTGGATTTTTCCATTAAAACTGCTCAGAGCAGGAAGTGCTGTCCTACTGCAGGAGCAGATGGGATGTGACCCCCAAACAGGGCACGGATAGTTGAGTAGTGGGAGAGAAAATTTAAAAAATTAACAAGAGAAGTGGCTTTGTACAGCAATTTGCTAATCAAATTTCATCTTTAACAAACCTAACTGACAATCAATTTCTAAAATACAAAAGCCTTTTAGAGGGAATAGTCAAGTATATCTTCACCAGAAAGATTAAACTAACTGGGATAACTTAATAAAGAGCACGGGATTTTTTTTTTCTTTTCTCTTCTTTT
>WEIU01007565.1:282343-346814 GCA_013389925.1 Aegithalos caudatus
TTTTTTTCTTTTTTTCTTTTTAGCAATCACTCCAGCAATGGAGTCACATTAAGCAGCAGTGTATTCACAGGACAGTAACTACCTCTCTCTCTCGGGGTGCTGAGGTTACCACACTACACACTCTAGCAGCAAAGCTTTCACTTTAAAGAGATTTGTTTTCCTTACCTCTGTGTTTCAGAAATGCAAGTCTGCTCTGTAAAGTGACTCTAAGGAAAATGGCATCTGGCAGGAGCAGCGGGAGTCCCTGGGGGTCCACAGTCCTTCCTGGCCTCCAGTTCCTTACTGTGACCCTCTGCAGGTTGGCCATGGGGCTGTGACAGTTCAGGGGGGCTTTGTCACCTCCTGTGTGCTGTGTGACAGTGAACTGTCCCCTGGGCCAGAGCTGTGAGACCACATTCCTGCACTGGGAAATCAGGTAATGGTGGGGAAGGTAAAAGGAGAATCTCGCTCCTGCCTCCAAGGCAGCAGGCAGCANAAAAAAAAAAAAAAAAAAAAAAAAAAAAAAAAAAAAAAAAAAAAAAAAAAAAAAAAAAGCAATAATATAAAATACAAACACTTTTGTATGTTGTTCATTAGTCAGCAGATCTGACTCTGCAAATTTATATATATATATACACAGACAGAGAGGAAATCTCTCATGTGAAAAGGTGCCATTTTTTTTCTAAACAGAGTCCCTTTTCAAACTAGAACAGCACTTTAAATAGGTTCCTCTTAAAATAAATAAAAAAATCTAAAAAAAAAATTAAAAAGCAAACCCTTTTCTGCCGCAATGCACTTTAACTGGTCAGATGAGTACAGCTGTGGCTGGCTGGGGACACAGCTGTACGGGCAGGCAGCTCCTGGGCAGCCACAGCTCGGGGGGAGCAACGTTGCCAGAGCCTTGGGCATGGCAGCTCTACCTCCAGCAGCCCCCCAGGCCAGCACGGCCCCACACTGCCCAGAGCAGCCCCAGCGTGCCCAGGCACTGACGGGGCTGCTGGCTCTTAGGGGACTTTGACATCTGTCAAGAGAAACCCACCCCTGCCTGGCAAGAAGATTTAAACCCCGTTTTTTAACAGGTTAGAAGTTGCACCCAGTTACAAGGCAGCTGGCGGCCCAGGGCTGAGCTGAGCTGAACAGCAAAGCCAGGAGAAAGCTGGTACTGGGGTTCTGGGGTTTTCCATGACATGAACGTGGAGCCCTCGTCAGTTCCGTTTGGTTTTTTTTCTTTATTAATCCAAGTTGGTGTGTCCCACATTGATTCTGCTCTGAGCTGGTTTGCAGAGTAACCATTTGTAACAGAAATTGTGCTGTCACCTTCAACTAGTGACCTATAAATCAAACCTTTTTAGGACAGGTGTCCTAACACTCAAGACTTACTTTCACATTTAAGAAATTTCCTGCTGTACTAATTATTCTTTTTTTATTATTATTTTATTTTATTTTTGGTTGCAGTCCTTATTTCAAGAAAAAAAAAAAAGTCAGTGTTCAGACTAGTCTGGAGTAGGCTGAAGAGTAAGCCTGCTGTAACTTGTGGATATCAGACTGTTGTTCAGTGATTTTCCAAGCTGTTTCCAAACTGGCCCTCCATGACTCCCCTTGTCCTCTCCCAGCAGGCACTGGCAAGCAGAAGCTCCGTGGCCATTGTGTCCAGGGACAGCCAGCACTGCTGGAGGGGGTGGCCAGGGGTGGAAGGGGAACCAGAGTTGTGAAGGGGGGAAATAAAACCAAGGTAGAGGGGACTGTACAATTGCATTGAAAGCAGTTTAGCAAAAAGCGCTCTCGTTGGACAGCTTTAAGAACAATGTGAATGAAAACTTAGCAACTTGGGTAAGAATCTTGGAAAATTCTATAAATGTATACTTGAAATTCTGTTTGTATTAAAAAAATGCATTTTCTTCTTTCTTTTAACACTGTGTAAAAGAACATTATGCATGTGAGTGGTTTGAGAATTAAATGGTTTAATACTCAGATCCTTGTCTGTGTCTTATAGCTGACAGGTCCTGACCCAGTGTGGATTTTCCACCTGGTCCTAGCTGTGAGCAGCTTGAGAGAGGTTGCACAGTGCCAGGCTGCTGTTCCTGGCAACTCAGATGGCTTCTGTCCTTTTTCGATGAGTTTTGTCTCACCTCTTCAGCATCTCAGCCCTTTTCAGTCTCCCCAGGAGGAACAAGCTCTGTGCTCTTGCTGCAGGCCAAGTTTGGGATGTTTTCCCAGCTGCCTATGGCAGGGGAAGTATTTTGGTTCAGTGCCATGCTAGAGATACCCAGGCATTACCTCAGCCCTCCTCTTTCACCTGTGCCCACCTCCACAGCCTGGAGCACAACTGAAAAAGGCAGAGATTACAGGAGGTTGTGTGTCTCTCTCAGTGACATTCACAGAGAGAAGATGGGATCCAGCAAGAACAGCCACAGTGGTAACTGCCAGAGGGCAGGGAGAGGAAGAGCTGCTTTCTCAACTCTTATTTTCAAAATGTTTGCCCTTTCCTCTGAGGGTCCCAGCCCTTCACAGCTTCTTTCCAAGGTAGTGCTCTGGGGGATCATGTCAGCCCCTCCAGGACACCTCCCAGATGGGCATGGTTTGCCACAGCCCGTGGGACAATGGAGGAGGTGGCTCTCCATGTCCCAGTCCCACTCTACTTGCCCAGGTGCTCAAACAATCCTACTAGGAACAGGAAAGAGTCAAATCCCTGATAGCTTCAAAAACCAGAGACCCAGTGATCAAATATCTGACATACCAGCTCTGTCCAAGTTAACTCACTCCCTGCTTGGCTGCTCTGGCAATTGCTGCCAAGAAAAGCCTTTACAAAGGTAGGTTATTTCCTCCAAAATCCAGAGTAAATGGCCCTCTGGGGAGTGCAACCCACTGTCTGCACACACCACTTCCATCACCTCCTGAGCACAGGAGCTGTGCTTTCACTGTTTGATTTGAAACAGCTGCCTGAAATGGAGAAATCTGCATCTTCAGGACAGCCCTGCTGAAAGTCCTACAGCAGTACAGCCACCCTGAGAGAAAAGAGGTCAGATCACACGTGGCCTGGCAGCAGGCCAGGATACCTCAGCTCCTGGAGTAAACTTGCAGATGAAATAATGTATTTTTATCAAAGCTACAGGTACTGGTTACCTTACCTGGGCACTGTCATGGTTCATGGGGACTGCTGCTACAGTAACTGTTAGATGAAATCTTAAAAATCTTGAAAAAGAGTTTCAAAGCCTTGGCTATGCAAGACTGTCACTAGTGACTCTCAGCACTTGGGCATCCAGGACACACCAGAGCTGCTGGCAAGCAGGGCTGTTGGCAGCTCTTCCACCCACAGGAGCTGCAGGAGGGTGTTCCTAGCCCAGCCAGCACAAATCTTAGGCTGCTGCTGTTGCACTCACCTTTTGGTGTGGGGCCCAATTTGTTGGAAAAGAAGAATTTAAGTAAGTCTAGGAAGTGTCTTAGTGTAAGCTGTGCATTCAGAGAGCAGTCTGTTACATACACATCTATAGGTTTTAATGAACCAAGCAACTAGAGGTACAGAGGGTTGGGCACAGGAAGGACAGCAGTGCTGGACTTGGGTGCCACAAAAATAGCGGTGCCAGATGAAACTCAGTTTTCCTTGCCACGGAGGACAGGACAGGTGAGGTGACCTATGAGCCCCCTCACCTGCCATGGCAGGGAAGGGCAGGGACAGCCCAGCTGGATGCAGTCCCTCCCTGCAGCTGGCACCAAAGAGCACAAACAACCAGCCCAGGAGCAGCCCAGGCTTTGTGGCTATACCCCACCTCCCCTTTTCCTGAGGCAGAGGAGGGAGAAGCAAGGCCCTACCAGCCCCTTTAGGAGCAGGGATCAGCTATTCTGCCCATGAAGATGATGGTGTTGAGGCTGGCTTCCCGGATGAAAAGCAGGAAGGGCCTGTTGGCATTGAAGATTTTTCTGTTCATAGGGAAGGAACGGCCTGAGATGGTGACAGCTGTGGCAGCTGAGGCCTCACTGCCTTCTTCATTCACCTGCCAGCCAAGAGAGAAGATGGGATTACAATACAGGCATTGTGCAGCATGGAGAGGGCTCACCCTCCTCCTCCACGGAAACCAGCCTCCCTTCAAAGCCCCAGACTGCTGAGAAGTGAACAATGTAGGTTTAGAGCTATTTTTTCCCCTTAATATTAGTTTATAAAAAGCAAGAGGAAGACGTGCTGGCATAAAACACAGCTCACCTCAAGGAAGGCTTTGTGGAAAGCCTCAGACACGTACAGGTCTGTGCGGCCCTCTGCAATGATACCTGAAATACAAAAATGTACAAAGGTAAAACTGTGAGTTTAGAGACAGCTCAAGAAAGAACTCATTCCCATCCTTCCTGGCCTGGGATCAGGCAGAAGGCGTGGCTGCCCTAAAACAAAAACATCCTCCTCCATGTGCAGCTGACTGCTCAACTGCCATGTCCTCAGTGCAGAGCAGGGCTGAGTGTCTGTGGTGGGACTTCACCAGAGTCCATCACTGACTGCAGCAACACACAACTGCTATCCTGTTCTCATTCCTCATGTGCTGCTGCACCTACTGCCCTGCCATCTAGGGAGGAACTGCTGCCCCTCACCTCTACCCTGCACTGCCCCATCTCCACATCTCACCTGGGAGTCTGGCATTTTCTGGACTGAAGAGATCTTCCAGCCCCATTTTCCTCAGCTTTTCCTTGACACTGAAGCTGTCCTCAACACGAAAGCGAGGGAGGTAGACAAAGAGAGACGTCTCCTCCATGGAATCTATCCAGCCCTGCAGCCTCTCCGATGTCAGGTTTCGCTCCACGTTTTCCAGCGGTGTCCCAGCACTGGGCAGGACCAGCACCATCGTGATATCATCCCCTTTGTAAGGCAGCTCCAGCACCTGGACTTTGTCCTGGGGGATGAATGTGTAGTGGAATTTGGACTCCTGGTACATAGTTGGGACTTGGCAGGTGTCACCATTGGCTTTGTGAAATATATCCAGTTTTGTGTTTGGAGTTGGGAACTGTGATTTCCAGTGCCCCTAAAAAGGAGAGGGGGAAAACAAACATGAGCACCATGTCTCTTCCGGGGAAGTGTGCTGCTGCCCATTTTTGTTAACTGTACCTTAAAATAAATGCTGTTGACCAGGACCAAAACAGTGAGATCATCAATACCACTTTCTGGGATCACTTCTGTAATGCGCTTCTCTGTCTTGTTAGCCACCCACTCATTAATGATCTGCCTGGAAAGTTCTGGCTTCTCCTAAAGGAAGAGACCAAAAAAGGATTAAGCCAAGGGTTTTAAACACCTCTTTGTACCCCTTCTGCAGGTTCACAGGGTATGTGCTGGGGGAGGACAATGAAGCTTAGGTGTGATGAGAGGCTGTGGTTAAGGTGAGCTGTGACCAGAGGAGCTGCATCCCAGATTCTGTACTGCTTTCACTCGTGTCCCACACACCCAGAGCACATCCTCTGGGCAAAAACAGCAATGGACTGGGGGTAGGGAGTGGAGCCAAACAAAAAAGCAAAAGCCTGAGTAGTTCAAACTCACTTTGAAGTTCAAGGGCCAGAGTTTTGCTCCATAAACTATTTCACTGATGTTCTGGTAAGTCTCATTGAAGACCAAAGATTTCTCCCCGAAGAGACGGTTGGCTGACACCAGCTCTGAGGATTTGTTTGCTTTCTTGTAAAGGCGGCAGTTCAGCTTGGCAAAGAAGAAATGGATCTGATCCGATGTCTTCTCCGAAATGGTGTCAAATTGAAAAACCTGAACAAGCCAAACAGCAACAAGGAATCCATGAGGAGGCTCTTGGGCCTCAGAGGAAATGGTGGTGCAGCCCTTGCCTCAACAGCAACAAATCTGCTTCACCCTCTGTGTGTGGGAACCCAAATTTATGGAAGATCAGCACATCACCAGCCCAAGACCTCCTTTGGAGAGTCTAAATGGAGGATTAAACTCTGCTCAGATGTGGAGGTGCTGCTCCTCTTGCCAACACCAGTTTTGTTGGTCTCTCTGCCCTGCCTTTGACTGGCCCCAGCTTCCCCTTTAAGTGCTGTTAAAACTAACATGGTGTTCATAACCCCCTGCCACACCCCAGAGAGGATCATTGCACCAACAGGGCCTAGGAGCAGCTCTTGGGTCACACCAGGTCATGGGAGGACTCACATGTGCTAAACCCTCGTGTGACAATGCTAAAGGCTGCTCCTCCCCAGGAGGAATTCTCATGGCCTGTTTAGTACTTCTGGTACGTCTTATCTATTTTTACAGGGAATGGAAATATGTAGCAATCATTTTGAGGGTAGATTCTTGCAGCCCAGGGAATTTTTTTCCTGCCAGCTGGAAGGACAATTATGATTTGTCTACTGCTATCCAACCTCAGGGCTTTAAGGCACAGAAAATCCCACAGCACATTGCTCTTTATGAACCTCCAAGGTCTTTGGCACCATTTCCTGTAATGAAATGCTGTGTTAGCAGCCATTTCATAGGAAAAAGGGGGATTAGGAGTGTAGGTGTGGGTGGTTCGTTGGGAGACGGTTCCCCCTTCCAGTGGGAAGGGCTGCCCAGAGTGGAATGCACAAGTGAAGATTTTGGAGATGTGGTTACAGCTGCTCCACTCAGGCTGTGTGGAGACCCCCAGCATTATTTGTTCCAGAGACAGGATCTGTAAGGACACCAACAAAGGGGACAAGCAGAGCAGTTTGAGTCACATCTCCTCATTGCAGGAAGAAAGGCTCCTCTGGGCTGAGGTCTCCCACTGGAGAAAAAGGTATGGACAGCATCAAACCCCACACAGCAGGGGAACTGTCAGGTGAGTGGGTCTGACATTGAGAAGGGTGCTGGGACAGGCAGGGAGTTAAATTAGTTGCATGGAAGAGCCAGAACTCAGAATTACCTCTTAGTCTGGGATCAGAACTATCCCCTGAGTATAGGCCTAACAAGCGGAGGGAGAGGCTCCCCTGCCCTGGAAGTCAGGTGGACTGCAAGGTCTCCCATGTGTATGATTTTTGTCCCAAGGAAGAGAGAGAAGGAATGTGAAAAAGTCCCTCTGCCAATGGGAGTTGATATCATGGTTTTTCCTGCTTTTTACGTAAGGAGAAGTTCAGCTCAAACTGCAAGAAGCAAACTGTTGCCATTCCCTTCCCTTCCCTCACCTTCCAAATGGGCTTCCTTTCCTCCAGATGAAAACTAATCTCTCAAGCTCAGGAATGCTGGATCCAAACAGGGAGTAAGGGGAAAGAGCTGGGATCTAAACAAATCCAGAGACGGGGTTTGGAGCAACCCGGTCTAGTGGAAAGTGTCCCTGCCCATGGCAGAGGGTGGAACGAGATGAGTCTTAAGGTCCTTCCAACTTGGGATTTCCTTCCCAAGGCAAGGAGCCGTCCTGACCCTGATCATTAGCCATGATCACCTTTGCTGTCTTTCAGACCTGCCACAGGAAAAGGCCGAGGAATCTCCACCAACCTCCATGAGCTGCTGGAGGGTGCTGCCACAGGCTCCAAGCTTGGTCATGGCGAAGGCTGTGGAAATGCTGAGGGGTGACATGAAGATGTTTTCCCCATTGTCCTTGGAGTCAGCCAGGTACTTGTAGAAGACGACAGCAAACCGAGAGTTGGCTTTGGACAGCTCCCAGACGCGGGGGTTGGTGGATTCCGGGAGCTTGTCCTTTGCTGGCTCTCGCCCCTCAGCCTCCTGGGGCTTCCTTTCGGGGTTGCGGTAGATGCAGATGGGGTTGACCGGGATGTCGCGCGGCTTTGCGGTGCAGATGTCTTCCACGCTGTAGTGCTCGGGGGCGGCCAGCCCCCACACGCTGAGCAGACACAGCACAAACAGATGCATTGTCCTGGAACCAGAGAGAGAGCTTAGACATGCTGCCTGTCCGTGACACCCGTGCTGCCGCCGGCATCGCAGGGACAGGAGCGCCACGGTCCTCTCCAATCATCCTCTTGCCCTGGACCTGCAGGATAAACGAGGACAGACAGATAGCAGGAGGACAAGCCTGCTGTGAGCACACAATGCTTTTAGAAGCAATACACTGAAACCAGTGTTTTCCCAGTGACCTTTGAACTTGTGAGTTCTCCCACTGGCCAGCGAGGTGGCTACAGTGTAAGGACCCTGCCAGGCTCACCTCAGCTTTTCCAGTTACTGATGTAGGAGATACTATGGCAGAGAATAAAGGTGAGAAGGAAGTTGGTCCCTCCATGGACTGAACATCTCTAATCCCCAAAAAATTGTACTTTATAAGCATGTATGGTATAGCTGGTACATCACAGCAATTCCTGTCCAAAGTTCATACCACCTCAATGCAAACTGCTTATCCTTGGTACCTAAAGGGTACAGGCTAATGGTAATTACTGTGTTCCAGCAAAAGACTCTGAAAAATCTCTCAGGAAGAGAGAGATAATTTATATTTTCCCCTTTGCTAAAGCACAATGAGCCTCAGAATTTAAGTTAATTTTCAGTTGAAAGGAACCTTAAATATCATCTGGTTGCACCCCCTGCCATAGGAAGGGACACCTTCCCTAGACCAGGTTGTTCCAAGCCCCGTCCAAGCTGGCCTTGGACACTTCCAGGGATGGGGCAGCCACAGCTTCTCTGGGCAACCTGTGCCAGGACCTCACCACCCTCACAGGGAACAATTTCCTCCTAAATCCCATCACCCACCAGCTCTGGCAGCAAGGAGCAAGGCCTCATGAGCCATCCCAGGGCCAACAGGGCATGTCCTGCAGGCTGTGGTTCTAAGATGCCCTTTGCATGACTGTTTTGTTTATGTATTCCATGGGAGGAAGCTCAAGCACCACAGCCACAACAGTTTGGGAAACACTTCTGGGAGGGGCTGGCAGCCTGCCCAGACCTTGCCTGCTACAGGGCACTTTTTCAAACATGTGTCTAAGTTGGGTAAGTCTCTGCCTGCCTTCACATACTGCCATGCCTACCAAGCATTCCCTTCTGAGAAACTAAATTAAAAGTCACCTGCATTTAGCACTGGTGACCTCCATGTCTGTGATCTTTCACTGCTGGTGGGCCAGCACCTGCTGAAGTGAAATGGGAGCAGCTCAAAGGCTGATCTGGGATGAAGGAGACCTCTGGGCTCTTCCACAACCACCGCCCTGGGCTCTTGGCCAATGACTTCATCTGTGCTCCAGTTCCTCTGCAAAAGCAGAAACCACCTCATCCACCACCTGTCTGGAGCCACAAGGCAGTGTGATAGCACAGGAAAACAAGAGGGACTCACTCAGGCCATGGCCATAGCTCTCGCTGGTAATGACACATAAATTATCTGCAAAAGGTTTAGGACAGATGCAACACCACAAAGGGTAAAAAAAAATCTGAAAACGGAGGGAAGTTAACTAATTACAAAAACAAAAAAACAACCCTCAGGGCAAGAGAAAGGAAAAATATTAAGACAATTGAAAATACTCCAGGAAGTGCTATTCTTCCGAAACTTTCAATCTCACAGGAAAAGTTAGCCAGCAACAAGCCAGACATGCTGCAGAGTTCTGCAATGCTGGGGTCAGGAGCAGAGCACTTCACTGCCTGCAGCAGCCCTCCCTCACCCACGTGGTCCTGAAGCTCCAGCAGCACCCACGCACTTGTGGCCAGTCCCACCATGGAAAGGACAATCTCACCATGGTCCCTCTGTCACTCCGCTCACCTCCAGGAAGAGGCACGTCCTCACCCTGTCTCCACAAGGACAAACACCTGCTTCTGTCAAGGCAGAAACAGCTCGTGGTGTTTGCCATCACACAAAGTGCTGCTAATCCAATCTCATATTTAAAGGCCAAAGCACAGGAGTGGGGAGGGCACCTCCATCCTCACCCTGTCCTCATTAAATGAGAAAGATTCCCTGTTTGTACTCTGCAGTAAGGTCCTGACTCCCATCAATTCAGGGAAGATACAGGACTATATGCTAATGCCTTAAATGTACTTTACCATCCATTAAGGTTGACCCAGCCTCTGACACATCCAGCCTTGTCTGTTACAGGCAAGAGCCCCTGCTGTTTCTTAGACAAGCTCTTTGTTGTAGAGTTTGGCCAAAACCCACTCCTCCTCCCCCCACAGCTCTGCAACACTCCCTTTTCCTCTGCAGCACCAACACACACTCCATGTGTCAACCTGGAAGGATACCAGAAGTATTCCCAAGACAGCACTGTCTGAAAGGGCTTACTGGCAAGGGGGAATGTAGAAATTAGAAAAGGTTCTTACAAGGGTGAAGCAACAAGAAGTGTAGAAAGCCAAGAAACAATTTGGTGATTCAAAATCAGAAGGCTCCAGGGAAGCATCGAGAAACTCCCCGATCCCTTGGCTGCTGTGCAACGTGGCTGGCTCTCAGCAGCAGGCACCATTTCCATCCCACTGTTCCATGGCTGTAGGACAGGATCATTAACTGGCCTTGCAGACCCCCAGCACCCCCCTACTGGACCTACTGGGGCTTCTGGTAGTGGTGGGAATGTCCCACAGCACCCACAAACAGCGCTACACAGCCCAGCTAATGCAAAAGAGCTCAAACCATTTTGGGATTAATTTAGGCACTGGAGAAACTTTCCCCACACCCCAAAACCAAAGGCCAAAGCAAACCAGCAGTGCTCTTTCACAGCCAGCAATTACTCAGGGCACCCTGACTTCATTAACTGCCTTCCACACCACGATTGGTGCAGGCTGGGGATAAAAGTCAAGCCAGACAATGTAGAAAGCTTCATGAGAGCTAGGGTGGCAGGGCCCTCTCAAACAGAGCAAAAAGCCACTGTGGCAGCATCTAAAGTGGATAGGCTCCTACTATAGGAAAAGAGGCTGTTTCAAGGAATTAATTTACAATGAAAGATGAGTGGAATCTCTTTCTCTTACCTGCCCCTATACCTCCAGCCTTCTGCTTTTAGGTGAAAAATGCAAATTTTTGAGAGAACAGTCTTGCTTGAGCCCAAAGCAGTTTCCCCACTGGATTTCTGTGCTCAAACAGAGCTGAGACAGCAGCGGGGGTGGTGGGAGGGGAGTAGGATGCTAAGGCCAAAGGCTGATGACCAGCTGCCGAAGGTTAAGCAAAGAGTAAGAAAAAAAGAGGCAATGTTTAGTTTGAAAGAGGTTTTAAAGTTCAATCTGACAAGGGAGAGTTTGAGCACCCACCCCACACGAGTGCCATATGCCGTCAGTTTTTGCTGACAGAAAATGAACTGCTTATCCCATGAGAAAAACCTCAAACCCTTCAAGTGTTTGAATAAAATGATATAAGCTATTTGTAAATCTAATTTTGGGATATCACAGCTAAGCAAAATGTTTCCCCCATGTGTCCCAAGCAGTGTCACCTGTTCCCCATTTGCTAAACAGACAGAAGTTGGGAGAAATTGTCCCACTTCCCATTCTGCAGTTTCAAATACATCTCATCTTAAACACACTCACCTGGAACAGGGTCCCCTGGGAATGGTCAAAGGCCCAAGACTGCCAGAGCTCCAAAGGCATTTGGACAACACTTCCAGGCACAGGGTGGGATTGTTGGGAGTATCTGTGCAGGACCAGGAGTTGGACTCTGTGATCTTGGTGGGTCCCTTCCAAAGCAGGATTATTCTGTGATTCTGTGACCTTTCACTTGCACAGCTGGAAAGTTGGGCATTAACAGCAGCTCCCCCAACTCCTGTCCAGATTCACAAGGCAGAGTAGTGAGCAGGACTGAACACGATTTCTGATGCAGGATGCAGCTGCTCTACAAATTCTGCAGCATTGCCCCCTGAATTTCAAATCCCAGGAACAGGCTGGCTCAGCAGGTGCTGGAGCCATCCTGTTCCAGGCCTTGGCCTCCAGTAAGAGGAACATTTTCCCTTAATGGAAAATGCGATTGCAAATTAGTTTGGGTTAAGTAAAAGTGTCAGTTACTGTGTCAGTATGGGAGACAGTTAAATGGGACAGAGATTGTGGAGATAAACTGAAGGGTAATGTAAAAAAAAAAAAAAAGTCCTCCACGAGAAAGGAAGGACTCACATTCTGTACCTTGTTCCTTCAGATGCCTGCTGGTTTAATTTTTTGAGGTAACTGACATGCTCACAGATCCCAGGGTTTTCAGAGTGATTAGGGATGCTCTACACCCAGGCAGACATCCAAGCACAGGTTTCCACTTATCCAGTGCTCAGAGATAGTTTAAAGCAGTAAAACCAAAAGCAAACAGCTATGCAGAGCTCCCACAGAGCTCCCAATGCATTTATTCTAGGGTAGCTGAGTAAATCCATCTTTTGAATGCAGTATGTAAATGGTAATTTATGGCTTGTTCAGCTCCAAGCAACAACCCAGCACTCGCATCTGAGCAGAGCCATCCCTAAGGACCACCCCGAGATGGGCAGTGTGCTAATACAAACTGCTAGATCCTTCTTAGCTCTGAGGGGCTGGTTTACACCCAAAGCTGCTGCTCCCAGACTCAAAGCAAAGGTCAGAGGCTCAAAACCATCCAGCACCAAAGCCTGGCAGCCTGTGGTAAGGCAGATGAAGCATCACGCTTTGGTTTTAGTGTCTCCCTTTTAGTCCTGGAGACAGGGAGTTGGGAGTTCACACTTAGGAGGAAGGAGGTTACAGAAACAACTGAACACATCCTAGCTGGAAAGAAACAGCTCTTAAACATACCTGATTGGTGAGGAGGAACATAAACTGCCTTAATTTTGTTTTGTGCTTTGGGTGTTCACTGTTGAGCTTCATGGCTACACACAGGGAAAATGACTTGAGATGGGATCAAGGAATCTCGTAAGTTAGCCTTTTCAAGATTCTTTCTATCCTGCTGTCCAAAGGCAAAACAATTCCAGCAGGTACCATCCACTTGAGCCTGGTCTCCCCTCTTTTCCACAGAAAGAAATCCAGTATGATTCCCCCAATCTCTCTTGATGCAGAGCACCCACCACATCCTTCCAGAGAGATTTAACTCCACAGTGCATCAGGTCTTCCTTTTAAAAGCCAGCCATTATAGGAATTCAGGTCTCTTTTATTTCTTCTGAAGTCACTCTGAATCCTCAGGTTAGGGGATCCTGTCCCCTCAGACTAGGGAGAAAGGGTAAAGGAAACCATCACCAACTGCTACTTAGTTTTCTGCTGGAATTCCCACTAAATACAATTCTTTTACAGGAATTGAATGCTTCAAGTCATCCAGCAAGTAAGTGTGAAAGTGTGAGGGGGGCTAATAATGAGCAGTGATGGGCTTCAGTCTGGCAAAACACACTTTGCCTTGACCCATGGTGCCCAGGCTCAAGACAATTAGTAATGAACATTGTGCACAAACTCGAGGGGCAGAAGGCTGTGCTTGCCCTGGAGTAGGAGAAGGGACAGATTTTCAGTGAAGCAGCAGCCTCATCCAGTTTCAGATTTACAGACAATGACTTTAGTTAAAGACCACAAAAAGGTGCGAAAGGAGAAGACTAAAACCCACAAAGCAGACTGTGGAGCAAAACTTATTCTCAGTTTAAGCCAAGTTCTACACCAGGCTCAACATTAGACAAATGCTGCTCACTCCTTGCTCTGAAGGGTCTGGTTTGCTTCTGAGCAATTAACAAAACTCATTATTTAGAGTATCTTTTGTTCACCTCTGGTGAACAAGTGAAGGAGCCACTTTGTTTACAGGTCAAAAGAGAGCAGACCAAACCCAGGAGACAAGTGGCCTCTGCTATTTGGCATCTCTTGTGCTCCAGCCCGGCAGAGAACACACACACCTTGAGCTGGTGAAAATCTTAACTCAGATGGTCCAACAGTCTTACACCTCACACAAAATTTGGAAGAATGTACACTCATTCCAGACAAAAAACAAGAGATATTTCAAAGTATTCTTCATTAATTTATCACTTAATATAAATGCTGACAAAAAAGCAGGTAAGACCTTGTAGACACTTCCATCTATTTACAAACCAAATAGTGAATCACTTTTCCACTCCTTTTTCTTTGTTCAATCTGCAAAGGCCCCTCAGACATTCTGTGAGAGCAAGGTGAGGTTGAATAGCTTTAAGAGGGAGAAAAGCAAGGTGAAGAGAGAAGAAGAAATAGCATTTCAACATATAAGTTTTTCTATATAACTGCCATGCATGTACAGTAGGTCTCCACTCCCTTGTTCTCTCACACAGAGTGACAGTGTTGGCTCTGTAGATCTCAGAATTAAATAAAGGTGACCAATGCTGATTTTCACATCTCTGGATGCTCTTGCCTTTTGCCTCCTTCCATGCATTCTGTCCCACTTCAGCAGAGCATCTAGAAGGTTTTTCTTTCAACTCTACAAATATATTGTAGGAGTAAAGACACAGGGAGCTGGATATAGAGAACTTTCTTCTACTCCTTTTATTATCTGTTTTCCCAAAAGATAGCAAAGCATCTAACCTTTCCTGGGAAAGACAGCAATTCCCCATGTACCTCTGAACATCTCCCCCATGATCAGGCCTGTGCATACAAGACTTCATAATTCCCCTGAACTTGCAAAGAATTCAATTAATGGAATTCTTCTTGTACATTCTACTTCATCTCTACTCCTATTGCAAATGTTTTGATAGTTACAAACAATAAATATCCACAGTATCAACCCAGAGTCAGCCACTCCCATGAAGGATTGAGAATTTTTTGTTTATGGGAGAGACTGGAAAGGAAGAAAACAGGAGAAGGAGAAAACCAGGAAAAACACAAGGAGAGAATGAATGATATTTTGTTTACCACTGATTCATGAAAACAGCAGATGGAATTTCACTTATCTAGATCCTAAATAAATTTAAGAAATAGTTCATAATCTGACTCAAATCTCATGGTCTCCTTTATTACCTAGACTATCCTTTATTTTATTTTTTATTAAATATACCTCTGCAGGGCACAATCACATACAATCAATACGATTGGATAATTACATGAGCTCTATCCCAAGCATATATGCACCAATGTTAAAAAGTTATTTAAAAAACCAAACAAAACAACCCAAAAAATAAAATAAACTCCACCCAAAAAGGTGATAATGACTGCAGAATGTCTCGGGGAGACTCGTAAGGAACTAACAAGAGCAAAGAAAATTAGACTTACAAAAACCACAAAAAATATCATATATCGAGAAATCCCACAACTGGAAGTAGATGATTTCAAAGGAGAAGTGGGAGCTGTCATATAGATCCCAAAATTCTTCCTCCCTCCTTTCACACACGTCTTGCTTCACCTCTTCCTCCCCATAGCAACAAATACAAGAGGGGGAAGAGCTTAACACGACACTACCAGTTAGAGAAAATAGGGAAAAAGAGCCAAGCTGCAGAACAGTTGCTAAGCTGACTTCAAGGAAAGATCCTTTTAGCATGGAAGCTGCTTACACAGCAAGCAGAGGCTAAAGGGGGAATGGGAGCTCCTTAAAATTAGGAAAAACTCTCAAAGTGATTAGTTTTGCCCATGTTGATCAGCTGCACTTACGAGAGGCTGAACAGTACCAATTGTGAGCTGTGCAGCAGCTGTGATGGCAATGGGATTGCTTCTTCCTCTCAGGTTGCTTCACCCATTTATTCAAGGCTGCTGCAAATTTCTTTTTAAAAAGCTACGAATAAAGAGGTCGGTGCACACCTCCAGTTGTGGGATCCATCTGATATACAATCTGGTTTGGATGCCAAAGACTTGTGAGAACTGTCTGCCACAGAAGTATTAATAAAATCTTTTTAACATTACGAAGAAGCAAATAATTTCTTGAGCATCAAATACTCCACAATATTTTCTTTTTTTTTTTCCACTTACAGATACTTTTACCCCATATACATTTCACATGTAATTCCATCATGTCTAATGCTTTATATTTCCAGAGACTGCACTACCTGTTGCTTCTGTCTTTCCCAATATTGTATTTTTCAAATGGAAGTGGACAATTGTGTTTTCCTAAAACTTCCAGGTCTTCAAAACAGTTGTTTCCTGCCATATGAAAACATCCAACCAGTGTATCCAAGGAAAGCTGCCTTGCTGGATGAAGTTAGGCACCTAAACCTTCCCAGCTGCTGAAGACTTTGCAATTAGCACTAAAAATCATACACAAACTCACTGGAATTGCAAAGATTGCCTGGGAAAGATCATTTAATTATTCATGTTACTAAGCTACAGACATCCAATTTTGATTATTATGGCCACATATTTTAAGCATCAAATGACTATTACGTTCCTGATGCAGACAAATCCACGTTGCCGTGCGCTCTTTATATTGGGAAATTTCAGAAAAAACTGCAGCCTCTTTGCTTGCCACACTTCCCGTGGAACAATCTTACACTTGCCAATAGGAAATAAAATTATAAAGAAAATAAATGTTAAGTTTGTTCTCCTTTCTCTGCTAACCAGGGCTCTAGCTGCATCACAAGAAGTACTTTGAAGCCTGCGACAACACTATGCAGTTACATTCTTCTTCCTACAGAAGAATAAAGGCCACATGTTAACTGTAGAAGGACGTGCTGGGATAACATTTCCCCAAATCCCTTTCCTATGTTGTGTAACTAGAATTAACTTAAGTCTCTGTCATCCCCTGACATTCCAACAGAAATACATGCACTTGGTAACAGTTGACTATGGAAATGAAAATTCCCAATGAACTTTCTGACATTTTAAGAGTCTATTTGAATTGAGAGCAAATCAATTTGTGCTACCTAACAATCTGTATGTTGATTTACCACAAGTAACAACCACCCATCTCTTGGCACTACAGCTGTACACAAAAGGTGGCTTAGAAGAGCTGCTTCATTTTCCTCAGAAATTCAGTTTACACTTACTCAAGCAAGGTGGATGTTTTTCCAGTTCATAACTCCATTACCACGTAGACAACTCAAGAATTCTTGCTCCCTTTTTTTCACAGGGGAATTTTTTCATTGTGATACAAGAAATTAGGTTGCTGGCAGGCTAACTTTTTGGGGGTTGTTTTTAAATCAGCAACATTAGGAGGCAGGAATGGAAGGCTGTGTTTTGGAAAGTGAATGATGACAAAATCTGAATATGAAGGTAACATCATAGCCCAGCAGCATAGCTCTGTGTTCCTTCTGTCTATCCTAGGATCAAAACCACTTCTCCATACACACACAGACAAGCACAAAAACTTGCACACTGCATATGTTTGGATCTTTTCTCCCATTTTTGAGCAGAGAAGGTGGCTGGCACACCCATTGTTGAGCCTCCTGAATGCTGACATAGCATTTCTGGCACCATAAAAGCAGGTCTGAAAAAGCCAGTCCAGGAAAGAAACCTTTTACTGGGGGTCTTTCAGATGACTGTCCTGTAATTCTGCTTTGTTATAGTCCAGAATTATAAATGGCAACGGAAATGAGGGTGTATGCTACTCGGACTTTAAGAGATTTCTCTTTGAACCTAAAAACTTCAGTAGTAATCCCCTGAGAGTTTGAGTAGCTCAAGGAAGGGAAACGCCAGCAGCTTTCTTGCATTATTAATAAAAATCTCACTCCTGACCCTTTCTAATATAAAATTTTCCCCACCTTACTCAATCCATGCTTTGAAGAGACAATATCATCACAAGTTTGGTTCTTCCACATCTAATTTAATGCAATGCTAGTGGTGTTTCACAAATCTTTTCGGTCCCACTGGACTGGGAAGTCAGTCACTTTTGTAACACAGATTTATCTTTTACTGTAACTAAAGAAATTTT
Source organism: Aegithalos caudatus (assembly GCA_013389925.1). Classification (NCBI taxonomy): domain Eukaryota; kingdom Metazoa; phylum Chordata; class Aves; order Passeriformes; family Aegithalidae; genus Aegithalos; species Aegithalos caudatus. Next base: position 299,884 of record WEIU01007565.1, read on the forward strand.
CAATCAGTATTCAATTTAGAAACACTTAAAAACAAGGCTTCTTGGATTATAACATTTCTAAGTTCCTTCTCCCTCTCTAAATGAGCCATTCAGTCAGCTGAGAGAATGCATGAGAGACTGAAAAACACATCACAACACCTCAGATACATCTCAGTACATTGCAAATCGTATGACTAAATGGAATGATTTTCCACAATTCAATGTATGGGCAAGGCTTGACAATCATTAACTTCTGCAAATTGTTATTAGGATAATACAGTCAACTCACAATACCCTACACAAGTGTCTGACAATCAAAATGGCTACACCAGGGGGAAAAAAGTGTAAAGCACAAGTCTTTGGCTCTCCTTAAAAGAAAAACAGCAGTTTACCATGTTTATACAGATCCCCCGTTTGCCTACCAGTAGGGGCAATATCACATTTGTGCATCACTGAGTAATAACACCATTAGAAAAGGCAACTTCACAGAAGTTATTGGCTAAGCGAATTCATTTGAATGCTCTGTTTTGAGGCAGCAAGCTGTCACTGTTACACAATCAGGGAGGGTGGGAGGGCAAGCCACAGGAGAAAGACACGTAAAAAGGGGAGAGACTGCTCAGGAAAAATCAGAGAGAAGAACAGGGATAAAAGTGCTGCTAGCTTGAAAGGTGCTCTGATCTACAGAAAAAAAAAAGTCCTACTCTGAAATGGGACAGCATGCAAGGGCAGAAGAAAAAGTTTAAAACTTCTCCTATTAAGAAAAAAGAACTGGGTCACAGGACAGACAGATGAGATGTTGGCAGAAGGAGAATACCACAGAATAAACAGACATCGCTTCTATACTGACTGCATCACTGACACACTGAAGCTTAACCTACCACTTGAAGCTTCCTATTCTGAAGGTTTGTCCATGTTGTCCGTCTGGCTGAAACCCAGATATCAATGAGGGTTCAGAGCTGTCTGGTGTAGCAGAAAATTGAACCTACCTACCAAAGGACACAGCAGAGCTGTGACACCATGGTGATACTGCTTCTTCCTGCCCAATAGAAGGAACTAAACCACTTGGCAGCCAAGCCCAACTTCACTGAGGTGGCCAGAATTCCTGTATGACTGGGACAATGATGGGAATGAGTGTAGCAAGATAGAGTCACTCCAAACATTTTCAGGCTTGTTAGCTGTAAACTACATACAGAGCTATCTGTCCTCCTGGTCTCTCAGTTTTTCCACAAAACCGGAACGTTTTAGGTGCAGTTTCCAGAAAAAAACTTAAGAGCAAGTGCTGCATTTTGCTGTTTGATTTGTTTAATCAACTAAACTTCTGGAAAAAAAGCAGAAAAGCGGTAAGAGGAGGAGGGGATGAAGCAAAGTCAAAAATCAATGCTGTTAGTAGACATCAAACAAACTATTTAACAAGCCAAACTATAACTTTGGGGAAACAGGGCATTCACCTGGACACATTGATCACAAGGACATTATGCACAAAGTACACCACAGAGAACTGGATGAAGGAGAAAATAAACCCAGTAAGGTCTCCCTTCTAATCCATGGATTTTGGAAGCTGCCATCATATGTAGGTCAGCAATCTAAATAGTGCTTACTGAAGAATTCCAGGAGAAAATGTGGAGAAAAGAATAATCCCTAACCTGGTAAGTGAACTGGGAAGTAAAAGGTGAAGAGGTTTTTGTCCCTCCAGATCTTCTTCCTAGTATTACATATGAATCCGTAGTGGCCAACCTATCATATCCATCTTTGAAAATTAATTTCACATCCACAATGACTACAATCAAAAAAAGGCACGTTCTGGGCTTGTCCTCCTAGATTAGAATATTGCACTAATTATCTTGACGAAGATGAACTCCCTGTGTTAATAAAGACACAGCAGGAAGGAGCAAACTAATTAAAATGAAGGAACAGTCTGACCTGAGGGTGGTGCTCTGCACTGAAGGATGAGAGGGCCCAGGGCCTGTGTCAGGTGACTTGGGAGCAGGCAGCCAGGAAAAGACCTTCACCCTCCTCATGCTCAGGGCTGAGAAGAGAGGAACAAACCTGATGGGCTCCCAACTGCATCACCCCAGTTCTGCTCGGCTCCAAGGGGAGTGGCTGGAATGCTTGGCTTCAAGTATAGGAGATACAGATGGATAGGGGCAAGGGGAGATGAAGCTGTTTCAGTGCAAAGTTGATTCTTTGCAAAAAGTTAAAAGAGGCGTTAGAAAAAAGCAAGCTTCAAACTACTCTAGGCAATTAAGAGGCCAAAGTTCAACTAAGAGTGAAATAAACCTGTGTTAAGACACATGGAAAGTGATGGGGGGGTGTGCTGAAAAATGCTTTTATTTTCATTCAGTGCTTCTACCTCCCAGACATTTGATCACAACAGCTGCGCTCATGCGAAAAAATTCTTAAAACATACCCAATATATATACAGATATAACTATGTATATATGTATATATATATTTATATATAAATTTTTATTTAAATAAAAAAGAAAGCTCGAATCCCAAGCCAATATGTGTATCAAATCCTTGACCAGCCAGGTCTGTAGGGCATAATCAAATTCAATGTGAAATAGTATATAAACGCGGTGCCTTGACTGGGCAAATTAAATAATTGCTACTCAAAAGAGTCTTCTGTTTGGACTCTCCTACTGGTAGGCAATAGTGAGACTGTATCCCCTCCCACCCCCCTTTTGTTTTATTTAACAGTATGATGAATGCAAAGCTTAGCCCAAGGTTGCTATAACCTCAGCAGGAGTTAAGGTTAAGGAAGAAAAACTAAAACCCAAGAAAGTTTATTAACTCTTGCTTTACCCAACCAAAGCAATGCAGTAATTTATTACATAACCAGTGCTTTCCCACTTAGTAGTCTAACCCAGAAAGAAAAAAATGAGGACAGGCCAAGAAGGTAAAGAGGGAGCAGCACTTGAAAAAACATTCTCAAGAGGTCCTCATATCCAGGATCTTACCTCAGCATATGCCAAAAATTAAAAAAATGTGCAGCAAGAACAAAATCTTTAATTAAAAAAAAAATAAATCAAAGACACGGCTTCTCTGGCTTATGCCTACAAAGCATCTACTTAGAGAAGTATCAGATCTATCAGGCAAAATTTGCTTCTCAATACTTCTGGCAAGATCTGTGCTGCACCTTCAGGGGCTACTTTGGTGCAATTCTCCCCCCATGGAACAGGAATTCCGGGTGGATGCACTGCAGCCCTGACAAACTGCAGGCTGATACTCAGGTGTCGATTCTAACATACACAGATCTTAAACAATGCCAGCCTTCAAAAAGCACCACACCTTGGCAAAGACTGTCATTTGTAGTTTAAATTCAGCGATTTAAGCAAGAAGCTCAGGTTAAGCTCCTGGCCACAATGAGAGGAATTGCATAACGTTTGCTGCACATCTTTTGACGCTGCAATTCACAGCTACTCTCCAACCCTCGTTCCTCGTTTATCCTTAAACCACACAAGGAAGTGGCCTAATTCTTTTAGTAAGGTAATAAGGAACTATGCACTGGGTATGTAATAATACCAAAATAAAAGAAAAAACCTACTTCATTAAGATCATACAATTAATCAAACAGAGTATATATATAATATCTTTTTTTTAAGCCCTGGGATTCAAGGCGTCCAAAGTTATTAAAATAAAGTTCATTCACAGAACAAAAACAAATTTAATTTGAATTGCTTGCAGATACTGCTAATTTTCATTTTTTTAATTAAAAAATGCGTTAATGTGAACTATGTGCAGGATTTGTTTCTAGTAGTTGTGTTTGTGCACATTGCCTCTGGACCTGCTGCTCTGCTACTGCTGCTGCTCCTGGGTTTCTCCGATCATCCCTGGGAAAAAGCCACGAGATGGAAGCTGCGACGCCCCCGCAGAGGAACCGCAGGGTGTGCTGGCCTCACGGAGCAGATGTGGCTGCCACCCCCGCCCGCTGGGAGTCACGGCCATCCCCTCCCTCGGCCTCCTCTGGCAGGCTGAGAGATGCCATGTTGTTGGACAGGAGAGCCATGTTCTCTTGGGTCAGCGCTGAGCCGTTCGGAACATCGCTGCTGAAGGGAAGTTCAGAGAAAGGGAAGTGCGTGAAAAGAAGCAATTTAGGAGACTTCTCCCTTTATTTTTAAGTAAGACGACTTCAGTGTACACATCCCAGAATATTTAACTTACCTAATAATCATTTATCTTTTTTTCTCTCCCCTAATTTTAAAATAATAAACAGTTGTTTTGATTTCATTACTTTCACAGCACCATATGGAAAAATTAGTTCCTGCTCTGGACATGTCAATCTGATGGTGCAGCACAGAACACCAGAACTGGTTGTTTAAAAAAAGGTGCAGACTTCATCAGCAATAGTGTATTTATTCAGAAAATGCTCATTCTGAATAAATATTCATATTCCAAACTGCTCACATGAAGTTAAATAAACAGCCAAGCTTCTCTGTTCAGTGCTGGCCTGAATACATGCAGATGCTTGTGGCCATTTGAAAATACTTGCTGTAGAGACTTCCAGCGTTTCCAGCCAGCATCTTATTCCAACTATTAAATGTGAACTGAAATCAATCTCAACATCTACACAGATAAAAGTCTACTGCTGACAACTGAAAGTGAACTTAGTTTCAAAGTCCGTGCCTTCCTAAACAACACCCACATTACAAACCTTGGCAGGATGTAATAACTTTCACATTTGGAGATTTCTTTTATTTGAAACTAAAACAGCAGATATGGATTTCTTTTGTGGTGGCTTTTTAACTCCTGCTTCTCCCTACTAATCATCCAATACTGACTAGATGGATTCTTCTCTGACAGACACTGAAAGTCTTCTGTTCCATTAATTTATATACAGTCTTATTCCACTCACCTACTCCAGCTAGAGAGGTCCTTAATTCATGCCTGCACTACAAAAGACTTGATTTGTATTCTTTTCCTAGTAGGTGCTTCCTCATCATAGCTGATGTGAAGCAAGGGTAATTATTCAAGAGGAGAGTGGCCCTGAAGAAGTCAGTCTCCTGTTACACAAGGACAGGTTGAAGGCCCGTGTTACCTGAATGTTAGTGTAAGGTCCTCAGCTGGAACCTTGTTTTGTGGTTCTAATTGTCCGTTTTCTGTCTGTTTAGTGGTGCCCAGCTTGTTTTTCATATCCAGTGAAGACTGGTTCTCCTTTAAAGAAAGGACAGATGAAAAATTCTTTAAGAGTGTGTTGAAAGAACTGGAGACTTCATCCCTTAGGGACAATGAAGGCAGCCTATAAACTGCAGTCACAGTTTAACCCGCAGAAGCCATGAGACAAAACCAGACTTTTAGATATGCTCATCCTGGCAGGACACAGTATTTCCCAAAGAGAAGGGATGATCCTTGTAACAACAAGCAAAGGCCACAGACTGTAACAGCACACAGACTTCTGAACACTAGCCTGTACCTGCAGACGATGTTTCTTATGCTAAAGCAGTTTATGGAACTCATGGCACAGTGACCTTGGAAACAATTCGGTTTCCATCAAATTCAACACCACCTTTATTTCAAATGGTGACAAAGTAACAGCATTTTAAAGTGGCTACATTAAACTTCTTCATGAAGAAGACTCATGAAACTCCTCAGGTTTTGAACAACAGAGGTGAAGAGGAAGATGGATGACCCAGCTGTGGGCATCCAGCAGGGAGCCTCTCTGCCAGGGTGCAAGGGCAGCAGCCGGGTACACAGCTCTGCACTGCATCTGTGCCTCCCACGGCCCCAGCACTCACCATGCTCAGCTCACGGGTTCTCTTCCCAATTTCCCTTTCCACCTGGTGTAGCTCCAAGCTCAGCTGTTCACTTGAGATCATCCCAGGCCACTTGGGAGGTGGGGGTGGGGGCTGTGGTTGGCCTGCCAGGGTAGTCGCCTCTCTCTGCAACAGCAGCCTGTTACTAACAGCCTAAATGCATAAAGCCAAGCACATACACAACTGAGCACACAGCACACCGAGCACAGGGAGCTACAAGGCCATAATTCCAGAGTATTGCTCATTTACAAAACCAAGGCCACCTCTCACCACACGTCAGAATGTCCCAATTGATATCACTTCCAAGGCAAGTTTCAACATGTTTCTGTACACATGGACAGGTATTTTCATTTTTAAACAAGCAGTGTTAAATACCTCTTGCTGTCATAAATCTGCACGTGTTTACTTCATATACCACCCCCTTCTCAAAACTAAGCTCGAGCTCATGAACAAAAACACTACTCTCTTCTGAGCTCTGTGTTCAACAAAAGAGAACTGCAGATACACAAGTCTGCTGGTTTATTTGTAGCAGCAGAATTTACCTAATTCTACAGCAGAGCCAGAATTATTATTACACCACCTTGAGAGATGTAGTTTTCAATATATAGGTCTCTACTGCCCTACATTTGGAAACAGAGGAACAGAGAAGGGCAAGCGACTATGGTCATTCACATTTGCAAGTTACTAGAAGCAGTAGCCATGTCAGCCAGTCTAGAAATCTACTAAAACTTGCAAATCAGTTCTGCAAGTGTGTGCTCTGCATTTAGATACATCATCTTGTACTCCACACAACCCAACAGCTGACAGGTCTTTAAGTGGAAATGCTCATGCAATGCAAAAGCAAAATGATCTAATTCCTCATGCTCTGGCTGATTTGATTGCTGCAACCTCGTAATAGGTAAAACAGGGAAGACTCCTTGATTTCCAATATCTACATGCAGCTTTAAACACAAGAGATAAACCAAAAGCTGTTCTTACTCAAAATAACTAATTCTGCAAAATTCATATTATGGCAAAGTCAAGGCTCAACATTCAACTCTGTAGGATTTAACACTGACACAATCACAACAATGAGGAGCAGGAGAAGGCCACTTACAGGTTTTGCAACTTTCCAATACTCTTGTATTATGGCAAAGGCAGACATGCAAGATTGAAAACATTTTCTCCTCTCATTCCCAAACAAGAGCACAAGAACACAAGTATGTGCTTCAAGTAACTAACAAATGCATATTACTGCAACTACTGCTGTGACCTAATTGTGAGCTCTTAATCTGCAAAAACCCTCCTCTGTAATATGTTCTTAGCTAACCATAGCTTCAGTAGAAGCTGCTATCCACTACTTACAGCAATTTCTTCTGGGAAAACGTTAACACAAATAGTTGTTGAGGTACCTAGAACAGTTTTCTGGTAAATATTTACTGATTTTTCCTAAGAGGAAAAATTAACTAAAGCTTTCTAAAATGATTCATTCATTATGGCTTGACATTTCTCCCTCTGTCTCACAAAATCAAAAGATTTCAGCTCATTAATTCTTTTACAAGCACACATTACTCTTTCCTTATGCTACAACTATGTTTCTTCTAAGCAAGGAGCCATAAAATATTAAGCCTTAATTTTTCAAGCTAAATATATTACATATTGAAAGTCATACTTTCTTGACTCTTGTGGTTTGTGGTATTTAGGAAGAAACACAAAGCCAAACACAAAACAGATGAAGCTCATGGCTTTCTGTACATAAAATCAGACATTTCCAACAGCAGTAAAGTCAAGAACAGGCATCTACACCACAAGTTTGCCTCTGAGCAGAGCTGAACAGAGGGGGAGTGAGAAAGAGAATGGCAGCCAACAAGACTGAGCACAGACTGCAGATTCAAATACGGTGCTGATGTGCACGTGGAGTGAGGGGAAGTTTCTGCTGCTACCAGAGAGGCTGACACTTGCACCACAGGATGGAATATTGTTACTGAGTGTCACTACAAAGGTCAGCCAATTAAAAGCTGCACCAGCCTCATCTCTCTCCATACCACCCCCTAGTGCTGCTCCAAACGCTGGTACCAACCTCCAGTCCCCGCATTTGTGTCTGCTGGCTGATCTGATGGTCAACCTGCTGCAGTTCCATGCGCAGCTGCTGCTCTCGTTCAGCTGAGGGCAACTGCTTCCCGTGCCCAGCCACATCCGACATGGACAGCCTCTCCCTTGGGGATTGCAAAATAAGGAGATTTTAAAAAAGATCTGTACTCAACTGGCACAGAAAAAGAGAAAAGAAAATTTAGAAGGAGTCAAAGAAAAGACAAAGCAATCCTACCTGTCATTGAAACGTCCCTGAGAAGGTATGTTTGGATGTGGAGAATATGGAGAGCCTCCCCAGCCACTGTGGGTTTCGTAAGGACTGTAGTCTAGCAGGGAACACAAGAAAACCAGGTTGCATTACTACAAAATCACCCTTTCAGTCATTCAGCCAACACAGAACTAGACAGAGAAGAAGAAGAAAGGCCAGCCCTCTAATTATGAGAGGTTCAACATTTCTTCTGATGAAATGAACACAGAAATCTCCTCTGTGACTGGTCTCACGTGTCTAATGCATGACTCTTGCTGTACGTCTAACATCTGTGACAGCCTCCAGAGTCTGAGATTGTGAAGGACTTCAGATACTCAGGCAGATGAACAAACACAGAACAACACTTACAGATGTGATCACTGCAGTTATTTTTACTACTGAAGTTCCTAAAAGTCTCAGGAGTTCATTGATAATTCTGACATACCTAGGCAACTACAGTTTAAAGATTAAATTTTCAGGGAAGTTAGAATTCTACTTGTAATAAAATCTAAAAAATTACTGCCTGAAAAAGCTAGAAGCCAGTTTGGGGGAATATAATAATTAAATTTTTTCTTAAACTTATTCAGTGCACCTCAAGAAAGAGGCAATCTTTTGGAGTAAGACAGCCATATTATACATGTGATTAGAAACCAGACATGTTAGAAAGGAGCTACTCCTATTTTTTTGCTTTGCCTAACAGTACATGAGACAATGGCTGCATTAAGCTTGCAGGAGCAGCTACCCATAAAGCAGGAGAGCAGCAGGACAGTACTTCATCAAGGTGGTTTTGCATGATGTATTTGGCAAAGAGCTAAGCTTCTGGATTCTGCTACTACAGATTTAAAATAAGCTTCACCTCAGAGGGACTGGCAGAACAAAATAACTTCTTCCAAACAGCAACAACATCACTAACAAATACACTACGTATGCACAAACATGTCCATGAAATCGTTGAATATTGAATATATATATAGAGAGAGAGTTGGAGGGGACACATAAGGACCACAAAGTCCAACTCCTGGCCTCCACAGAGAGTAGTGGGCCTGAGAGTAGTGTCCAAACACTTCTGGAGCTCTGGCAGTCCTGGGGCTGTGACCATCCCCTTATTCAGTGTCTCATCACCCTCTGAGGGAAGAACCTTTTCCTGATATCCAACCTAACCCTCCCTCCCCTCACATAGCTCCAGTCCTATCACTGGTCACTGGAGAGAAATCAGGGCCTGCCCTTCTGCATCCTCTGGGGAAGATGCTGTAGACAGCTGTGGGGTCTGCCCTCAGTCTCCTCTTGTTCAGACCAAGTGCTCTCAGAAAGCTGTGGCAACCTTGTTCTGAATTCATATACTGAAGTCTTCTCAGTATAACCCTACCTGAAGTTATTTTAAGCTGCACTAACACACACCACAGTTGTATTTCTAAGACAAGATACAAGTTTACAGGGCTCATCTTCAACACTGTAGCAGTAAAGGAAACACCACCAGGCAGCAAAAGGCAAGCACAGGGACGGTACCTGAAATGATGGATTTGGTGGCAGCTCCCTGAACCGCCATGGCCTGCATGGGCCCAGAGCTCTGGTACATGGCTTTGGAAGTGCGGGAGATGGCCCCAAATCTGGACACGGTTGGTCGGTCTCCAAAGGGAATGAGGTCATCGTCCCCCGCCTCGGCCGCTCGGCGCTGCATGTCCAGCCGCTGCTCACGCATGGCTTTGCTATCCACATTCTGGGCAACACATGGAAAAGGCACTCAAACTCATTCAGAAAGTAACAGGGGCACATGCCTTTTACAACTACTTGGTACGTGCAGTAAGTTTCTCTCATATTCTCTATTCACTTTCCAACTAGTTTTCCTATTCTTCAGTTTCTAACTCCACTGTCAGAGGGGACCTCTCCATAATGGTCTACCTTAGGATGACCATTACTACACCGCAGTGAAAAAGCTGCAAAATCCTGATCAGATCCAGAAGAAGAGAGAAGCAACAAATGGAAACTGAGACAGAGAAAGTCTAACGGGAAGAGAAGGGGGGAAAAAACCCTCCCCTTACATAAACTCAAATAAGAGATCAGTGGGCTTCTCTGAGGAATACATATTCCTTCTAGAATCCAAAAGAAATTTCTCTCAAGGCCAGTGTTAAGAATTGTATCACCTAACAGCCTGCTAATGACTCAGAATGGGAATTTTTCCATATTGCACTTACTGGGACATGTCTAGGATATCTTTTCAGGCATTTTTCATTAAGCAGCAGTACTGTTTGGAACATCCTGGTTTCTAAGGAGTTTCAGACTGAAACACCTTAATGGGTCAGCATATGAAGAGAAAAAGTGTTCACTCTCTCCTCAAAGAACTGATTCAGATGGGAAAGCTATCTGTTGGCTACCAGAAAATGTAAAATGGTAAGAACTGTCAAAATCAAGTTTGCTGAAGAAGTAAAACTGTAAAACAGTAAAGCAAAAAGAGCAAGTGAGGGCCAAGAAGCTACAAGTAAAGCAACAGTAAGTGGGGCCACTACATGATGAAAATTATCTAACAGCTAACACCTTTGGTATAGTTCAATATGAGAATAAAACTGCAAGCTTTCAGTGGGGATAAGGATTGCTAGAAGTAGTTAACATATCTGAGGCAGGAATAAAAGAGAAAATGGCAGTAACAACTAATTTGGAAGCTAAACTAAAGAAATGTAATACTTGGAAACTGAAACCTTAGGGAAAATCTACTTTGTAATTCTGGAAAAAATTATATTTTAATCTTAAGGCCATGGGATGTCAGAACCAATTTTAATATACTTCTATTTACTCAGTAAAGCTGCATGTCATGTGCAGAATATTCAGCATTATGGACTCTCAGATGATACTACTCCTGTCCTTCAAAAAAGGAACCTCTTACAAATGATCGAAAAAAAAAATTACTGAAGAATTAATTCAGTAAAGGTCTCCTGATATTTTTTTTCCTGTGAGGAGATAAAAATTGAAAAGCAGCATAGATCCCATTTTGCTTATCTGAAAATTAGCTCTGGGGCAGAAGAATACTTTGTTTAGCCTAGAAAAAGGAGGTTGCTTCTCCAGAACCTTATTACTTATCTTAATTGAGCTGCAGGTTTTTTGCACAGTTTTCTAGCAGCAGGGATGACAGCCAAGAGCTGCTTATCATTCCTGGATGCTGCCACTTGGACAGCAATAAGCTGATTGCAAGTAATCTCAGTACTTCCCCAGGTCAAATGTGGCAGTGTGCTAACTCCAGGCAGCCACACTGTGTAGGAGTGAGAGCAAGAGGACAGGTAAAAAGGCCAAAGCTGCAAGTGAAATGCAGTTTTTTGCTCTGCTTTTTGGGTCCATTTCCAACAGTGGCTTCAAGGTTTTAAAAGGAAAGCAATTCAGGAGACAGAATTAATTCCAATAGGGCAGAGGGGAAAAGAGGAGCCTTTTTGAGGAGAAGCAGAACCAAAAAAACCCTGATTTAATGAAGTGGTTGCAACAGGTGAGCATCTGTCCATAGAAGAATTAATTCTGATTAGAAATGTTCCCCTCTCCCCTTATTGGCCAAAGAAAGGTCACCATGACTCCGACAATACAAAAACAAAAGTCAATAGATCCCTTTTGCAGATGGGGGGTGAAGGAGAAGAGATGAATCTCTGTAAAATAGTTCCTCAGGCTGAACAGTCTTCTCTTGAAGAGCCTGAATGACTTCCTACCAGCCTACTTCTTGTCTTGATGATGTCTGAATGTTAGGAAGAAACTGAATAGTGGTAGTATGCAAGACTCCTCTTTATTTTCTTCTCCATTCATGACTCCCAATAGTAACACCCAAGGAGCCCCTTCATTTTGCAACACTGACTTAGCAAAAATGGAGCAGTATAAAACAAGATGACAGCCCAAAGTTCAGGGAAAGGCTGAATATGAGCAGCACAAAGCTAGAAATTGCCTTCAAGAAGAAACAGCTGAGTACAACGTTTTGACTATGCTTTTCTCAAATACTTCACACAAGTTTTGGGTATTCTTGTGGCCAAAAATCACAGTCCTTCATGTAAAAACTAGTAACACCCTTAACAGTAATACCCACCTTCAAATTAATTAATTGCCTAAAGTTAAGTTACAGCATCTTCCTTTGACAGAAAGAAGTACAGGCATCAACAGACAGACATGCTTTAATAACAAGCTGCCAGGACAGTCTATTTCTGCATTTCAAGTAAGTGCAAAGAATAATATTTGCAAAGTATTCTTGCTATCCATGGCTTCAGATCAGAGTGGTTATCCTGCATCAATTTGCAGAATTTTGTACCAGCTACACAAGGGTAGGACTGTTCATAACTTTGAAAACAAAGGGCTTCACACACCTGCAAATGCTTTCTGTGACTGCAATGCACTTCTGATCTTAAACAAAAGCACTGGCATCATTGTGGAAAGCAAATGAAAGCCCTTCCCAACCCACAGAAATATCCACTCTTGTTCTATTTTCCCCCCATCCTTGCATACCGCCATCTCCACACTCCTTGCTGCCACAACATCTTTGGGTTTTGCATCTTTGGTTCCAATGTAGGAGCCGATGGTGTCACAGGACCAGGGAGAGTACTGGCTGTAGTCATTTCCTTTGTATTTCCCAGCCACCTTCAGGTCTTCATCCAAGTACTGTACAAAAACAAAAATCTGGTTCTGTAAGTGAAGGGAAGAAGCAGTTTCACAGCCATCCCTGTTCACTTCAACAGTAGTGAACTTGAGAAACATCTCCAGGATTATTTTTTATCAGATACATCACCCTCTGGAACTGGGCTAGAGAACGCATGAAGTGCGTGAAATTCTGAGCCCCTGGCTACGCTCCCAGTGCTGACTGTTCACTTGGCCAGTTTGAAGGTGATATTTTGACACTGGTTAAAAAAATAAATCTGTATCAAGCTGTTACTTCATTCTGAATACGTCAGGAGTAAAGTCTAGTAACTGTGGAGGGCGATTACTTCAAATAGTAATGGCTCAAAATTAGTTTTCTTGGTTGCACTGAAAGCAGAGAGCTTAGGACCAGTGATAGGTCAACAGCCAGCTGAAATACTGGAGACTGTACTAAAAGGACTTCCCATCTAGGCACAAAATCCACTTTCCCCACACTTGCCAGTGCTGTACTGTTCAGATTTTCTTATCTACACCTACCAGCGAGTAAACGCCCAAGTATTTTCTAAACATGCCAGTATCTCATGTTTTTGTCAAAATATGCTTACCTCCTCTGAGTGAAAAGGATGAGGTAAGGTTGGTGATGGTGCAAAAGGAGGTGGAGAAATCACCTTCCTCTCTTCCAGCTGGGCCATGATCTCTTTCCTTCGCCGGTGAAGTTCATCCAGGCTGGGATGAGGCTGAAAGGAAGACAGGAAATTGTTTCAGAGCTCCTGAAGCATTAATGTACAAAGTGAATAATTTTCTAACCATTCAGGGGATAGACAGAATCGTTAAAGTAACAAGTAATAATCACTTTGTTAAAGTCTACCTGTTAACTTTTATACAGGACGTATGTGTCCCTACACTGGCCAGTGTTAGTTCAAGACATCCCACAAACAGGAAATGTGTTACAGCTTGGCACAGTTCCCACTGGAACATGTTCACCATGGCAAGTTCCCATTACAGTCATACAGGGCAAATGGATAGAACTCTGCAGGTCACTAGTCACATTTATCATTCACTTTCCAATAGAATTAAACATGAACATGCCACACTCAAACTGATAAATCTGTAAGTTATGTTAAAAACACTTCCTGTACTCAGCAATAGGATTCAGAGCCTTTAATCTGAATGACCTACATCCAACTATTCTACAGAACTCAATTCCAGCTAGTGAGTTATCAAAAAATATTTGTAAACTTACAATACGAAGACCCTCCAGTTAGCTATCTAACTAGAGAAAATTCAGAAGAGCAAAAATTTTAAATTATTTTGTGAAGACAGGTATGTTTAATATTTAGGTACACAGTTGGTCAGTCACACATGGGCAGTATAAGAATGCACACGTGACCATTTCCATGCATTGTATTTACTCAGCACTCGAGTAGTGCCTAATCTTTGCTGGAAAAGTCAGACTTAAGAGATTTCCAAAGTGAATTACAATGCTTTTCTACTTTGAGCACTAAAGCAGCCTACTTTTACATATTATCATCATTACAACTGCAGAGTTGACCAGTAACTAAATCACCTTCCAGTTTTTGATCCCCTTCCTAAAGCTCAGACTTTGGCAAAGGCCACCCCTTTAGTACACAAATATTCAGTTCCTCAAGCAGTTTATAAACACCCTCTCAAACCTACGACGAAAGCGCGGCGCAGAAGCCGTACCCTGTGGCAGGAAGGTCTGATCTGCCCGAGATGCGGAGCCACGGGGCAATAAGCCTCCGCTTGCTGGTATCTGTCTCTGGACTCGGGCACGTAGAGGGGCACGGCCGCCTGCGGGATGTCGATGGGCACCGGGCTGCCCCGCACCACGTCGTCCCGCTGGTAGGGCTGCACGGGCGGGTAGACGCGGCGGCCGTCGTAGTGCGGGTACACGGGCTGCGCCAGCGCCGGGTACCCCTGCGGGTACTGCGGGCTCACCACGCGCTCCGGCAGGTACGGCCCGTAGTGCTCCAGGTACGGCGCGCCCGCCTCGGGCGCCGACGGGGGAGGCCGCACAAAGCGGGACACGGACTGCGTGGGGTAGTACACTCCTGAGCAAGGCAAGAGACACGGAGGGATTACCGCAACTGACCGCAAAAACTGACCCCAGAAATCCCCGAGGAAGCACACGGTCACCCAAAGCTCAAGTGATGGCAGTATCTAAGATACCAGCACGGTGTCAGTGTTACAGTAGCTGAGGAAGAGCTACTGAAGAGACTGAGCCCGCCACAGGTGCCTCACAAGTCCTGCCAGCACACTGAATAGAAATAAATCACCAAAATGTCTCTGCAGATTGCTACAAATGCTTTCGGCTAGGTAAGACCTAAAAAGTAAAATGAAGATTGGTCTGTACATCTTCATCCGTGCAATAAATTCAATTTATCCCAACATATCAGAGCCACTGGCTGTGTAAAGGAAATTGGATTATTAGGATTTAGAGTTATCTAGAGATTCTGTGTCTTGAACAGGAGGAGAAAGACATTTCAGAACTTAAATCACCAAATACCTGTAATATCACATTGCCTGGTTACCTGAAGATTTTATTATTCTATCTGGGAGCTCTGCATGAATATGTGCATGACATCAAATTTTGTGGACAATTCAGATGCTCACTGGCACATAATGAAGAAATGTAAGTAGTTTGTTTTTCTTCAAAATGCTCTGCAATTTTCTCAGAAATGGCTTCCCCCATTTCACCTTTCCCTTCTAGAGCTTTTTCTGTTTTTAACTTCCTTTGGTCTTTCATTGCTTATTTTTCTTCCATATTAATTTCAATTTATCTCATTTCTCTCTGCAACCTCACATTGCATAAGAATCATTCTCTGTTTTCACATAGATAGATAGATCTTCTCTTTTTAATTCCCTTCAATATTATCTTTCTCCACATGCTCTCTTTATAGTTAGTTTTTCCTCTTAGTTCCTTTGTTATGACATTTTGGTTTTTTATGAACACCTTTCTCTAACTTCATTTATCTCTAGTCATCACACACACTTTATTTCCATTTTCCCTGAGTCAAACTGAATTAAGGTTTACCGTACTGGATCCCTCATCCCCCCCAGTTAGGAAGAACTGAAGACAGAAAGACTTGCAATAATTGGACAGATACAAGTATTGTTTTCACTTGCATTGATGTCCTCAGTCAAGGCATAAAATCCCACCAATTTCCATTTTATTATGACATCACCAAGTCATTTGTAACAAAGCTTCAATTAAACTTTCAATTAAAAACCAGAGTGGGAGGAAAGACTAAAATGATCATGAGGATGGAAGAGCTCGGTGTCAATCTTACCTTGTTGGTAGGGTGCTGGCTCAAACGATGGGGCAGCCCCTCTGGGGTCCTGATAGAACATATCTGCTTGTTGTGCATTGTACAGCTGAGACCCTCGTGGGACCATCTGCAACTGCTTGGTGACAGACACCGAGGGCAGATCTGCCGGTGCCCGAGCAGGCACAGGATGAGGGTTCACTGGCAAGGCAGAAATAGAGCTCTTGGGAACAGATTCCAGCCTAAAAAAGTGGAAAGATGGTACTGCTCATTAAGGCCCAGCATAGCACACTGTATTCTAACAGTTCTTTGCCTACACTCCACCTTCTGAAGGCTTCTATCACCTTCTCCAATTAAAATATAAGCAAACAGAGAATTAACACAGTTTAGAGTTTTAGCTTTCTACTCTACTATATAACCACTAAAAAAACCCCAACCAAACCCAAGAACAACCACAACCCCCATTCTGTTTCTATTTAATAGAACTGGTTTCCTCTGTTTCTACTCCACATTTACACACACAACAATTGAAGAACAGGTAGGAAGACCCGTACAAGTCAGGAGGGGATCCAGGGGCACTGCTACTCAGGTGGTCCATCTTCCCCGGTTTCAGGGCACTTTCATAACCGGAGTCAGTCCCTCGAGAAATTAGTTGCGTCACTGTGCTGCCTGTTGACACAATTCCATTTGGCAGAGCAGAAGATTTCCTATTGGGCAAGTCCACTCCCCCTTCCTCTGAGAGGATAGCTCCTGAAGGCAGGCCCACCTCATTCAGCTGGCCCAGGGAGGCACTAAGGGGTCTTCTGGGAACGAGACGCTTGTTCATTTTACGGAATCTTCAAAAAGAGAAGCCGTATATCAAAAATTGATCAAGCAAACAAAAAAGAGTAAAAGGAGATTTGCTTTCAAGATTTCTCAAACGTGGATTCTACTGAAAGTTTCCTGTTAGTCAAGTTCTTCAAGGAGCTTGTGACAATACCTCTCAGAAAACAACTTCCCTGACAGTTAATCTATTAATAGGAGTTTCAATCAGAATAAGGATGGACTTTTAATGACAAGT
This sequence comes from Aegithalos caudatus, assembly GCA_013389925.1. Taxonomy (NCBI): domain Eukaryota; kingdom Metazoa; phylum Chordata; class Aves; order Passeriformes; family Aegithalidae; genus Aegithalos; species Aegithalos caudatus. The sequence continues at coordinate 316,873 of WEIU01007565.1, forward strand.
ACATTAAGAATTCACAGGTAAACTTCACACAGCAAATTTACAAATCCTACTTTCTTTATACATATGCATCTCAAGAGAAGAAAACCGAAACCAAGCATCACCTAAAGTACTATTATTACATAAAATACAGTAACATAAGCTTCAGAGAAAGAATCAGACTGTTCAAGCCTGTTTTATGCAGAGAAGAAACAACAGAAAATTTAAGTGAAAAAATATGAAGTTATACACTTTTGCTCCATTTGTCCAATTATAAGCCAAGTGTTTACTACCATGTGATATAAAGCAGAGTTTAAGATTTATGTTACTATATCAATATGCAGCTCACACCGTCTCTGTTGTTTGATAAAGTGATTGCAGAGATAAAAACTCTATGAACACACAGCAATTTCAAAAATTTAACTGCTTCTGACTAAAGCCTGAACTAATACAGGCTTTTTAAGTACAGTTCCATAAAAATCAGTAGGGCAATAGTAGCGGAGAGAAAATTCCATAAATACCCTGCCATTAGTTCAGATCCCAGAATGCAAGTGTCAGAGCAAATTTGCAGACCTGAGTGTTCTCACCGAACATGAGGCTATTCCCTCAGCAGGGTTGAGGCCAACACTTTCATATCATAAATAACAGTCAGAGAGAGAGGGGAACCCAGATTAGGAAGGTACACAAATTAATGCAGAAAAAGGTGGGAGTTATTACTCAATCTTTAGATAATCTTTGTAGTTGCCCACATGCATTAACAGCCACACAACAGAGGTAAAAAGGCATTTTATTGTTTTGTTTCTTAGATATTGTTGCCATCTTCACACGTGCAGGACACAGATTAATTTTAAAAAGTTCAGTGCTTGCCTATGCACACAGGGCCTTCATCCCTATCTAAGGCATTACCACACATTTCCCCACAACCTTCCTCCAAACTTAAAGCAATATAGAGAGATACAGGAGTCACATAGCAACAGCAATGCATGTTATTCACACTAAGCACTTTTAAAAGGAGGAGCACTAACACAATAGCTACTTAAAGGAATTAAGCAAAGATAAAAGGTACAAGGAACAATCAGAACACTCAAGTTCCCCAACCACCCATAGAAACTGCTGGAATCCGAAACTGAACAAACATTGTCTTCAGCCCAGGACATTAATCCCAAGGCATGCAAGTCAATCTGGCTACAACAGGGCTCTCCCCCCTGCAAAGCTGACAAACAGTCCTTGATGCATACAACTGGCTCAGAGGTGTAACACCCACCACCCTGCACAGGGTAACAAAACCATCCCAGAGCACTAGCAATCTTCATTTCAGTAGCATGATGACAGAAAGCAAAAAACTCAACTGTTTCTGAACACACAAATATTGAAGTCCTATTCCTTGTTCATATGAATAACTGTCTGTCATTCTAACACTACATGCTCTGCTTGTCTTTATTCCTGTTTTGTCTATGTACTGCATGCTGGCAATACAGCCCATGAACTGACATTAATGCTGTGAGTTTCAGATTAAGAAAGGAAAAGAAACACTACATGCCAATTCCAAGCCTTTGCAGTATTCTTCTCATTAAAAAGCACCATTTCTTTGAATTATTTTAGCCCAAAAAGCAAGTAACAACCTAATATACTACATAAAATATACTGTATTTACTTCTTTTAGCTCCTAAATAGTCCATTTTACTTAAAAAAGAAATTAAAGCAACCTGCAGGACAACAGCATCCTGTTCTTGCATAACTGGTAGCCCTCCTAAATCTGTAACCAGTCTAGAATTCATCATTTTTTAACTCTACAACAACAGATGTAACTAATTGAAGGTACCTGCATGAAACTTTTTGACAGATTGCAGGAAGAATTGTTGCAGGAAAAGAATCTTGGAAAGTTTATTTTTAGCTCTTTGGAGAACTAGCAACACATTCCTTAATTTGGCAAACTGCCAGCAACCCACCTGAATAAAAAGGGAAGATGAGGCATACCCCCAAATACCAGGCACTGTGAATGCTGTCACACAGCATGTGTGACACACTTGAGAAGCAGGGAAAACAGCCCACCTCCAAAAACTTTGGGTAACACTTGGGTAAACACCAAACTTTCAGAGCTGCATTACTGATGAACAAAGCAAATATCCTGCTGTATGGAAAAACAACTCTCTCCAAAACCTAAGAGATGAGTGTTACAAGTTTATCACATTACTTTGTGCTAGTTTAACAGGTTATACCCCCTCATTCCTAGATATGAGAAATAACTTGCAGACAAGACAAAACAAAGCCTAGACTGCTTTCTAGAAGCAGAGAAGAAACTCACTACACTTACTTTTCCAGCTCCTCCTGTGAGTGTGCGAAGGTACAGCTGGCCCCCCGGGGACATCCTCCTCTCTGCTTCATGTCTCTGCACATGTATGTCTTGTACTTGCTGTGCTGAGGGGGCTGAAGGGTAAGGAAACCAGGTGAGATACCTGCACTTAACCAAGCTGAATGTATCATCTTATCAAAGGCCTCATGTTTGACTGTTGGTAATTCCTCAGATTTAAGTGTTTCTGGAATACCTGACATGAAATAAACAACTGAAGAAGTTGGGTTTGGTTCTTCAACAGAATCAATGGATTCCAGAGTATGTATTTTGACAACAAGTCGCTCTCAGGTTTCTACAACATTTTTATTCAAACTCCTTACTAGAGAGCTTGACTGGAACACAGCTGTACATTTTAGAACACAGTTAAGTGGACAAAACTGATACAGGATGAAAGAATTACCAATAATCAGATATACCCTATCAATAGTTCCCACCAAGGGAAAGGTCTGTAAAAGTCAACGTGCTTTCTGAGAAGCCAAAAGACATATATCTGTAAGAAGTCATCTGCAAACTGTTGGGGTTTCTTTTCTGTGGGGTTTTTTGTTTGTTTTTGTTTGGCTTTTTTTTTGCCATCTACTGTAGTGCAAAGATCCAGGCAGAGTGAACATAAGCCACACAGCCTTTTACTGGCCACTGCTGCCAGGTAGCACAGCTTTACCAGAGCTCAGCAGACACCCCTTTGCTACTCAGGAGGCTCCAGGTTCCCTTTCAAGCAGCACAGCACGTACCACAGGCTCTCCACAACAAAAACTCTGGCTATTTTCCCCTCCCAGATTCCCACTTATGCATTCCTACTGTTCTTCCTTTTGCTGCTGACAGTGCTCATTATCCATTCCAAGAAATGCAAAAAGGTGAAACAGCAGAAATAATTCACTTTACTTTTGCCTCCTTTTGGCAGAGATAATTGTTTTACTAGCTGAGCTCCCCAAACCAGCTCTCCAGGAGGATGAATGCCAGTGATGGAGGAGTAGGTCTGGGACAGGCAGCTCCTTATTTCAGCAGCATTTATATCAGCTGAGCTACACAACAAAAGGACATCAAAGGTAATGTGTAATAAGGTAACTATGAGATAAGCTAATAAGCAATTACATTGTCCTTGCTGAAACAAAAAAAATAGTTTCAGGAATTTGGATTGCACCTTCATATGAACTATTCTTAAATCTTCAAGCTTGACAGACCATTAAGTGCAGATATCAGGATGATTTCATTCACAGAGAGCCAGCTGGCTGAAATATGCCATATTAAAACAAAACCAAGAAAATTCCCAACAAATCACATCAGCACCCAGCATCCCTTCCCCATCCTCTGCTCAGGAAGGTTGTTACTCAATTCCCTAAGCCTGCAGCTGGATCAGACTGTTCTCCTTCCATCCTAGTGAGCTGTGGAAATCAATTCAATGGGTTTTGGAGGTAAATCTGTGTTGTTTCACATTTTTCCTTTTCCCATTTCTTTTTTGATAAATATGACTCAGCAGTGATGTTTTCAATTAGCTCCTTGTCAAACCAAATCTTTGCAGATGACATAAGTAAACCTCTCCTATAGGATACAGCCAATAAAACTTAAGGCTACATACTACCCAAATGATTTAGCTTTTACCTGTTGTTGATCTGTTCCTTTTTTGCTGTGATTCTGGATATAATCAACTAAGCCATGTACCACAGTCCTCACAGCAACTAGTCCATTTTCCAGTTGTTCCCATGTTGGAGGTGGAGCATCTGTTGCATGGACAGCAACAACCAAATATAAAAAGAAAAATCAGAAGGAATTTCCAAAACCAGGCACAAAACCCCACATCAGTATCACAAAACTTGACGAGCCAGGTTGATAGAGAATGTTTCATCAGTAGATAAAAAGCATTCAGCACCTTAATTCTGGGAGATTTAGCTCTTACAGAATAGAGGCATCTATAAACTTAAGAGTGAACTGCACAAAATACCAAATGAGCAAGTAAGACGATTATTAGCGTGTCAAATTATTTCCCCTTACAAGAACTTCCACATCTCACAAGAACTCCAGAGTAAAGGCACTGTGCAAACTCTTCTCATTAAGAAAAACATCAGCTTCAAAATCCCTCTTTGCATTCAGACTCCTGGAGGTAAAATCATTCCCTATGAATACAGTAATCCCTGGCCTGATTACACCGGCACAGATGTGGAATAGCAACAGAAATGAATGCCTCTCATGTGGAAAAAACATCACAAGGCAAATCTATGAACCAGACCACCATCTCAAACACTGTGAATAAATTGTACAGTCTCAATTCTATAGGAGCACCTTTTCTTTTTAGCCAATTTATTTTCCTAAGTTCTTGAATCTGTTCCAGAAGCTGACACTCCCACTGTGTGCCTGCACACTCTGTTGCAAAGCACAGTACCTCAAAGAGCCTTTCAAGATCTTCAGCAGAATTAATTACACTATATTCCACTCATAGGGACTAAATTCTTCCAGAAGTACTTCAGCATGCTTCCCTGCTGTTCTTTAGGAAACTCAACAGTACAGAAAAAGCCACCAAGACCAGACTTGGCTACAGAAATCAAGGGAAGCTATTAGTGATGCCACCTTCCATATCAGTTTTTTGCAAACAAATTTGCAGTACACAGGTTTGTCCCCAGCTTGTTCCTGTATCAAAGATTTGGGAAGAAAGCATTGCATCTCCTTTAGCTGCGAAGTACAACTGGTCCTAATTGGAAAGGAAGTTTAACTTTTGTTTGTTTAAACAAATATGAAATATAATTTTTCATCCCCTGAAGTTGTGGTTTATATATTCTTACTCTTTTGATATATAATACTGATTTTACAAATTTTAGCAGGTATAAAATAAAACTTCAGCCATAGGACTTTTTTCTGTCCCTTCCCTTCTCCCTCAGGTGGGTCCATCCTTACAGCAGTGTTGACTTTTTCAACAATTTCTACCTTTCTCTCCTCTGTCAACAGCTTAGGTTTCATTTCCCAGTTAAATTCTTTCCAACTATCTTCCACTTCAAAAGTCTTTCTGGTTTTGCAGAATTACACACGAACAAGAAAAATACTAAATTCTGTACAGTAACAAACCATTCTTGTCGAGACTGACTTTTGCCCAGCTTCTCTCTCTTCAGTCTATCAAAATTCTACTTCGGAATCCAAGACTTTTAAGTTGATGAGTAAGGAGGATGTTTCCTTACACTTGATGATCAGCTTTCAATCCTTGAACAGCATTAAGCTGATCTTGGTACACTTAAAGGCTTTCATAAAAGCATCCAGATTTACCTGGACTGGGATCAATATTTGCTAGGAGCTCTAGGTGAGGTCGAAGACGATTCAAGTTTGCTGGATCTCCAGTCCTCTGAAGAGCAATAGTTAATTCCTGAACACTCTGTGCAAACGAGGCTGGGGTCTGCAACTTAAAAAAATTATCATCATTAACTTTCTACAGGCATAGCAATCCTCATGCTTTCTGAAGGCTGCTCCACATGCTCACAAGAACTGTCTCCCAAAACTGGAGATAGACATCTTTCACAGAAGTCCATTCCAGTGAACCCTTTCTGTTAAGGATGCACAGTTCTTTGACGTTGCATTAAATTACACTTCTAAATAGATAAAATAAAGGCTGGTATTATTTCTAGCAATAAACCCTCTTTCTTTTGTGTTGTGCTTTCACTCAAGAAAAAAAATGGGCCATATTAGAAACCATTTAATTTGGATTTCTGGAGAGTCTAATATCTCCAATCCCCAAACAAACAGGTTTGCACACTGCTTTCAACTGAGTACAGCAAGCAGAAAATAAAGAACAAGATAGTTGAAGGAAAAGATAGCTAGCAACGTTACATTTCTAACATCATACAATTCCAGTATTTAAAACTGTTAATTCTACCTAGATCCTTCAGATGTTCGGCAGGACACTAAAGGTGGGCAAAGGCATAAATACACAGCAGAAGCTATCTGAAAGCTAATCCTCTTGCACAGCGGCCAAAGCAGCTGTTTCACAGCTTTCATAACCATTCTACAAGATTCAGCTCTTCCCAACTAATTTAGGCACCTAAAAAAGCATCTCCTAATCTAAAAGCCCATTTATCCTATGCTCCTTCTGAACAGAGACAGATCTGGGCATTTCCACGGTTTAGGTATTTTATTTTATGAAACGTGCTTTCACCTCTCTGTCTTACTTCAGACACAGATAGGGGGACTCATTTTTTTCCCAACTTATGCACTAACTTCCTGTCTGGAAACATGGACCATTAGCCTCTATCACTACATTGGCATTTATAAGCTGTTCATAAAGGCCACCCCCCAGTTATTTAGCTAAACTTTGTGGATTTCCATCTGCAGAAAGAAGTAAAGTAGCAAAAACGTCAGGATGGCAGAGCGAGCGAGATTCATTAGGTTACAAATATATATTCGAATTATTTAGGACATAATGGGTTTTGAAATAACAGGACAAATGATTCACGGGCAAGTCCACGTGGGCACAGTTCCTAAGCTCAACGTCACAAATGTAGATTTCCTACAGGTGCCAACAAGCTGGACTGGGCTGACGTGAGGTGGCTTTACCTTGTCGATGATGCTCTGCATGTGGGACTTGTGAGACTGATCCCCGTACAATAGCGAGGACCACTGATCCGGGGCAATGCGCAGACCTGCTTCCATGGCAATCTGCACGATCTGGGAATCGTGCTCCCTCCGCAGAGCCTCGTACGTCCGGAACTCCTCCTTCAGCTGCATCAGAGAGGAGTCCTCATCTCGCTTGGTCACCTAGCCAGGAGAAACGAGCCAAATACAATTAAGCAGGATAAGCCCAAGATTACCCAGTCCAAGGCAAGTGACGTCTTCGGTCAGTAACTAAGTCCTCCTCCCAAACTAAAATCAGCTATGACGCCACTCAGTGAACACTGGTTCCTGCTAAAGTAACACACGCTTCATAGAGTGGAATCTCTATAAAATGGATACAAAACGTTGTTTACTTGGACTCTGATTCACATATTGGTCAAAGTGTCACGCTTCCTAAATGACTTTACAGCATCCACACCTTCAATCAAGATATTTTGTTGGCATTGCAGAATTTTGTTTGAGGGTACAATTAGCAAAACCAAAGCATTTTTCTACTCGTTTAGCAAGAGTGAATGACATTTAAGATGAGCATCCAGTAACAGATATTAAATAGTGTAAAGTACATTAAGCAGTTTTTCTTCATACACTCAAAAGTCTCCCTATTTCTTCAATTCTAACCACACCATAACTGAATTAACAGAATTAGGGTTTTTTTTTGGCTTTAAACCACTTCTAAGAAGGTAAGTATGCTGCCTTACATACAGGTTTTGTAACTGTGCCTCTATGAAACTGGGAAGAGGCAAACCCTAACTTTACAGCTTCAAGTCACTGTTTTAGTGTCCACTGCCATCGCAGCTGGATGGCAAAGAACTCTCTGAATTCATGTGGCACTTAATGAGCAATACTTTCTCTAACCACACATATTTTAGGCAGATGTAATGTTACAGGACAAGGAAAACTGAAAGTGAAAACCAGTGGCTTTCACAGCATGAAAGAAATCTGCATGCAGAATCTCCCTCATACCTTGAAGCACGAGGCCCTGTAAAGGAGCTGGACAACATGCCCAATGCTGGTCTTGGAAGCCTGAGGGAACCGCGGCTCCAGTCTCTGCACCACAAAGAGAACCAGGACCTTCCGTGACAGAGCAGATCCATCTTCCAAAGCCAGCAGAACCAGCTTTAAAGCCTCCTCTTGCATTGCTGAGAGGTGGGGAAATGCAAAACCAGACAAAGGATGAGAGAAGCCTGAGTAGAAATTCTGCAGTTTCTTGTTCACCTGCTAAAAACTCCCACCAACAGACACACAGACCCACAGAGAAAGAAGGGAGTTGAGCAGGAAGGGAGGGGAAAGAGAGGAGAAACCCTTCCAGATTCCCAGACTGTGACTGGGGAAAACAGGACTTTCTACCTTTAATATTATTATCATTATTATGATTTATTATTATCTACTATATTAATTCTATTATTACAACAACATTTATTTTGGGCATTTTCTGATAAGAAGATTCTTGTCTGTACATTTCTTGATCATTAACACGAGTTTTCAAAGTGCAAAGCTGAAAGGCTAAGGAAGAGCAAGGTTCATTTCCATGCAAGTAAGAAAAAAAAAAAAAAGAGTGCCCACACCAATCAACCAGGCTGCAGCACTGGCATTTTGCTATGGAACCTCTCTCTTCCCTCAAGTGGTATGAAAGTATCTCAAAATAAGTCTTTGTCTGTTTCAGTTGAGAAAAGCTTCACTACTTTTTCTTTAAGAAATTTGCTTCATATTTCAAGACTCAACAAGTGAAGTCTGTACTTTCAATAATGAGATTTCTTTTTTTTTAAGAAACACTGATTTCTTTCTAGTATTTTAAGCAAAGGAATTTAATTTATAAATGTACAACTTCTTAAAAATGTGTACATGCAACCATAACACATCTATACCCAGAACTGTTTTGTATGTTTATTGCCCTAGAGAAGGAAAAGAAGCCATGCCAGTTGCTTCCAGTAACCTTATTTTTTCTAGAAAGGTCTTCAAAGAATAGCAAGTGAGAAGCAACTGGTCACTTATCTTATGACAAGAACAGAAGGACATCTATTCTGAATTTTACAGAAGACTTGAAAAAGCATTAAAAATACGAGAAAACCCAACAGCAGCAACCACAGATACATAATCAATTCTGAAGACTACTATTAAGAAATTAGGCCACCGCTTAATAAAACCACTTGGGCAATTGGACAGCCATTTATCAATGGCTCAGCTCTGAACTGCTGGTAGTACAGCAGTGATCCTGTGATGTCACCTACCTGGCCCAAGGAACTGGCACCCTCTGGCTCTCACTGCAGCCCAGAGGTTGGAGGAGAGCTGCTGAGGGTTTTGATGCTGGAGAATGAGCTCTGTGACTGTCCTTTCACCCAGCGACCGTGCCGCGCGCATGGCTCTGATCCGCCCTTCCTCCTCCACCAGCTGGCAATGGACCAATGTCACAAGTTTCCTCTGCATGGGACGGCTCAGCACGCTCTGAGTGGTACTGTTGAGACCCACACCTTCAGAACAAAATGAAACAGAATAATAAACTACTCATATTCCTCTTCTTGTGCCAGTCTTCAGTGACTGTACTGGACACCAACTCTCCCGGTGTCCATTCTGTCAAAGGGAATACTAGTCAAGGCATATCAGAAGTTCATTTCTGTCAGTTTGTTTCACTTGGCAATAAAAGCAGTTTTCTGGTAGTCAGCTTCCACACAGGCTTAATCTTTTGATTGACTGATCTGGCTTTTTAAGAAGATGGAACCTCTAATGAATCCTTTCCCCACGTTGGCAGTTTGTCCCACACCCTCCCATACAGCTTCCAAGTTCATCCCTTATTCATGGACTTTAGGGATCACTTGGACATTTATTTGTTTTCACAACACATTTAGTTTCTTGCCTACATGTGGTGCCTTCACTGTTTTGGTTTAGAGCTTACAAGAGTCCTGAACTGCCTGGGTGATGTTTAATTATCTGCCAAAACTCTGAATCACAAACACGCCGAGAGCCACTTGGTTCAGGTTAAAGGAAGAAGTGACTCACTAGACATCCAGCTGCCGTGCTGAGTTTGCTCCACAGCCACAGCTTGTTCACTGGGCCAATTCCCAGGGTGATACTGCTGTCACACTGCACTGGTCAAAAGACTCAGACAGCTTCTCAAAAAAAAGAAGTTATTGATAATCTAAAGCCCATGATGCTGAACTCCACTACTTGGACTGACAGACTGTCCAAATCCAGCACATGTAACACATAAAACCCATACTCTTCAACACAGCGCGGGTTTGCTAAATTAGAATTACCCAGATTGACCCAACTCTTGCATGTGACCTTGTATAGACAAAATATTACTTGTAATTTTCCTTATCTATCTTATATGCATTAACTCTCTCATATCAGTTTATTCATCTTCTACACAACAGCTGCATCACTATAGTTATCACAAAGCAGAACTGAAAAAAAGGGGCAAAATTATCTATTTTTACTTACTCTGAAAAGATCAAAGTTTGTCTCAACTCAACACACTATGCCATGGTCAAGCACTTCTCTGAACTATTTTTGACACCTTGCAATTCTACATCCCCCTCCCCTCCATGAAAACACAACCTTAAGGTTTAAGAAATATGTTTTGATTTTTTTCTAAACTAGATCCATATCCATTTTTTTCAAACATACTAACTAATAATTTAGATAGCTTGTTTTGTATCTTATTTGGTTTTTTGGTTTCATTTTCCAAGGAAGCAATGCAGGAACTACCTCTTGCACTGCTGAGTGGTTTGAGGTACAATGCCAATTCTTCCACACATTTCTTGCCCTCCTCATAATGCTTGGTGTCTTCAGCTCCACTGCATAAAGTAATCGGCTGCTGCTCAGGAACCTGAAGAGAGATGACATGTACATCTACTATGAATATGCACAAATAAGTGGCAACCATGCTTATAAACACTTATTACTATAGCACATTTCCTGCTTTTTTCTCATTCTGTGAGTTATCTATATTACTTAGCATTTTTTCAGCTTATTTACCGAACAAATAGTGTAAAAATCCCTAGTGAAAATGAAAACAGAAAGAATTCATGTTTAATAGACTTCTTTTATTTAGTGGCTGAAAGGAACTAGAAGCAGAAGGAAGCTTAACATGGCACTTCCTACAGCTATAAAACTTTGGCTAAAATAGAGCACACTGAAACATCCCCAAAGCTGACTGGTCAAAAAACTCAGGGGCGGGGTGCAGGAGAGGAGAACCCTGGTCTGCCATTAAGTACAAATTTGGATCTACGGCCTCACAGCTCTAAAATCATCCAGGGATAAGAGACTGCAGCTACTTAAGATTAGTGGAAGAAAGACTTAGCAGCAAATACACTAAGACACCCTTGGAACATACTGTGACTAGACCCAGTTACAAAACAGCATGACCAAGTTATCCCATGTAGTGCATATGAACACACCCTGTGAGTATTTGTCTGATGATACAGGCTAATTACGTTCTTGGGGGGTTGTGCTGCTTTTTTTGTCAGGTGACATTTATTTCTTCTTCCAAACATTCACCAGAAATCAGGATTTTTCCAAGGGATTTGCGCCACCCCTCCCCAAAGTTATAATTTTGTTTCTACTTTCCTGTTGGTAAATTCTTAAAGCTTTCACCTAATTTGAGGGTGCAGTATAGCACTGTACCAACACTTCTCAACATCACTGTTCAGCAGTCAACACAATATGGCAGTAGAGAGATTTGGAATTCTTCAAAAACAAAAAACAAGCACTTTTTGTGTATGCTGTCAAAGTGCAAACAGATCTCAGACTTCTATTTCCAAGTCAATTCCCATCCCAGTGGCAATAACAGGATGCTAATCCCACATATCTGCTTACAGGGACCAACCCAGGCCTTCAGTCTGAAAGCAAAAGCCTTTAATGCTTTGGTTAAATACAGCTACAAACCTGCTCACCTCATGCCATTGCAAGAGCAGCATTATGATGGCAGCACCAAATAAAAGCAGAAAACAGATATAAAATACATATACACACATATATATGGTTGGCATTGCCAATGTGAACAGCTTTCCTATCAATGTTAATAGAAAGCAGTGCTTCAGCACTACGATCACACTTCTCCTTAGACCAGAGTCTCACCCCGCTGTTTCTCATTTGACACATAGTGGCAAAAGAAAAAGTTACTATCTTGCTTTTCCAGCAGGCAACAAAGAAAAATCTTAGAATGAAACATATCAGCTTCAATTAACATAGTATCATCTCCAAACTAACATGAACAAGGATAGAGGCTGTGTCTGATCTAGGCTTTCACTCCTACTAAAGAGAAAAACCCAAGTTCAGTTGCACCCACACAAGGTTAGCCTTGATACTTTTCACTGATGGAAATTAACCTGTGATGTTCTTTGGGGTCTTGGTTTTAATTTTGGGCCAGCATTTGTTTGAAGTATTTTAGTTTTTGGGTTGAGGAGTTTTTGTGTCTGTAAGCAAGAACATTTTCATCAAAAGGAAATTTTGCAACTCTGTATGTTAGAGCGGTCAGGTATAAATGGTCACAAACAGCTTTGAGCGATTTCTTGGGATTTGGGAAACAATTATTAACTCCTGCAATATTTGCCTGCACCTTAACAAAATATTCCACATCATCTTTCCAAAACCACTGCCGTTTTAGCTGCATTTTAGCTGTCTGCTTCTGCCATGGAAGTTCCACAGCAGAACTGATTGCATGTGCTCAGACACTGCAGGGTCTCTGCCCTATGCCTGCGGTCACATACTTTGTGAAACTGCTCCTTGCTCCTGCAGGATTCCCATCCAGCACCGCTGCCAGCCCAAACCACAGCGACAGCATCACAACCCCCAGCAGACAAAGGGGCTCGGACGGACGTGGGACAGGAAGCCACGTTCAGCCCTGGATTTCGACCCTGAATTGGAGTGGCTTTAGCACACATTCAAAGCAGTGGTTTGGAATGCCAGACACAGCACAACACCACCAGTGAGACACAAGGACTGTCTAGCAACTAACAGAAAGCTTCCCCCTCCCCCACGGAAAAGCTGGCAGAGAAAAACTTCCAAGAGCTAATCAAGCTATTCAAGCACTATCTGCACATTGCTCCCATTCCTTCTCTTTTGTAGGGAAGGTTCGATGTAAAAATCTAAATGCTTTGTACAACTGTACTGTTTGCAAAATGAGCCCAAGAGAGATGAAACTTTTATCTGAAGCTGGAGTAGAGTGTAGTACTGAAGAGTAAAACAATGTTTTTTCTGGGGTTTTCAGGAGAAGAGAATTTATTTCTCATGCACACACACTCCACTCACGCAGTGCACCTCACAATAAAATTTACAAGTAATTTTCCTTTTGCTGGTTCCTTTATATGCACTTCCAAGACATTTTAATATTTTAAGGTTAAAATGATTATAAGAAGAGCATCTACTATGAGAAAAATCATAAAGACATCATTCATAAAAGTGACAGGAAATGTGAATTTTGACTTTGGCTCCATCATAAAACTGCTGAGAGACAACTGAGAAATAATTCAACTCGAAAGCATTTTCACTTCCCCTTCCCAAAATATCCTTTTAATAGCATACATGACCCTACGGTCACTGCTGTTTACAATGCCTCTCAGGAGCCCCAGAATAGATTCCCCACAGAGTGAGCTCATTATTTTCACCCTCATTCCATATTCCATCCTCTCAGACATCACACCCTTATGACAGTTTCCACTGCAAATATATTCACATCATGTAATCAACACCTCCCAAAGGGGATGAGAGCAAGACAGGAAAAATGATCTCAGCTGTTTAATTGCTTTAAATCTGTGATGGTTTTGCACGTATCTGCTTTGGCAATGACTGCAAGTATCCTGGCAGTGGAATGTTACCCATCAGCGTGGCTTGTGGCTGTGGGAACAGACAGGTTATGACAGCATAAGGAAGGGGACCGGAAAAGAATGCTAAAGCATCACCTCATACCAGGCAGTGATGTGGAATTGGTGATTTAAGTGTAATTTGATGAAGGAAGTCAGCTTGAGTTGTCAGTAATTACCATTAGACATCTAATTGCACAAAATGAGAACATGTTAAACAGCCCAAACCCCTTTTTGTATGGTTTGAAAACTGTTCCTAGCAATATTTCCCTCCCCCTCCCTGCAAATGAATGATTTGCTTCTTGCCAAAAGAAACCAAACAAAACCCAAAGCCTACCATCTTTAGTTCCTCAACAGTTTACATTAAAGACAGCTTTTTCACAGATAATTCCTGTTTTGTGGCACTTCATTTCATCAAAACTTCAAATAAAAAATTATCAAACGTGCCTCTAATAGCTCTGCACTTGCAATCATTCCCTTTTTAAAGGGCTGTGAGTTAAGATCACCCAGTCTCTCAATCATGTACAATTCCAATGTCTAGAATTGTATTCATTATGTCCAGCAGGAGATGATACCAAAATTAAAGCACCACAGGTATTTCTGCCACTCTGTGTCACCTGTTTGGAATGTGAATGCTGTTGTTTCATGGGTTAAAAAAACACAAGGAAGAGCTTAGATGACAGATCCATGATTAGGTACCTTCAAAATACTGACCAGGTGAACACTTAAAATAGTTACATATAGCGAGTAATATGTGGATGCTTGAATAGGTAAAATATAAAACCTTATTCCCACAGAAAACAAACTTAAGGGATTCCTTTACCCAGGAAGTCTAAGAAGCAAGGTATCCTATGAATGCCTTGCTGGTTTGTGTCCAAAGCCATTGTGTCTCCCTTCCCTCACAGCTCCTGCTTAAGGATTCAGCTATGTCCAGCTTTCCCAGGAATAATAATTCGTCTTCACCTTATGATCTCTTTCCTCCCCTCATATTATGTAGCAAAACTCACCTGGACATGTTCTAAACTGCCTAACCAGAGAGGCTGTGGATATCCCATCCCTGCAAGTGTTTAAGGCCAGGCTGGACAGGGTTTGGAGCAACCCGGTCTAGTGGGAGTTGTCCCTGCCCACGGCACAGGGCTGGTGTGAGATAGCTCCTAAGGTTCCTCCCAACCCAAGCCATTATGGGACTCTGTGACCACTGCCTTCCAGAACAGCCCCTGTAACCAGTGCTGATGTGTGCCATGCTACAGGGGAGCAGGCAGAAATCTCAGTCTGCAGGAATTAACTTGGACACCAAGGGTGGCTACAGCCTGGGCAATGGTTTCATTTCAGAAGGGGTGGGGAGAGGGAAAACTGAGAGTCTAATTCAAGTGAGAAACCAACTCTTCTCATGTTACAGTGACAAAATTTATCCAGAGAGAGAATGCTACTGTCAGAGAAATATGTTACTGCCTTCTTGGGTGACTGTGTGACAAATTCAGTATGTTTTTCCCAGAAGTACAGTCCTGCTTATTTCACTTGCTGTACTTGTGCAAAAGCCAGAGTGACTTGCCCTGGAATCCTGTCACTGCTGCCAGTCACAGCAGAATAGATTTGTTTCTTTAAACTGCCTGGTCTCCTCCTCCACCTCCAGCAAAAAACACTTAACAAGTATCCATGTGTGAATTTGTCAGAAGTCACTCCAAAGGGAAAAGAACAAACTGTTCTTCCCCCTTACAGATAAAAGCTTTAGTTGGGCTTTACTGTATTTCCTTCCAAAATGAAACCCCTTTTTTTGGAATTTAGTGTTTACAAATAAAGTATTACAGGTCTCTGTGGACTCAGGGCAAGGTATACAGAGATTTGCTGGAGATTAAGGGGCACTAATGACAGATACATGCTCCTGTGAAACTAAACCCAGAAGTGAAAAAACAAATTGAATCAGTTTCAGCTGAAGTTGACACTACTCATGCTTTGAAAGCTGGATTGCTGCTCACAGACCATTTTTGCTGAAATAGCTGAAGAGTGCACTCTCTCAGTGGGACAGTTCAAAGTCACTAGTTTCTCTAAAGTACCTTTTAAAAAATTGTCCTTAACCAAGCCTTTTTCTGTAGAATGATTTTTAAAAATGACCTTAGACAGTCTATTGGAAAATAGCAATTGTTTCCCTGTCCTTCACAGGAAAGTAGTTGTATTTATTTTCTAGTAGTCCAGTGTCTGGTAAACACTATAAGAGCTGCCAGGATGGGAAAGGGAAGAGAAAGGAGAACGAGTTTCACTGAACACTGATTTCATTTACATGCTCATTTGAAATTAGGAGCTGGCAAAAGGTGGTTCAAACTTCTCCTAGGGGGAAAGTTTGTCAGTAATAAATAGCCAGCTAGGATCCACAGTTATTGTTACAGGTAACAGAATGCTGGGAGTAGCAAACAATCAGAAATGAGCTGCAAAGGATGTGGGAACAATGTATCTTTTGGTGGCATTGGCAGCTTTACTGTCATGATGAAACAAGGTCCTGTGAATCTTAATCGCACAAAATTTTCAGATCAAAAGGGGAGCACAAAACGATGTCATTAGTGCAAAGTCAGAACCTAAAGTTCAGAGTGCTCTCAAGACAAACACTATACTATAAAACCTTTCTTCATACCTTACATATATGGATAAGAAAACTCTGGCTGGCTAACTAGTAAAACCAGAAAAAAAAATTCTGTTACCTATACAAAGCAGAGTGGGTTTCCACCCCATTCCAGAGAATCTTGTTTTTATAAAAATTTAAATTCTGGCAGAGGTCAAGTTGAAGCTATCTCATAAAGCTTAACAAACGCACACAAAACAACCGAAAAGTGCATGGGGAAAAAAAAAGACATTTATCACAAATGTGGATATTCAGATGCAACTGGAAATATTTAAGAAACTGCAGAAAAGAAGGAAGAATATATAAG
Organism: Aegithalos caudatus; assembly: GCA_013389925.1. NCBI lineage: Eukaryota > Metazoa > Chordata > Aves > Passeriformes > Aegithalidae > Aegithalos > Aegithalos caudatus. Next base: position 333,507 of record WEIU01007565.1, read on the forward strand.
AAAAAGAAAATTACAACTTTTTTTTTTAATTATATCACCCACAGATTTCATACTGCTTGGAAGCTCTTCAAAGATGGCAGCATATCACAGGAATGGGAGTGCACAATCTCACTGCTTCCTCCTGGGGAGCAGGATGAGTCACTTAGCACAGCCAGAAACACCACTTGATTTTGAGCTTCTGAAATAACCTCTAGGCCACACACCATGAAAGATAAACAACAAATTAGACATATTACTTAATAAACTAAGAAGTGGCAAAGGCACACCTGGACCTGTGAGTTGCAGTGTCCAATAAAAAGCAATGTAAGAGCATCTCTCTTTCCTCCACACCTTTTACAGCTCTTCCACAATTCTTTCCTTTTCCCCAAACTATGGATCTCGTTGAAATTTCTGCTGTGTTTAATTTCACTTAGCCCAGACACTGAAGCAGTACAAAATCAAACAGAAACCCCTCCATGGTAACTGCATCCCATCTACATTTTTGTTCTTCACCCAGAAGTTAGAGATGATTGTCCCTCCTCTCCTAAGCCCACAGTCCTGCCCACAAGACAAGCCTTGGAAGGTGTGGGTCACAGGGAGCTACCTGAGACCTAACATGGATTTTGTCAGCTTCAGTCTGTGCTGCAGCTGCACTGATCCTGCTTTGCACACATCCCTGCCTTTTCTTGGGGCTGCTGTCAGCAGCAGTGCCACTTAGCCCCACTGTATCACCAACTGACCTCACCAGTACCTATTCCAGCAAAAAAGGGAGTCTCAGTCAGGCTTCCCCCATCACCAATATGGATTTAGGGTAACATGTCATCTCAGGAAGTTGTATTTCCATTCCATAGTTTCAAATAAGGCTGTATAAAGGCTGCTACCAGAGAGATCTGTCCCACATCCTTTACACTCCCCTCCTGCTTTTGGGACAACCAGCCACAGGTCTCACAGGGTGACTACAGCACAATTCAAAAGCACATAACCTACCAAGGAAAGATGTCTTCTCACAAAGTAAGCTCAGTGATGCAGCTCATCCTTTTGGAAGAACATGACTAGGTAAGAGCTGACGAAGAAGGAAGGAAACACTACAAACCCATTCTGGTGACAGTTCACAGAATTAGATGTAATAAAAGTCACGGTCACCAGCAGAAGTTGCCAGCAGAATAAAGATTTAACCTACTGTTCCAGGCACCTTTATTACTTCTTGTAGACATCTACAAAAGGTAGATGCCTTCTCTTCACCCCATTAAGAGAACATCACATTCTTTATTATTCCTGACTAAAAGCAGGAAAACACCAAAACAACAACAACACAAAGGCTACCTGAGCACCGACGAGCTGCAGCAAGGCTGAGTTGACAGGAAGGAGCTCAATGTCCGTGTTGATGGTGGTCTGGTCAAAGGGACACGCCTTACGGTGGAGCTTGTTGAGGCACATCTTGCAGACAGTGTGGCCACAGCCCAAGCTGATGGGCTTTCGGATGGTCTCGTCGAAAGTCTGTGTGCAAATGGGGCAGGAGAGAAAATCCGTCCATTGTGGAGCTTGTACGGGCATCGCTTCGGGAGTTAATCGACGAGACAAAAATCTAAAGCACAGATTCCACTGGAATCAAAATTTTGCAAAAAAGTCTGTTTGGTTTTAAATATCTTCTGTAAGTACAGACAGTCTGCACATAGTGTGAAACATAACCTAGAAGAAAACAGAAACACCAAGTTAGCATTCTGTACTAGGGCAGCCACGTGAGCTCCTTTGTGCTGGGGAAGCGCCACTCGAGGTGTAGCTGAACTAGGAGTGTAGTTCTGACATTGGATGCAGAGCTGAGTCACGACTCGCTTTAATTCCAGATAGTCTCTGGCTCTGGAAAAGCTAGTGTAAACGATTTCTGCTCTTATACAGCTAAAATAAATTTAGGAAGACAACTATCACAATGAAGTTATAAGACAAATTAGCTTTTAGTTTTTATGTTTTTTCTTTATAAATGAGCAAATTGACATCAACAAAATGAAGAAAAAAGACAATTTCACTAATCCACTTTTGCATAATATCTACTGTACAAAATAATGAAGTATTTAAATAGTTTTGCTGAGACAAGGCTTCATCCAAAGCCTCTATCACAAGCACTGTTTCCTCAGAGTGCAGTGGGCCCTGGCTTGGCACACAATGACTCTGGAAAGGTGGGAGCTGCCCGAGCCTGGAGGGCCCAGGTAAGTGGCTCAGGGTCAGTCCCACACTGCAGTACAGCTCTCCCATGTCCCTCAGCACAGCTGATCTGTGCTGAGCTGTGTGCTACCACATGGACCCACCCCAACGCATCCCAGCCACCCTGGGAATCTGCAATCAGTGCCTGCTGGAATCCAGCACTGCTCATTTGCCTTGTCTGCCATCCAAGCACCTCCAGCCTTCAGAAGCTGGATGACCACTTCTAGTAGTCATTTATGACTGGATGACTGACAATTGTTCCTTAACTGTTCCTTTTTTGACCTCAATTTATATAATTGACTGGCTGCCTAGAGAGTATATTGATAGAGAAAGCAACATTACTCTGTTGAGAAACCACACTGAAACTACAATAGAAGAAAAGCTGGGAGGTCTTTATTACTTGGCACTTTCAAACCAAAATACTAGGAAGATCAAATGTTACTCATTATAAGGGAATGGAAGAAAGATATCCCTTTGGGAAAAGAAAAAAGCAAACTCATATGAGGAGAAATGTAGAAGAGTAAATGGATCACATGATATGAAAAAATTATTATCAAAAAGAAAATTGGTAATAAAATAATTTCTGATGTCTGGCTTACTTTCACCAGAGGAACTTAAAAAAACCCCAAAAAACAAAACAGTGCAAGTCACTGATTCACAGCCAATTTTTCTAAATCAAGCAGCAAGATAACAACAAAACCCCCAGCACAACCACCCATAGGTATTACGATCTCTTTCCCATACACTGGCTTCAGTTTCAAACCAAGGACTGCACACTTGCTTGCTAGTATCTGTTCTGACAAAGTTCTTCCATAAGCAAAATAGCAACTTTTAATCAAATTTTAAGCTTAAAAAACATTTACAATTAAAATCTAAATTCTAAAGGCAAAGAGAAAAACGTTATATTAGGACCTGCACAATTCAGAGTCAAGGCATTTTAAAACAGGAAAAAAATCTGATGCTAAAATAAAGACTCTGAAAAGCCTTTGCCACATTTTTCTGGAAAAAAATGCTTCATTTTTTCAGAGTTGAGTGCAATGTTGTTCACCGTTAACATTATTTTGCCAAGGTAAACAATTAAGTGTTTCCAGTTAAGCTTTTAGCCGAGTTTCATCAAACACCTAACCTTAGCTCTACAGCTAATGAAAAGGAGTTGTACTATGATGATCCCTCTGAGCCACTTCCAACTCAGGATGCTTTATGATTCTAGGGGAAAAAATAATTATTTCTCTCTTTAAAAGATAATACATAATCCCACACAACCTGTGGTCCCCAGCCAATACAGAATCAATAAGAAATCAGTATTACCCAGGCAGGGTGGCACAAGGAAGAGGCACCACATGTGCTTAACCCCACCACCAGCATTGCACAATGACAAGATGTCAAGGTTGTTCAGGGTTCCCCCTTCCAAAATACCTCTTTAATGGCAAACCAGCCATTTTTTTTCTATCTTGTCAGCATAGAGTCAAATAATTCCCATTACTAATGTATCACCACAATCTAAATGAAAATCTTCTACACTTTTAGGTTACTTTACAGAGAGATGATATCCTAACCCATTCAGCAAATTTATTTCTAAGCCTTCCCCATCTACCTGCCCTCATATATATTGAGTAAACTTTGGTAACAAGCCTTCAAGTTACAATTATCCTTTGTAAAGCAAATCTGCCACAGAAATTACTCAGAAACTCCACATAAATCCTTCTGCAAAGAGCACAGCTTGGTAAACCTACTGTATGTATGGCTGTACTATGAAACGTCCTTTGGGGATCAAAATTCAAGAGCTGAATCATAGTTCTTCCTTTTGACCACACTGCTATTAGAATATCTAGCAACGACTTCCCAGACTCCTCTGCAATTCAGAAACAAATTGAACAGTCTATTAAAAACAAATTATTAGCCAAGCATTCGGGAAAAGAAGTTTTTAATTAAGTGAGGAGACTAACATGAAATTGTACCATCAAGTCTAGAAAGGAAATGTGAACATGGAGATGCCACTGTCCCAAGCTATGAACTGGAAGAAAGGAGTTGAATGCAACTTTAATGTTAGTTAGCTAATTAAAAAAACCACTAAACAGAGCAACACTGTTGCTACCTGTACCTCTGGCATAAAGAAATAGGTCATATTTATTTACAAACAAAACAGTTGAAAGAGAAGTTTGGGGAGTCTGGAGACAGAGGGACTAATTAGTGGCATCCATGATCCCGTGTCAAGACAGGTCTCCAAAGGCTGGGGAACAAGGGAAGCCAAGTTTGTACCTAAGCACAGCTCCTGGAGACTCCAGAGTGTCTGAGCTTGTGTTCTGGTGCCTAAATGCCAAAAGAAGGCCATGGGCAGCACTGACAGTAGAACACAGAGCTGTGAGAAACCTCAGAAAGGCATTTATTTCAGCACAGCCTAGCTGCCACAACAGATGGTTACCTGGTGTGATGCAGCCAACCTTTTCCCCACAGGAAAGAAGAGCTGTTGGAACAACAAACCCCGTGCTTCTAAGGAATCTCCACAGCAGATCAGCACAGAACTGTGGAAATCCTCTTGTCCCACAGGAGATAGGAATGGCACCACAGGGACTGAGGATTCACAAGCCACATGCACACATGCTGGCACCAAACCAAGGACTGCTGCTGGTGCTGTGGCTTTCCACACATGGCGCTGTTTTTCCCACCAGATCTTCAACCTTTGGACAAGGGAGAAGAGCCAAGTGCTGAGATACAATGTACATCTCCAGGCACAAAGCTTACAGATGTAGAGACACCAAGCTGTAAAAGATACCTGTGCCTCCTATCAAGGTTTGTGATCACTATGACCTTGGAAATAACTGGAAAAACAGTCTCTAACCTAAAAGAGCTACTTTAAACAGGAGACATTACAAGCAGTAATAAAACAGTGGAAATAAGACAGTTTCATTATCACTGTCTGCTATTGGAATCATCACCACTACAAAAGAGAACACTTCTTTGAACACATACAGTAGGAAAAGTATATTCACTTTTATAGTACAGTGCTTTTTAAAGAAATGTTTCCCTTCAGTATTATACCAGAGGTAAGCAAAGCATAAAGAATGCAAAAATTTACAAAAGACATAACTATTTAAATAGCCCACCTCCCCATAATATTACATTTTTAACCCAGCCTCAATTCACTATTTCACACTCAATAGTTTCTAGCTCTGTAAAATGTATACCCATACACACTTCTTTGTGCATGATTGCAGAAAATAGATATGTCAAACCAAAGAAAGCAAAAAACTAAAAAGACACATCCACAGCACATGGAAGACAAAAAGGTGTAATTAAGAATGAACATACCCCAAAGACACAGAGCTTGAATCCTACACTGAAACCAGAGACAGATGGATTTTGTTATTTCTCAGTTTGAAACTATAAAATACCTGTATGCAAGTCTCATCCTCCTGTTTAGACCTTCATAATCTGTTTTATCCACATCTAGAACCATCTAGAAAAATTTCTCCTCTCTTCTGGGCCTCCCAACCCCCCAAAAATCCTTGAAATTCCATCCTTCAACTCAGACTGGAAATGTCACACTGTAATCAGATCGGTGACCTGTCTCCTCTGGGACCCTGCCAGTGCTTCAGAGAAAGACATGATTACTCCATAAACCACTGGAACAGCCTCAGTCCTTACTCTGCTGGACTACAATGCAGAGGCTGACACAGCCTCATGTTTGAGCTGTGTTATGTCTGTGGCAACCAGAGTCTTCCACATGTCCTTTGCAGATTCAGCTCTCGAGAAAAAGACGATTGTAAAACGCAGAACAGTCTGTACCAACATCCACTGGCATCAGGTTTCACCCAGGATGACACACAGGAAAATTCCTCTGCTTTCAGTTGGAATTAAACGCACTCTCCGAGGGAGCCCTTCGGTGCAGGCTCCAAGCACACCCCAAATTCCCTCACATAGGTTACTTGCAGCCAGCCTGCTCTTGCAGGGACACATCACAGGCTGTTTCATCCCCACCGAGCTGGCACTGCTCTCTCCCAGCAGCACTCCACACTCAGTCATGTCACAGTTTAAGCAGATGACTCAGCACACCTAAGGGGCACCCTTGGCTCAGCTCCTGCCAGCTCCGTAGATACGGCTCTTAAGGGCATTACCCACTCCTGAGTCCTATGTATTCCCTCAGCATTGCATTGCCCAAACAACATCACCTTCTTAACCAAAACTCGGTTAAACTGAAGCTGTCTCATTTTTGCTGAGTCTTACTGCTAGCTAAACCAAGCAGAGCTTCCTGCTCAGTTACCAGTGAACACAAGTAAAGCCTATTTAGTGCTAAGCTTAACACTACAGCAGCTCCTCAGAGCCAAAACAAACTCAGGCTTGCCAACTGAAATGCTCATGCAAATACAGCTCTTGAGTAATCATTATTTATTCTAATAAAGAAAACACCATTTCATTAATTCTTTTAAAGACTCTTACTCCTTGATAATAACTTAGACTTTTTTGAGAAAAAATAACCAGGCACGCTTCTCTTTTCTGTGGTACATTAAGTGTTTCAAAACCTCTCTGACACTTCGAGATTAAAAATAAATCAACAACCTAAATTAAATTAACAGACAACAGCAAAGCAATTCCTAACTCAAAAGGATTACCAGACACTCATTGTACAATTCTAGCCAGCAGCTGAACCTCCTCCATTCTTGTCTACAGACAGACACATTTTTGCTGGTGCTTCACAGAACCTTTTTGTTTTCTACTCCAGTGAGCTCACTGTAATAAACATTATTTCTGAGGGCACTTAACTAGCTTTCTTCTTTTCTGTGAGCAAATACTTTAAAAAGCCCTGAATTTCATTTTAGGAAAAACTGACCTGACAACCTATGGGAAGCCCTGACCAGCTGAAAGTAATGTTTTATACAAGCACCCTGTACTGCCAACTTCAAGGTTCACAGAAAAGGCTAAGTCACTCCAGCTATGTTTTCCATATCCAGTTCCACAGAAAAACCTCTGAAAAATTTTAAAGAGCGAGGGAAACTCCATACCTGATCAGAGAAGAGTAGGCAGAAGAAAAAAATCTTCTTACCTCTGCCCGGGAAGCTCCATGAACAAGACATTCCATAAGCCCAGAAGAGTATATCCAGATTCAGGGCTTTATTCTCCTTCCTGTTTGCTCTCAAACTTCTCAGTAAACTCTGGGCTGGCAGCGAGCGCCCCACTTCCTCATTCCTGGTGCACGCATGCGCGCTGCCAGCACGCACCGCGCAGCGCCGAGCCCGGCCCAGGAATCCCCACCCAAGGCGGATCCTGCCCGGCTGAGGGGAACGCACACTCCCGCCCTTCCTCAAAGCCTCGGCCGGCTTTGCTGGCTGGATAATAAAGCTTTAAACAAAAAGCAAAGAAAATAATGATCGGCATCAAAACTATGTACCAAAGTAACTGAAGCTCAGTTACATCAGATTCAAGATCTACTCTCTTCTCCTCAGTAATTTTTGACTGTGAAAACAAAGGGAGAAGTTTATGTAATTTCAGGCAAAAGTCTCTAACTTGGTAGAGTCAGTGAAGCACTTTAGGAAAACGGGGACAGTTAAGGACAAGATGTTATTCCTTATTTGAAGCTTCCTGCCTAGTAATAACACAAAGAAAACAAGAAAACCAAACAATCATCACAACTCTACCGCAGTACCTCCCCAACAGACGCTCTGAAAGCAATTTACAATGATTTAAGTTTCCCAACATGCTGCGAGGCAGGACCTCATGTCCTCCTACAGAAAAGAAAACTTTTCAATGGAGTTATTTATATGGTATTTAACAGGAAAAACATGGAATGAAACCTGATATATCATTTTTGAAACGTGATATATCATTTTCTTGACCCAACCACCATTAGGGCCATGAACATTAAGACAACACGTGTAGGCAAAATTTGAGTGTTCCTGCTCATGTCCTCCAAAATATAAAACCTGTATGTGAATAAATCATAAATGTTCAGGGAAGATATACATGACCAGTTTCATAATTTTTGCTTGTTATTATACATCCCTTACAGCTTATTTAAAAGAAAGAGAAAGTGACCAATTCTTAATGGCAAGTGATCTACCACCTAGAAATTTGTTTTCTACCAACAGCTGATAAAGTCCAGGGAGTTCATAGCAGACAATAGCTCTGCAATACGTTCCTTTCTCTTCAAATTACAAGTTCTTGCATTTGTCTATGAAAACTATAACAGTAACACAACAATTAAACCAGTATTAAAAAAAAAATCAAGGAAAAACCAAACTGATCAAGAGAAAGGCTGAAGGCACTTCAAAAATCCACAGTAATTTTCAGGACAGGGCCTTGGGTTCAACTGGTCAGTTCCTCAGGAGCTCTCAATCCTGCTGTCAAGGAAGCAAGCTAATAATTTGCTTTTCCCAGAGAAGACACGTTTGAAAAAAGCTGTGGAAAAGATAAAGAGGATAAGCTTGTAAAAGTCTTCAGCTTCCAGGGTACAGACCTGTCAGTGTCAGCTGGAGGAGTCACTACTCTTTCTTTCTCATTCCTTCCTAAGATATTCCAGCTGGACTGGTTGCATAGTTGTCCCAGCTGAAGTTTTAAAGATAGATCTTTATTAATAAACACAGGTAGGCAGAAATGTGGGTGGGCAGCAATTACACAACCAATACCTCACTTTTAACTAAAAGGAGGCAACAAATCAGCCACACAAACAGCTTGTCTAAAACAACCCCAAGTAGTAGGCTTCAGGAGGAGAAAGCAATTGAAGTGAGTAGTGTTCTGGATCATTGAGACCAGTAACATTCTTTTCCATGCAAGAATGATCTACAGTTAACTGACAACTACTACAACTACTACAGGCATCTGGTAGATGAAAATGAAAAATAAGTTAAGGAAAGGAGAGGGGAAGAGCTTGGTGTCACTGCAATACCTTTATCCTTCCTTAGACATGAATCATTGAGCAGACCCAGCACAACTCAATGGAAAAAAAAAAAAAAGCATTAAAAACCCCAATCTAACAAAAAGGTATAAAGTACTGCTTGCTCTAAAGTACCAACCACTCCTCAGAAACAGCTTTTCTCCCCACTTCATTCAGCAGCTCTAATTCTGCTTTGATGTCAGTGACACTACAGCTACAATAACACTACAATGGCAAACACTGAGACAGGAGGGCAGACAGAGTCTGGCTGGAGATACTGGTCAAAAACTGTTCAAAAAAAAGCCCTTTAACCTATAATGCAACCTTTAATCATTATCCCCCACCCCCTGCTCCCCAGCAAACTTATGTAAGAATACTGTCTCCAAAAAGAAAAAAGAATCCAGAAATTTTTCTTTTTTTGTTGTGTACTGTGAAAATATTACTGCAAGTTTTTATTTGATAAACTTACAAGGCAAGAATCAAGCAATAGTCTCAATCTCCCCCCCCGCTTCCTTCCCCTTATGTTCAAGTGTTGGCATCCCCCTTGTCAATCTCCTATTTATTTGTTTTCAAACTGCCTGGCAGACCTAAAAAAACCAAACCTCCTGTGTCAAAAATTCCAGGTGCAGTAGTAAGGAAATGCTGAATTATACTGTAAGAGCAGTGTTAAGTGAATAGAAATGCTACTGCCCAGCATAGGCAAGAAGAGGCTTCTATTTAATTGTTACTGAAAGTGTAAAATAGAAATGTAAAATCCCATTTTACGAAGAACTCCACAGGTATTCAGAAAACACTTTCAGTGTCCACCTGAAAACTTAAGTCTTGGGACTTCTTTATGTTTTCTTCTCACTTCTCTGATTGAGAGGTGGCTTTTCTTGTAACTTAGATGTTGTCCTCATCTTAAAAATAGATGTCAAATAACTCCCTGTTAATAACAGATAATAACTGCTGTTTACATAACAGTACTCGCTAATAAAGCTTCAGTTATTCTATTTACCTTCAAAGCAATTTATTTTGGAGGACTGCATTTAGACATAAAAAAACCTTTTAATAAAAGCAGAAAGTCAACAGCAGTGAAAACTAATTAATTTTTAAACAAAACTACCCATGTAGTTGCTTGCCTGTTTAATGTATGAGTTCATTTAAAACATCATAAGCACAAGAAGGGTTACTTTTTTAATGTTACATACAAAGTTCCCTCTAGATTTCAAAAGGCAATGGAGCACCTAGTTTTTGTGGCACATACATTTTATCATAGCGGGACTCCACAGTGACAAAGAACATTTTTTTTACCCTCTGAGCCTTACTATATTTCTATCCATTACACCATTCTCTCAAAGATTTTGATACAGAATTATTCAACTGTATCAGCTTTAAGAAATCAGCTCCTTTACTTCAAGCACCTGTTCAATTAAGCATGTGACATAATTTCTGCATTATGATGAAATGGTATGGCACCATCAGCTTCACAGAAAAGATGCACATTTACAAACCCCACGCACAACAAAATGCTTTTGTGCTCACCACAACAGCTGCACTTTTACCAAAAAGTTGAGGCAGGCAGCCTGAGGAGTTGCTAAGAGAAGATAATCTATGGTTTCCTCATTTCTCTCCCAGATCAGTCAAGTCTAGCTGCTAAGAGAATTATTAAATATTAATTAAGCAAGTGCCCTTGTGGCCAAGAAGGTCAATGGTATTCTGGGATGGATCAGGAAGAGCACTTGCCAGCTCTTCCAGGGCTGATCCTGCCCCTGTGCTCAGTCCCAGGAGGTACATCTACAGTGCTGTGTCCAGCTCTGGGCTCCTCAGGACAGGAGAGACCTGGGGCTCCTGGAGCAGGTCCAGCAGAGGCTGTGGAGATGAGGAAGGGCACAAAGCAGCTCTCTCACAAGGAAAGGCTGAGGGATCTGTTCAGCCTCCAGAGGAAACCCAGCTGAGAGGGGCCCTCATCCTCCTCTGTCCCTGTGTGCAGGGAGGGCTCAGGACAGGGGCCAGGCTCTGCTCCCTGGGACCCAGCAATGGGACAAGAGACCATGGGCACAAATGGATGCCCAGAAGTTCCACCTGAACATGATGAAGAACTTTCCTGTGCAGTGAGCAGGCACTGGAACAGAGAGCAGAGAGGGTGTGGAATCTCCCACACTGGGGATATTCCAGACCTGTGTGGACACAATCATGTGCCATGGGCTCTGGGATGACCCTGCTTGAGCAGGGAGGTGGGACCTGATGACCCACTGAGGTCCCTTCCAACCTGATCCACTCTGATTCTCTGGAAATACCCCAGCTGTAAACAAAGAGCAAATCACAGCCACTACCTACAAGCATGATACTTCAAATGAGACTTAGCACAGCAAGAGAATGTAATCTCTCTGAATAAACTAACATGTATTAACCACCTTAGCCTTGCGAGGACCCAAGCATCCAGACTCATATTTGCATCCTACAAACAAGACAGATACTGAAACCTGACCTGTTGAGCATTTCTAGAGCATTTTTAAGCATAGGCTCAGAGTGGGGCAAGTTTAAACTACTTCACAGAAAGTACCCTCCATGCCCATGCTTCACCTCTGCTAAGGACCTAGGTCTATCCAAACCAAACTCCCTTCCTTCTCACATTCACTTCTAAAAGGTTCCAAAAGATCTTCCAGATCAGTTAAATGGTTAAGAAGTCCTGGAAATAAAGGAAAAAAATGTGGGAAGCACAGAAGAAGGAACTTCAAGGCAGACACTTTTAGCATCAGTAGACTTGTCAAGTTTTTAGGAGTAGTTTCATAAGCAGCTTATTTGGGCACAACCAGGACAACACAGACTTTTTATGTATTTGTCCATCAATGGAAGCCATCTTGCAACTACTGACTACATTGTAACTAGCTTAGGTAGCTATTCAGAAATCCTTACAATAAAGGTGACTCCACTAACAGGTTGCAATGATGAGAGTAGGTGAAATGGAATAAGGAATATGAGCAAAAATTGGTGGAATTGTTACTTTATACTAAAGCCACATCAAAATGATCTAATTTCAAAAACAATGCTAGATTTAAGCAGTGTTTAATGCAAAGACAGTCAAAGCCATCCTTTCAGCTCAGTGTGGTTACAGCACTGAGTGAAGCACTGTCCAGAGAATGCTCTGGCAGTCCTTAACTCACATCACCTTAGTGCCCCTAGAACCTAATTGCAAATAAGGAAGCAATTGTAAATGCTACAATAGTCAATACAAAAATAGCTTACAGGGCCCAAACAAAACCAGATATACTTCTTTGTTGAGTCATGCAATACCTTCACTTGTTTTCTACCTGTTTTCATGACAGGGACTGCAATTGTGTTTTAATAACACAACCTAGTCTACACTACAGCTCTGGAGTCATCCAAGGTCAAGAGGCAGCTGTGGCAGAAATGGCACGGAGCCTGGAGAATTTCAGCTCTCTTGTTAACCATGGCATAAATAAAAAATTAGCTAGTCAACACACTATACAAGATTTTCTCCACACCTCTAACAGATTTGATGTAAAAATCCAAACACTATTTGGCACTGACAAACCTGCTCAAGGACTTTTAGGCAGCGTTAAAATACTATTCACACAGGGCTTAAAGTCTTTAAGTAGCAGCAGGAGAGGTCACACAACTGTTGCTGAAAAGCAGGTTAATTCAGGTACCTCTGACTCAGAATGTAATTGAGCCTCACTTCTTTTAAATGATACTGGCAGCCGGTGATTCAATTTGTAGCACTGCTAAAAAAAGCAGGTCCAGAGGCCAAAAATAGCCTAGGGGAAGGTACTCCTTTTGAATTAGACTTCTCATGCAACCTTCAATTACATGAAAAAAAACCCCATCCTTAAATATTTTGCAGCCTTGGTGTCAGTCTCACCTTCTAGATTTATAAAAATAGAATATTTTCTTTACAGCTTGACAACATCATTAAAAGTTGTGCTAGTTTAACACAATCTGGCTTTTAGTGGGGGGAGAGGAAGCCACGGAAGTGGCTTCTGAAAGAGAAGCTCCTCGAAATTTCTACTATGTCCAGCAGAGCCAACCTTAAAGGCTGTGGCGATGGACATATTGGCTGGCTCAGTTAGAGAGGTTTGCAACGCCTCTGTGGTGATATATCTAAAAAGGAAAAAAAGGAACGCAATTCGCCTTTTTTCTGCCTCTCTGAGGGGTGGTGAGGGAGGCACCGGGCCCATCCTGGCGCCACAAGCAGCCACGGAGCCGAAACCCCGCAGCCGGGGCAGCGCCGGGAGCGCCCGCACGGCCGGGCCCAGCCC
>WEIU01007565.1:346819-358465 GCA_013389925.1 Aegithalos caudatus
TCGCCGGCGGGCACCACGTGACCAGCAGTGAGGGCACGGCAATTCCCGACGCGGGCCCCGGACGGAGCAACCTTCCCTTATAAGAACTTCAGGTGAGAGAATTTGAGAACAAACGAACCTACGGACACCAATTCTATCCCGAGTCAGAAAAAAGGAAAAGGTGGAGACGTGTGAGGAGAACAACGTGGCGAGGCTAAGGTCGGTGAAAAGGAGGGAGGGTGAGGAGGAAATGCTCCAGGCACATCTCGCAGCTGAGATTCTTCTGCAAGCCCTGGTGAGGACTATAATACAGCGAACTGCCTCCCTGTAGTTCACGAAGTGCACGGGGAGATGCAGAATTCACCCACAGCCCGTGGAAAAAAAAAAAAAAAAGGTGCTCACATCGGGGGCGTGTGGATGCTGAAAAGCTGTGATATAGTGAGAAACTTGAACAGAGACAGAGAGAACCCTTGCTTCCAGAGATAGACTAAGAGGACCCTTGCTTTTATACTAGAACAGCTCATCCTTAAAAACTCCATCCCACGAGCTAAAAGGCCCACGAAAAACAGTTGTGGGAAGGCTGCTCTGGCCGTGGGAAGGAGTCTCCTTGCAGCAGGTCAGGCAGGACTGCTACGTGTGAAAATCAGAACCCCGTCTGAAAAGTTCACAGGGAACTGTCTCCCGTGGGAAGGACCCACAGCGTAACAGAAGAGACTCCTTTCCCCAAAGGAACTGAAGAAAAGATTTTTAAAACTGACAAACGGACTACAAACCCCATGTTTTGTCTCTTTGCGCTGTCAATGAAGGGAAAAGAAGGGCCGGGCGAGGAAAAGGTGTTCTAAAGATTTTAGTTCTCATTATCCTCTTTTACTTCCATTAATACGTTTTTCTTTATACCTTTCAATATTGGAGTCTATTTTGCCCTTAGACTGTTTTCTCCTAATCCTTATCTCACCCCTTGAACCTTTTAATTGTTCTTTCCCCTTCCTCTGCTCAACTATATCAGAGAATAAGTGAATAGTTTGTTGTTTTTTGGGGTTTTTTTTGTGGGTACCTGGCTTTAGCCAGTGTCAAACGCATGACAAAAGTTCCCATAGTTTTAGTGAGTGGAAACAAAAGGCTCCAGTCTCAGGGTTTCCATTAAACACCTCTTAAACCAGTAACAAACATTTCAAGCTTAACCACAAAAATGAAAGCTGTTGCCTTCCATTTATTTAATAGACCAAACAACGTAAGATAGTCATGTATCAGAGAAAAAATCCAACCCCAACATCTCACTGACCCTCCTATCAGTAACGGATAAGAGGTATATTTATGTTTTGCAGGAGCCTGTATTCAACTGGGAGAAAGAATATCCTACATCCTCTTTTAAAGAGGTTTTGAATTACAACCCTAGTTATAGAAGTTTCAAGTTACATAACTTGAAAATCATTCAATCAAGGAGACAAAATGCAATAATCCTGGGAGTAATCTACTAAAAATCCAGTGCCAACTTGACGAATTTTGCTGCTTATGACTTGTAAAAACGGTTCTTCTCCAAACAGGAGAAGTTGTCTTTTAAAAGGAAGTCCTCTTACTGGTTACTTTGCATGAGACTTATTCTAAATGGAGCAGTCCACAAAGAAGAATTTCTCTTATTCACAGACTTCAAAGATACATTCATCTCTAAAAACATATTACAACTATATTATTGTAGTATCGGCAACCAGAAAGATGTAAAATAAAAAATACATGGGATACAATCCCACAAACCACTGCCAGAGTTGTGTAACTAAAAAGTACACAGATCTCCACAGCATGCTGAACCAGCTTAACTTTTTAAAAGCAAAGAGTAAACTTGCACTAATGAACTTCATTCACAGAAATTTAGACTCCACTGAAGAAAAACTAAGATACTGGACTAGATAAGCCTTATCTACTCTGCTATCTTAAGATAAGACTGAAATAAGCTCAGAAAGAAAATAACAGTAGCTGCAAAATCAAGCAACTCTGTAGATCATTTGGGTGATTTAATTTCCATTAACCATGTCCTTGAAGTAGAGACAGCTCACCAGGAGATTTTAACAGGCCTTGTCCCAGACTGCTGAGACTCCAGGTATTTGAGCCTTACACACCCTGGCTGCAGTGCTACCTTTGCTGTACCTGGAGAGTGCATCTGATGAATGTCTTACAGTTATGGCACACATGGACTACTCAGAGCCTTCCATTTTTTAAATTTCCTGCTTTTAACAATCTTAGAAATGGAACTCAGCTGCCCATTGCACCACTGCTGCTGCAGTCCAAGCCACAAACCAGCCATGAACAGCCAATATTTGCGTGATTTGATAATTGAAATTTCCTCAGACTTGTGTTGTGTAAGTCTGGTTAAACAGCAGGTATCCAAATATATGATAAGGTGTGGGAAAGGAAAACTAGGCACTGAAACTCTCTTACAAGCAGTCCCTTTACACGTTCCTGTATTCAGCCACTTGCTGTTTTTGGAATTAAAGCAATGGCAGTAAGCTAAAACCTAATGACAAACAATTCAAAAGAGAAATTTCTAAAAATGGGTAAGCCAAAGGCAGCTGTAAGCACCAGTGAAGCCCTCGTAACTGCACTGGGAATTGTTCAGCATGAAAAACCTTACACACAAAGAACAAAGTATTTAAATGTATTTATTAGCATACTCGAGTCACTGGATTTCCATAGGCTTACTGTCAATTTTTATTCTGTAATGACAACTCACATAGCAGCTTGTCACATCAACATGACTATTCCCACTTCTCAAAAGCTATGCCAAGCTTCTGAAATCACATTAATGAATTATCAGATGTGCCTGAAGGAAAGGACTGCTGTCACTCACTTCCCCCTCCTGAAGGCTCCCAATTACTGTCACATGCACTGGTAAACAAGCAAGGGCGTTTTCCCCCACCCCCCTCTCCTGGGGAAGGACAAGTCACGTTTTTATTTATCAGGTATTACTCACAGGAAGACACTGTGGAATACTGCTTGATTTTTTTTTTTCTTTCAATTGAGATTTTAGCTAAAATATACCTGTGACTGTTTGAATACCTGGTGAGTAATCCTGACTCCACAGCCCCTTCCTCTCCTGTAGTGCCTAATGCCACAGCCACCCCATCACATCCTCAAATGCCCATACCAAGGATTTCTGTGAAAGCCTTCCTGCTGTGTCCTGAAATCACCCACATCATGGCCAAGCTGCAATCTGACAGAGCTCAAGTTCTATTCTCAACCAGTCTAGCCAATCTAAAAAGGCACATCAAAACTGCTGTGAGCATACAATTCTCAGAAACACACCCACAACATCCCTCCCAGCCCTTGAGTGCTACTTTGTTACAAGCATTAGACAGAGAAGTTCCACTGAGAAAGGAGTGACCAGAAAAGCTTACTACAGGTCTCTGTTTGCTTAAGTCCTGTAAATCGTCAGATTTACAGAAAATCAGGGGGCAAATGTTGCATTCCTATGAACTACAGTGCAGACATTAATACTTAGGTTATTCTGCCTTAACTGATGAATTACCAATACTCCTGGTAAAGGAATAAATGCTAAATGGAAAAGAAAAAAAAGTCTGGAAGCTACTTGCCAGTGTTCAGACCATATTATTAGTCCTATTTTTATTTTTTTCCTTCTAGCAAAAGCTACAGAAATGAAAAAGAACATTGTGCATTATGGACAAATTAAAATTTTGCCAACTTTCTCCTCATTAAGAATATATTCTGCAAAAATCACACTCCCCAGAGAGAAGTTAAGATTTAAGTCTAGTAATAATTAGAGAAAATGGGTAAATTTAGTATAAGCACAACTTAAGGAATTTATTTTGATTTGCAACCAACTGGGCTGTGCCTTTTTGCTTTGTGGTTAAGATGTTTGAGAGCTTTGTGCACAGCTTTTCACTTTATTATTTGAATAAAAATAAGAAGCATCTTGCACTCCAACAGAACCTTTCTGCCTACAGACAGGTCACTGGTAAAATGCTAAGGGAAAAGTGAGGAGCTCAGTTTCCCAATGCATTTTGACACAAGTTAGAACTAGGTTATTCCACACACCTCCACTCTCACACTGATCAACAGGGAGCCTCTTAGAAAAAAACAGAGTGGGATCATTTACAGGGCTTCCAAACACAGCCAGCCCTTACTTAGAGCATCTTTTCTGTGCATGAAATTATTCATGTCCCTGAAGATTCTTAACACAAATACATCCTTAAAATGGAATAAAATGTTCAGGAGACAAAACCAAATGGAATCAAAGTGAGACATCTTCAAACCAAGAAGATGGTTTTGTACAAACCACAAAGCAGCGGATAAGCAGCATTGAAAGGTAGCATGATTTCATGAAGGAAACAAATAATCCACACACAGATCAGCAAATCCTGCTGGCTCACATCTCTTCAGTAGAATCTGACAATAGCTGGCAACAAACCACCTACATTTTAAATAGTCTGCTCTACTCCAAGCAAACCAAGTCTAAGCAATTCTCACTCTTCTGAAATAACATTTTCTTTCCCGTGTTATGACTGACTTACAAAGAAGTTCTTTCCAATATAAGTTCACTTACAAAGATGTGTCAAGGCTTCTATCCATAAGGCCTGGTTTAAACAACAAAGACTAAATTTAAAATTGAGTACAGGTTTTTGCAGCACTAATAAGGCCTCCTTTTTAATTAGTTCTACAGGAGACCTTCTCACACAATTAAATGGCAGAATGACTCATAAAACAGGAAGGACAGACTGAGACATTGCCTTTAGTTTAACTAACCTAGTCCATCTCATCAGGCTGGTTTAGCCTAACTTATTTTTATACTTCTCCATCTGTGCTTTCAAATTTACAACAACAAAGTCATCACAATGCTCCCTGACTTCTCATCAGTTCCAGAGGAAGCAGTGATGTTTCCACAGTCCCCAGTAAAGTCCAAGAACAAAGAGTACCCCAGGTTGCTGCATTATCCAAACCATCCATCCTGCAACTCTGAACTAAAAAGCAATGAAACCAAGAGGCACTAAACCATCTCTGTTACCTGCATTAGCTGGCTGCATTGATGAGTGGCTCAGACCAGAACAAAGTTAATTAAAAAAATAATTGGAAGAAAAATAGAGAGTACCAGAGAATGGAAAGATCATTAAAGAGAACAGGAGAGGTAAAGATAACCATGCATCAAGGAAAAAAAATCCTACAAAGAAAACAGAACATTTTAGCAGGCAAAGAGATAAAAACTTGTTAGAGGAAAGTTATTTCAAGTCTGGAAATGTACAGTGGCATTTCCTTTGCAATTGCTTTAGTCATTTGTGAGACTTTGCCCTGTTCTCATCTCTCTTTTTGATCCAAAATCCACATCCCCTCTACAAAGCAAGCAAGACCAAGAATTACTGTCCTTCAGAGCTGCTAAATAAGAGCAAGCAATGTTCCAGCTTCCAGAACCTTCTGGATTTTGTCTACTCATACAATAATTAACAACAATGCAAGGTGACCAGTGACAATTTCTGTATGATGATAAACAGCTACTCATCAAGAACTTTCAATTGTGATTAATTAGTTCTGTTTACACTAGGGGACTGGTGATTTGGTATGAAGCCTCTCAGACACATCTAGAACCAACTTCCAGATGCTATGTTAAACAAACAACTGCTCTAGCAGAGCCCCAAAATTCCATATGCAACATCATACACAGCTGTGAAGATTTTTCATTTGTAGAGGGTGGAGGCTAAGACTTGCTTCGCAATTCCTGCTCTTTCTTCCACACACAGGTTGTAAAGCAGGACAGCATGTTGCTGTCTCCTCTCTCCTCAAACCACTTCAGTATGTGCCACAGAGCCCAGGCTTCATTTTTGTACAATGAAATAGGAATTTTAACTTGTGACACACCATAAACAGAGATGATTGCCTCACGGGACTCATGAGTAGATTTTTCAAGATTTCATGAGCATAATGTTCACTTATAAAGTCAGGGGAACTTTTTCTACTAAGCCTCCCAGAGAAAAGCTTATATCCAGAAAGGTGAGATTTAATTATCATTAGGCCTGCATAACTGCCAGAATCATTAATGGTCATAAAATAATGTTTATACAACATGCCACAATTCAGGAATGCCACATAAGCTAATCAAACTCACTTTCTACTGTTGCTTTACAATTTAGTTTCCATTAATTTCAAGGTCTCTCCTTCAGCTCTTGCATCTTAGCACAGAATTTAAAAAAAAAAACCCGGGACAAAACACTTTAGTCTTGTTGTATGGTGGGTGGCTGGATAATGAAGTCCTTACAGCTCCACTTGTTGGTACAGTTCTAACATCAAATAGTACCTGGAGGACTTCCATTCTAAAGTGCTAACAAAAGGAATGGAGGTGGAAGGAGAACAAGCTGAAAAGAAAAGTCAACAGTAAGAGTTTTGTTTCAGTCACTTTTGAAGAGCATTTATATTACACAGTCACTGTAGTAAGACTCTGAGAAGTTACTAATTCAAACAATTGCTTCAAAAGTGAAGAGTGCTAAGTCCTTATGAGTAATGTTTACTCTAAACACAAAGCATGGAGAAAGTGAAATGCTAGCCAACACGGGGAGTGTTCCACAGAACTTGGTTTAATAACAAGCAGGTAGTTAAGACCATCCTCTGTGGCATGAATTTCAATTCTTTCACTTTATAATACTTTCCCTAAACCTTACTCCTTTTGCCCTAAAGATAGCACTGAATTTTGAGTTGGGGACCAACACTGGCTGACACAATTTATCAAAAATATTTGGCTTCAAGTCTCTGAAAGCCTCCAATGTACAGCAAAGGGATGAGATTCCTGCTACCCTAGCAGGTGTCTCCTTTGGAAACAATAAGGAAGTTAAAAGTTGTAGCTGAAAACCCTTCCAAGCTTGCTCACCATGTGAACTAAAGTAATTGCTCTAAATGAGTTCAGGAGAAAGTGCTGAGAAGAGCTTTAGATCCAGGCTACAAGCATTCCTGCTCCTTCAGCTGATCAAGCAGCATTTTGTCAACAACAACAGCTTTAAAAACAATCGTACCTCAACTTTCAAAGCTTATCCTGATGGGGCCTATTAAACACAGAAGCATCCTGAAAAACAATTACATTTGGAATGTCCAGATTTCAATGTAACAGCTCGCTTTGAAAGAGTATTTAATGAGACAATTTAAAAAACACCTATTAAACTGGAATAATAGAGATGAGACCAACCAGACTTTCCATGTTAAAACAAAAAACAAACCAAAAGAATAAGGAACCACCTGTGCAATCTCATTTTCCCAGCCTAGCACATTTCAGCTACACCAAACACTTTGTTTCTATAGTTGTCTTGTAGCAGCAGTCCTGTCTGATCAATACAACATGCACACCACAGACACCAGAAATTCTGTAACTGAAAATTAATACTTTAAAAAATGATTTCACAAGCAATCTGTAGCGAAAGGTGTCTATTCAGCAAGAGGCAAGAACAACATGTCCTTATGGTGGTTTTAGTGACCATGGCTGGAAGGCAAAACTGTCAATAAATTCTCCAGCTTCTGTAATATTGGATTCCAGACTCACCACAGAATTCCCTGACACAAACACTCTCTTCTGCATTTTTTGTATCAAAGTACATGGCAACTCTGTCACAATCTATGTGAAGGAAGTGTTGTTCCTCCAGCAACACTTCCACTACTTTTCAGTTTAACTGTCTTTTTCTTATGTACATTTCTAATGTAGCAGAATGAGGAAAAAAATCCTTTTGTGTGTCAAAACAATCCTCTTCCCTTGTCTCTCCTCTCCTCCTCACATCTCCTTCTCACAGGAAGATTTTTGTCACATTCCTAAAAAAAGTCTTAATTCTAACAAGGTAGCTTACATTGTGGGCCTCTACCCACTCTGTACAATCAAGTGAGATCTTATTCTCCATGTGGTTTTTAGGCTTCCTGATTTTCTTTTTTTCTTTTTTCTGGGGAAAGAAAAGCTAACCTAGCATGTGGGGAAGAAGTTTTCATGCAAAAGTCAGCACAGGATGTCCAGGCCCTTTTGTAGATGCAGATATGCCCTGATGCAGATGATAAATCATCTCTACCTGCAGGAAGTTTCCCTCAGAGCCCTGCAGCTGCCTTCCCTCTCACTCCATTAGAGAGGAGTCTGGGGTGAGGCTGGGACACCCACCACACTTGCATGAACACTCCTCTGCACCTCCTAACAAAGAGCACTGCACAACTGGTACTGCCTCTGGCAACACAGATTTACAGCAAATGACTTCCATTTCTTGCTATTTCTATCATCAAAATCTCTTTCTTCTCCAGCTGATAGCACCAAATATGTTGCTACCATGCAGTAACAGGAAAGCTGTTTCCTCAAGCACTCTAACCAGAAATTAATTTTATATCGGAAAAGTCTATTTATAATAAGCCATCAAGAGTTTTGCACCTTCTTGCCCACTACACACTTCCACAAATAAAAAACCTCATTAGGAAATCAGTCAACCCTTGGAAATCTAATACCATTTCAACTTTAACCATCTTGGTAATGAAGAAAATGAGACTGATGCAAAAGGTAATTAGCAAGAGATGCACTCCTGAAGTAAAACAGAGTCAGTGATGGGAACTGCCCCTAAGTGCAGGGACACTGTGGAATCTCTGCACAGAAAGGAAAGCAATAGAGCCAAGTAAACATTTGTGCCTTTCTTTCTCAGTTAGCAGAGTCCCCAGACTTCATTACTGTAACAGAGCCTACGTGAATCCTGAAGGTCAGACTGAAATTTCAGTGGGTGCAGTGTTTTTATATAATCCTTCACAATAGCAGCACATTATATCCTTTATGATAATGGTTTCACATTGGTTACCTAGTACAGTGCAAGACATTAATTTCAAAATACTAATTCCCCTATGGTTTATTTCTGATGTACTTTGAGTCAGGTTTGTTTTTCTGGCCCACCAGCCAAAGTTACTTGGGATGCTCCAACAAACAACCACCTGATTTACTGGCTGTGGGAAAAACCACCACAAAACCACACAGACTTTCATCTGCAAAATGATTCAGTGAATCCACGGGGGTGGGGAGAAGAATTTTAAACAATGAGTAGGCTTTGTAAAAAAAATTACCAAGTTTTATAAAGGTTACCTGCTTAAAAGATATCTTATAGTGGTTTCTGCATCACTATTCTGGGAGTCTTGGGAAGTTTGGGAACCTACATGCAGATGAGTTTTTTCCTTCTAATTCTGCTTTACATATCATACTTATACCATTGGAGAGCTATGACTCTACAAGTTCTTTCAAATGGATGAAACTTTTTTTCCCCAGGTATCCAGCATGTAAACTATCCAGTTCTTGGTGCAGAATTAAAAAAAAAAAAAAAAAAAAAAAAAAAAAAAAAAAAAAAAAAAGAAAAAAAAAAGGCAATTATCCTTTATATCACTACATATTATGGACTGGGAAAGGTCAATTTCCTAAGTATCATGAAACGCCCTTTTATAGCACTGGTTAAATAAGAGATAGAGACCCTAGTTATATGGGATGTTAGTTTTTGCTATCACTGTCAAAGGTAGCCAGCATCAGTTCACCCAAGACTTCTGAACCACATACAAAGTAATTAAAGCATTATTTTCATATACATAGTTACTGAATCTCAACTTCTGTGATGTTTAATTCAACAAGATTGATAATGGCTCCACCCAGACTGCTGGTGAATCATTCACAACACGTCAGAAGTTTCCAAAAGCATTCCTGCTCATTTCTATTCATCTGCTTTAGCATGAGCACTTTTATTAATAATATACATCTCAAGATGCCCCTAAATTAAACTCTCTGATATTAATGTCTGCAATTAACAGATTCCTATGTTCATCTGTTCTCTGGAACATTGGTTTTTTAAATTATCAGCAGTCAAGAATCCCATCAGAAATGTCTAAAATATTTTGCTTTAAACTAAGCTAGTTTGGATATAAAGCTGATGAGAAAAACCTCACAAAAACAAACGACAAACCACCAGAAACCACTCAAGTTACTTCCCACTTATTTTGCTGAAGGTTCCTGCTGCTCATAAGTGATTGACAAACTCAAGTCTCTGGTTGTCAAAACAGACTGTTCTGATGGTACCTGCCTTTTCTAAATTTACCTCCAAGCAGCCTGTCAGGCTGTGTGCTTTGACAAACCCTTTTCTAGGACAGGAAGGCAAAGCCATAAGCTATCTCTGGGAAAGGAAAAGAAAAGGAAAAGGTGCCTGATAACATCTGCTTCTATTTATGCTAGTGGGAACTATAATTTCATTATCAGCATTGTGTATTAATGCACTGAAGAAAGCCACGATGCGCCTGATGAAGCTCAGAAACTGGCAATAATGTACAAACTGCTCCTGAGCACAAGTTATTTTAACAGCCATGAAGTCCCATCTTAGCTCCGTTGACTTCAAAAGCAGCAATACAGACATTTATAGCTGACAAAATCAACCACCTCCACATCCTTAAAAGCCTGAAAGAAGTAAGGAAAGGTAAGTTTAGGCATACATTAACTTCTGCCTCATAGTTTTCCCGTGTTATCTCACAATTCTATAGCCAAATAATATGAATAGAATATAAATGCTGAATTTATCAGCTGCATTTACCTTGCAGCAGTCATTAAATGACAGCATTGCTACACCAGTCACAATGATTAAAGCAGTTCAGCTACAATCCAGGTTACTTTGAACCTTTTAATAATTTTTGCAAATTTTCAATTTTTTCCCCCACTTCAGCCATTTTCAATATGGCAAAAACACACAGAAAACCATAGCTTCTGCTGGAGGAACTAACGATTTGTCACTCGTACTTGACTAAAATTTATAAAAAGAAGAGATACACTCCGGACAAAAAGGCATGCGGAGGTAAACAAAACATGCCCAGTTCCTAGGAAAAAACCCCAAAACCTTCATCAGTTCCCTGCTTTACAACAAGACAGGCCTCACAATGGCTTTTGAGGACAAAACCTGACACCAGGCCATTCCCAGCCATCAATCCCAGCTATACCAACACCGCACCCCCGGCACGAAACCCTACCCACTCTGTGGGTGTAATCCAACAGCCAAAACAACGCCAGGGTGGAAAAACTAGAGCGAGTCAGGGAGATCCTGCGCGCTTTCACCATCGCTCGTCCCCACACAGAGCGAGCCGCGGCCACCTCGCTCTTCCCTTAGGCACCACAGACAAAAGAGCCACAACCCAGGGCGGAGAGGTGTCCCGGGGACGGGGAGGGCTCTGTCATTATTTTCTCTCCGTCTCTGTTGTTCAACGCGACACAGGGATGAGTTTTCTCCCGCAGAGGCAGGCAGAGCCCCTGGAAAAAAACAAGGGCAGGCAGAGGGGACACACAAAAGCCGCCTGTCCCTCGGCCGCCGCAGCCTGAGGCGATGCCGCCTCTCCCCACCCCCAGCCGGACCCAGTCCCTCTCCGCCTCCCCCGCATCGGGCACAGCGACCCGCGGTCCCTCCCCGCCTGCCCCGAGGCGCTCGGAAATCGAGCCCGGCAGGCGCCTGAGGCCCGGCGAGACGCAAAGTCACAGAATTGTTCAAAGTACAAAGCACCTCCGGAGATCATCTCGTCCCAGCGCCCGCCCCTCCGCCTCCTTTCTCGGCAAGGCGGGCAGAGCTCTCCCGCCCTATTGTTCCCCGCACCCCGCGGCGGAGGGCAGCGCACTCACCACGCGGGCCGGGCTTCCTGCAGCGCCCAGCGGCCCCCTCA
>WEIU01007565.1:358581-382012 GCA_013389925.1 Aegithalos caudatus
GCAGCCGGGACGGGACGGGCAGAAATGACCGAGAGCCGGCCTGGAACCCTGAGGGCAGGGTGGGGGGAATTATCGCCCGCCTCGGGGAGGGTACGTCGCGCTCCGTCAGGGACGGTCTCCAATGTCAGATGCCGTCCTCCTTTCAGGTGGGGTATTTTTTCCCCCCTCTCACCTCCTCTTGTCATAGTTAGCGGGCTCGGGGGTGGAGGCCGATGCTTTTCACACTCGGAGTGGCTCCCGGGGAGTGCTCGGTGTTTTGGGAGCTTCCTGAGGGCCCCCGCCCGCCATTTTCTCTCCTCCCTCAGGAACCTCTGTTGGCGGACCCTGCGGTTGCCTCATGCCATCACACCTTATTGTTTCGAGCCGGTTACTTTTCTTACGTCAGGGAAAAATAACACAAATTAACTTCTCGCTTACGTGTCCGTGCAGGGCAAAGCTTTCGGGGTTTTGCCTGCCAGTCCCAAGTGAAGGCTCAGAGGTGGGTTCGCTGCTGGGGAAGGTCCCCCGTGGCTTTGTGTGCTGCAGGACACAAATCACCCTCAGCTTTAACCAACACCTCAGGTAAGATGTTTGGGGACCCTCCAAGCTTTCCTGTATCGCAGTCAGAACTACTTGGGATACAGAAGAAATGTTAAAACGCCTTTATAGAATGTCATGCAGTCACTTGACTTGCAGCATTTACTAAGCACGTACTGACTGACAGTTAAAAATTCTTACAAGAGCTAATTATTTAGCACCAGGATATTTCATGGTAACATCTACTTGATACCTGTTTATGAGAACATGAATATAGTGTAAAATACTAAGGAACTTAGCCATATTTAATTAAAGACCAAAAATGGTATTCAGTGGTCCCGTTTTATTGCCTGTATATTTTATCATGTCTATGCCCAGCTAGAGGCTCTGTGGGATGAATCCTGCTGTAATGCCTTTGTGCAGGATGCCGTGCAGGAAATCACGGCATTTCTATTTTCCTTTCATAACCCAGTGTATTATTGTCAGTCCAACATCTGAAGTGCAGCATTGCATGACCTGGAAATACAATTTAAATAGGATATTGTCAAGTCCAAAGTAGCCATGCCCAGAGCCAGGGACTAGAGGGAGCAGCCTGCAAAAGAAAGGTGGGTTATGACATGCAGACAGAAGATGGAAATTCCTATAGACACAGAAAAACTACGTAGGGTAAGGTTACTCTTCAGCTCTTGTTTCTGACTCTTGTACTGACCATAGACAGATTTTCATTAACTTTACAAGAAACGTGGTGGTAGTAACTAAAAGCATTATTTCTATCTGTTTTGCTAAAGTAATAGTCTCTATTATTTAGGCTTTTCCACCCAAACAACCTTAATGTTTATCAAGGATCAGTGCTTAAATAAAATAGTATTAAGAAACACTATTAATTTCTGAAAACAGAGTTTTCTAGCCACAGTCACAGGCATTGAGATCTTAGGTACACAGAAGGTTAAGATATTTACAAATAGCACCTTTGACATAGCAAGAGCTTTACTATGAGCTAAAAAAGAAGTGTAATTTGGAAATATCCAAGGCCAGATTGGACAGGACTTGGAGCAACCTAGTCTAGTGGAAACTGTCCCTGCCTGTGGCAGGGTTGGAACAAGATGAGCTTTAAGGTCCTTCCAACCAGCCTGATATTCTGTACCACAGAAACTTTAATCAACAATTTCCATCTTTTGCAGACTCCCCTTTAAATATTACAGTAGAAATGTGACCCTCGTTGGAGTTGTCAGTGTCCTGATTAGAAGCAGAAGATGGCATTAGGAATCATGGTAGGTGTTCTTTGCAACCTTGGTTTAAAGGCACAGAAGCTAGAAATGGTCAGGGCCTGAGGACATGCTGTTATTCTTAGTTTTAGTAAGTGATTGTACAGTGTTCTGATGTTCTGTTTAGTCTGGGTTCTAATATTTCACTCCGGGGGCTTGTACCACTTGTTCTTCTGGTTCCTGTACTGTGGAAAGGTTTCATTTTTCATGTAGTTTATGTTTTCCCTCCACATTTAATTCCATTACCAGTATGAACATGCTATTAACAATTTTCAGTATTACAGCATAGGTTACCACAGTACTACATGGTTAAAATTTAAAGAAGTGGGATATGAAATGACCTATGCTTCTTATTATGTAACACTGCACAGATGACCACTCTAATTCTTAAACTCCACTTTAGACTTCCATCAGAACCAGGCTTTTCTAATGTTTATTCTTTATTATGTTTTCTGAAAGTTCAGAATTCTGTAGATGAGCTTGTTCTCTTGTTGGGAACTGATCCCACTAGATAACCTAGATTATTTTTAGTGTCTGCTTTTCCGAGTTACACAGCATTTCTTCCTGCATGATACACTGCTTTAGCATTTAAAACACAAAATGTTATTTGTCTTTAGGATTACTGTTTTCAAATATCATTTCAGCTTATCATTAAATCTGCTATAATTTATCTCTACTTGTTTACTTTGTTATTTTATGTTCTTAAAACCCCACAGGAATTAGTTTTTATTCTACTGCATATAGTCTCAGTTTTCAATTCCTTTCTCTTTTTTTTTTTTTTTTTTTTTTCCCATCTAAAAGGGGATAATGTGTAGGCATGGTTCTAAGATCTGACATTTGTGGCCGCACTAGTAATGTTCTTCAAATTATACATTAAAAATCACTCCCCATTTTAGCCTGTATGACTGAGAGAAATACCTAAAATACCACTGTAAGTGTCAAATGATATCATCTCACCATTCAATTTTTATATTACTCCTTCTATATAAAACTGCACTAGAACTGTGATACCAGGATAGCTGTCTTTATAAAAAGAAATGTGTATTTTTTACATGTCTTGGCAGTGTTTTAGTTTGCTATTTTAGTTAGCAATGTGACCTGTAAAGCTGATAATAATGGAAAAATTCTCATTTTGAAACCTGTGATATCAGAATGGAAGGCAAGAATGAAATACTTCTCCAGGTGGCTGCAAGCATGTCCTTGTTATTTCACACAGTGAAGATTCTTGCACATAAACCACAGATCATAAAAAAGAAAGTTATTGGCACTTGTATATGCCTGACCATCATGTTAAGAAAATTGACCATCACATTAGCAAAAGCTAAATTCCTGCAATTTTATAAAATTCCATTGACAAGAGCAGAAGACTGTATGCATCCAATGTAATCACTGAAAAAAAATTCAGATGTTCATTAAAGAACATGCTGAATGTCATCCGAGCCCATGGGATACAAATGCAACTATTAGAGCTAGTTTTATATGCTTATTCTAAATAATAAAATCACAGCAAAATCCAGCCTTACACTGTGGACATGCTCAGTATCACACAATGTATGGATTTCCCATATACAAAAGAAGCCTAGGGGATCCAGAGGAATGGGAAGTCCATATGTGTAAAGTGAATGTTCTTCCTTGAAAGCTTCTCTCCCAAGCATTCACAAATTCACAATTTGCACAAATAAATATTATTATATAACCCACCAAACATCAGATTTGTTTAAAAACCTTTTGCAGTTCTTTGATGCTGTTCATAATAAATTTGTTGAAATTTGTTCTTTTTCTTCTTAGCATTGCTGCAGCACATTTTACAGCAGCCTCTTGATGAGCTTAGGAAGGTAACAAATGTATTGGGATGATAAACAATTAAGACAATTATATTTTATAAGAATTCCAGTGTGTATAAAGCTGAAAGCCACCTAAATTAACAATGTAATTTTTGTTCCTTTTTGGCAAGTTTACTCATGTACTGTAAATCTGGGAGAAAATGAGAGACAAATCAGGTGATACAGTTGGTGCCTTTGCTTAGCTGCATGTAAACCCATAGCCTCATGTTTGTTTTGCAGGGTAAGCTAAATTGTGAAGGTTAAGCAACTTTTCACAGTCACAGAGCAAGGAGTGACAAGATGAGGAATGGTCTGGCCTCCTGTTCCAACCACTACACCTTGTGCATCCTCCACTCTTGTGCCAGTCACAGTCATTACATACACACTAAACTGCCATCTGAATAATTTTTCCAATCGAATTTGCCAGGGAAAAGCACTCTTACCACATATAAAAGGATGACAGATTTTGTAAAAAGAAGATGCTGTCTTTTTATTTAGAAAGATCTTTTTCAAGCTTTCTTGGAGGCTTTTATAATCTGACATTACATAATAATGTTCCCTACTCTACTTTGAACCTAGCAGGTGAAAGCAGCATTTACAGAAGAAGAGAAAGGAAAATCACTGAAGGAAATCAGTAAGTTGAATGAAGTTCAGTAAAACTGGAATTGGCTCTCATTACCAAACAGAAAGCGATAGTATTTGTGGTTTGGTGAGTTAGCTATTTTTGATGTTCTTTTTCTACATAAGCTACTGCTAAAAAAACCAGTGAAAGGATCAGAACATCCTGTGAGCACAGATACAGCTTGCATCGTGTGTACATTTTTGAGATATTAAACTCATTTATTTTAAGCAACTGTCATCAGTTTCTCAGAGATTAATCAATTTTTTAAAATATGCTCATTGAGGCACATGGAACAATTCTTACCCTGTTAACAAATACCAGCTATTTTGAGAAGCACACTTTCTGTTCTGTTAGGGAAATTTCTTCTTGTACATAATGGCACAGCATCTCCAGTCTGTTTGTCCCCAGTGCTTCTGGTGGCTTTGCTGGGCAGACACGTGTTACCTGCATGAAAATTATGAGCCAGAAAATAACTTACTCAGCTTCCTTCTGAAGTCCTCAGACTTTACAACTTGAATGTAGTTGGACTTCAGCAATTCCATACAGAAGGTTGTTTATGTGCACTTTATTACAGACTCTTCCAGGCAGCTGTTTTTCTTATCATCGTTTCCATTAACACAGTACTCTGGAAAAAATAAGGAAAGAAAAGGAGTATCCTGTATTTTCATACACAAATCTCACCCTCTCCTCAGACTTCTTTCCATGGGAAGCACATAGGCATGTATGCACTTATTTGCATAATTAATAGACAAGATAAAACTGTTTCTACCCTGCACTGATGAGTCAAACACTGAGAACCAGTTAGGGCAAACATGGCCCTTCACTGATCTCTCAGGTGTAGCCACTAAAACTCACAAAGTTTGGGAGGCAGCTGTACTGGGTTTGCATGCCTGGTTTCTGGGAGCAGGGGTGGCCTCTGTAAGAAGTTGCTAGAAGCTTCCTCTGTGTCTGGCAACCAATCCCTGGTTGCTCCAAAGATGGAGATGATGCTGGCCAAGGCTGGGCCAGTTAGAAATGGTGGTAATGCCTCTGTGAGAGCAGATTTAAGAATAAAGAAAAAAAAGTTGTTGCACAGTTGTAATTGCAGCCAGAGAAAAGCAGGGTGAGACTATGTGAGAAGAACAGCGGACATCAAGGGGAAGTGCAGTGAAGGAGAGGCAGGAGATGTTCCAGAAGCTGGAACTGAGATTCCTCTGCAGCCCATGTTGAAGCCCATGGTGAGGCAGCTGTGGCCCTGCAGGCCATGGAGGTCCATGGGGATGCAGCATTCCCCCTGCAGCCAGAGCAGGGGCATGCCTGAGAGGAGGCTGTGGGAAGGGGGCCCACACTTGGAGCAGTCTGTCCTTGAAGGACTGCACCCTGTGGAAGAGACCCGTGCTGCAGAGGTGTGGGGAGGAGTGGTGCCTGTGGGATGGACTCACATTGCAGCAGTTGCAGGGAACTGTTGCTTGTAAGATGGACTCATGTTGGAGGAGTTCATGGAGAACTGTCTCCCACAGGAGGGAGCACACGGTGCAGCAAGGGAGTGACTCCTCCCTGAGCAGCAGGGATGATGAACTGACTTCCCTCACTTCTGTCTCCCTGTGCTGCTGGGGTAGGAGGTAGAGATGGGGAAGAGGGGAGTGGGGGGAAGGTGTTTTTACAAATTTATTTTACTTATTACTAACAAAACCAGAGCAGGATAATAAATTAAATTCATATCCCTGTTGTGCCTGTGATGGTAGTGGATGAGTGATTTCCCACAGTCCTTACCTCAACCCATGAGCCCTTCATTAGATTTTCTCTCCACTGTGTGGTTGCAGAGGGGAGTGAGAGAGCACCTTTGGTGGGTGCCAGACATCTGGCCGGCATCAGCCCACTCCAGAGTTCCACTTCTCAAGCTACAAATCAAAAGGACAGTCCTAGGGATGCAATATTAAAATTCTAAAGCTCTCACTCTCAGTCTGCCTTTCAGTGCCTTTAGTCAGCTGCTAAAAGGCCATCAAACAAACCTTGGCATAAGATGATTTAGGTTGGAAAAGACCCTTTGAATCTGCATTTTACAATCTCAGATAATTCCCATTTCAGAAATAATTTTCTGCTTCAGAAAAATTCCTTTTCCTTTTGTACATACCCAAGTATGCCAGTAAAAGGAGAATGAAATTGCTTCAGTACAAATTAAGTTGATGTCTAGTATCAAATTGCAAAATTCTCCAAAGATTACAGGGTGCAGCAGTAGTCATTAGGCTACCACTTAAAAAGACAGACAAATGTTTTCACAACAGGTTGAAATGGAGTTTCAAATGTAATTTTAAAAGCAGAAATGTCTCTTCCTGTGTAAGAGTCTGTTTCCTTGGACAATAATGCTGCAGTGAATTACTAAAGTAGGAAATTCTCAGAGTTTATGTTCTCACTCACCTGATCAATTTTTACAAAACACAGATATGGATCTCAGGTTTGTCTGAAACAAATCTTACCTTTCCAGCCACAGCAGTGACTTGAGATCTTTCCAGCAGTGAAGAGCAGTCTATGTTTTACTTCTTCAGCCAAAATTTTATCCTGTTTTATATATATATATATATATATATATATATATATATATACGTAATACATACGAAGCACCAACAGGCAACAGAAATGTTTCATATCAGGATTTCAAAAAATTCAGCCTACAAGACCAAAGGAGTTCATAGTCCAATGAGTAAAGTACAGGTAATATTGGAAAAACAAACATATTTTACTGTTTACAGTTTTGAATGTTTGGGGAAAAATAAAAGCTCTTTTTCTCTTCTTTTCTGTTTTTTTATCTGAGTGTTTTACGAAGAAACTGCAAGTTTTCTAAACAAATCCATGTACACTGACAGTGAATAATTCAGTGTGTATTGTGCCCTGGCCTGTTACCATCCATACCAAAACAATCCATTCAGAGCTCACATGCAGGCAGCACTGCCAGGACACGCAGTGAACTCCATTCCCCAGGTATTGTCCATGGGACACGGCTCAAGCATCTTCCACAGCAATGTTGTCATCAGCAATAATCTTACATACACCTTTTTCCTTATATTACTTCTCAAAGTCAAATAAAAAGCACTTCTTTAAAGACTTAAATTGAACATACTCCAGAAAAGGAACACCTTATATATCCAAGAATATTAATTCCCCAAAACAATAGTGTGCCTTCTTTCTACCTCAAATTTAGAATGCATATACCCAAGTCACAAAGCTGATGACCTCTATATCCTAATCATCCCATAATAAAATACCACAGAAAAAAGTTTGCCAAAATAAAAATGGGAATATTTATTATCCTTTCTACTAAAGCAATGCAGTTCTTCAGAGATTATACATTGGTCTTTGCAAATGTTTCTACAGCTAAATTCATACTTTTCCATTTTGTAAAAAAATTAGACACATACTTCATAAAAACAAAGACACAGGCTATGTCACTGAACAACTGGAAAAGATTGTAACTGTTAGTAGGGATGAGCAAAGAAAGCTCATGCTTAAATCTCTGGCATTTGTATCATTATCATGTTCAAGTGGGACAAGATGGGGACATTTTCCTTGCACATTTCTGGGTCCACTTCCCAAGCTTTTGGCAATCAGAGACTGTTAAATACTGCAAGTGACCAGGAGAACCTAAACATTGCTCAGCAGTGCTACATGCACAGGATGCAGGGGAAGGCAGAGTCAGACCCATGCAAACAGTACAAGACAAACCATCATAACTGGCAAACGTGCACCGGACAAAAATTGGAGTTTATGAAAAGTTTTATTTGTTGTCATGAAAATAGTATCAGAAGCAAGTAACTGTATGTGTTCTGCAAAGTCATCTTCATTTGGCCTCCTGAGCTTTCTTGGCATTCTGTTTTTCTTTTGCCTAGGAAACAAGGGGAGATGATGTCAAGCTTTGTTAAGACAAAAACCATTCTGGAGCTTTGAATTTCTGAATATTGAAATTGTGCTGGAAAAAGAAGAATTTAAATGTAAAATTGGACCCTTCAGAAGCAACCTATTACTATTTTACTAGGTTAGTATATAAAGCCTTTTAAGAATAAATACCGGTTTAAATAAATTATGCTAGAGAAACTGAGATTAGGTAACCTCTGTAGGGGAAAAGCATGATTTTAAAAACAATTTAAACCTTAATTTTTCCTACCTCCATACAAATTTCATTTAACATAGAAAGAACTCTTCCTAATGGAAATATTTTATATTACAAGAAAACACCAGGTTCAGACAGATTATCAAAATTGAACAATGAAACGAGCCAAGATCTTAGTGGTTTAGATCTTTCAAATAAGTGGACCACCCCCCCCAAAAGTTCCTGTCAAAATATTTGCAGACAGATTCTCATTACTTATCTCAATCATAAATAGCTCATTGATAGGGAACTGGCACTTTCTTCCTCATGAATGTACTTAAGAGACAGACTGGGCAAGAAGAAGGGACAACTCAGAAGCAATACTGGCCAACAACTTTCTGCCAAAACATTAGTTAATTCTGAATCAGGCTGCTGCTTGGTACCACTTATTATTGAACAGAACAGCATCTACTTCAGTGATTTAGAATTAAGATCTGTTACCACCAGTTCACTGGTAATTACTTGTGAAAGCAGCTTGATCAGTGTTACAAATGACTGCTGTTAACATGAAATGATTTTAAACTCCTCAAGTTACTCTTAGAAACTACAAGCCTGCAAATTTACCTTTCAAAATAAATTCAGCTAAAGAATATACTCATTAAATAATACACAGCTCTTTTTCCTTATACTAATTCAGAGATCCTTTCTCAGTGAGTACAAAATCATGGATCCTGCCTCTGGCACTCCAGTGTAAGTGCAGGCCAGCACAGAGCAGAGCACAATTCAAGTACTTGACCAATTTAATAACCCTGCCAAAGTGGCAGACACGCTTATTTAATGAAGTTTTAATACAAACCCTAGCAGTAAATCAATGTTAATGGCTAGGTACCTTACACGAGGGGAAAGCCAAGGCAGTAAATGAGCACAGAAGGGAAAAGGGAGGGACAGAATTCCCGGCGCTGTGCCACGGCTGCCACCACGCGGCCACCGCCTGCTACAGCGGCCACCGGAGTGCGGGGCCGGCCCTGGCCAGAGATCGTGGAAGAATGAATGACATGAGCTTGTTTATAAAATAGAGAAGGTATGAGGAATTAATATACTATCAGCTAGGAAATACTCACCTTTTCTACTAATGGTATTAACTGCTGGTGCTCTGCTAGAGTCTTTAACAATTCCATGATAAAAGGAAGGTAGTTATGTTTTCTTCTAATATTTTCAATCTAAAAATAAATTAAAAGCATTAACGTGATTATTAAGCTGAACTATCTTCTAGTCCTCATCCAGTTCCTTCAGATTCATTGCAAAGCTCCCATATATACATATATACACATATAAAAGCTGTTTTTTTCTTACAACTGTTCCAATAATTTCATCAGAAAAGCAAAGGCTACATACCTTATATCTTTTTAATTTTTGGTTCTCTTCTTCAATTAACATCTGGTATTTTGCAACTTCTGATTGTATAGAACTTAACATATTACTACTTTGATCTGTATCCATAGGCTCCTCCTTCCACAAAACAAAAATTTAAATGGATGATGTTACTCCATTTTTATTTTTTTAAGCAAGTTTTATCTCAAGGGTATTTCTATCACAGAGACTCAGTTTTGTTTACTCTTATAGGAACATTCCAGGAATTTCTGCAGTTAGTTACAAGCAGGTACTACAAAAAGAACAGTTCCAGCACCACAGCAAATGAGTCAAGGCAGAAAGTCAAAATGACACGGCCTACACTGTGCTGAGTGCTCAGCTCAGAGCTGCAGCACTGAGGGCATCCACACTGTGCTGGACAGGTCTCCAGCAATCACTCCCTACTTTTTTCACTGCTCCTCCATTTGGAGCAAGGAAGGGAATAGTAAAGCCAACACAGAACTATCAGGGAACTACTTGAGCTATTTCAGCTCCATGGCCTACCTCTGCCAGCTGCTGCTGTAGCTCTGCAATCCTCTGCTCATAAATCATCTTCCTGTCAGACACAATGGCCATCAGGTTAAACCTTATCTCACCTTCACTGTACCTAAATGAGGAAGAGAAAAACAAAACAACAAAGACAACCCACTTTCAAAATTAGTTACCAATGTGACAACTCAAAAGCCCCCTCATGGATTTCATTTTAAGGAATGCATTTCATGGAAACAAAATTTTAAAATGTGCCTATTAAATGAAGTTGTGCTACAGATACAATCTTGTGACAAAATAAAACCACACCAAAATAAAACCAAACCAGTTAACACAGGTTAACTCTACCCAAAATCTAACTCCTAATAACCTTCTCTCCCCAAAATTTACTATTCCTGTCTGTGCTCACAAAACAAATACTGAAACTGTCCAAAAAAGAAAAGAAAACATGACAACAGAACTTACAGAAGATGTTTCACACAACAGTTTTTACTTTCTCTTTACTATTACTTGTTTGAAAATACTGGAGACTTCTCCACATAGTGTGAGAAGTACATTCAACAATTAGACTAGCAGGTCTTTTGGAGGTTAAATTCTCCTAAAGCAACTTGGTAGTCCTGTTTTGCTTATTAAAAAAAAAAAAAATTCTCAAGCAAAACCAGAACTGTTTTCTAAAAATGGCATAAAATCAACTTCATTTCTAACAAATTTGGGACTGCAGTTTGGAATCAGAATTAAGAAGAAAGTTTCATAGTGTGTTTTTCTAGCTTAAATTTCTAAGACAAGCCACATTCTTAAGAAAAACTTATCTCTAAATACCAGCTGTATGGACAGAATGACTATCTAGTATTTTTAAGTGCATAGGCAAATGTAATTAATCATGCCACTCTTAGCTTTCACTCACAAAGATCCACAGCTGTGTAACAGAGATAACAATCTTCTCTTTCTTCCTGGCATCTCTCTTCACTACCAGACACCTACTTGCATTAATTATGCTGCTGCTCAGTGCATTTCAGATTTATCTATCACCACATCTGCCTCACGCTGGCCAACAGGTTCTCAACTCACACAGTGATATGCATTAAATAACAATGCCTAAGTGTCATTGCTTAGAAATTCCATGGAAATCCTTGAACTGAAGGAAACACAGACAATGGAATTCTGAAGCCTAGGTAGGGTGCTATAGTGCAAAGGCGTCACAACCATTTACTTTTGTATGCGCTTCTCTATGACGGGCCGCACTGCGCTTATCCAGTCATCCTGATGGCAGGCACCTGGGGGAGGAACAGGAAAAAAATGCATCATCTTTGCAAAATTAACAAAGGAAAAAATTCAATACTATTGCAAAATTCATTGCTAAGTCAACTCATACAATTCAGGCTTATGCAGCAACTTCAGAGTATAGAACAAGCTTTTCCTTAGCTACTGCAGTCTGAAATTAGGTGGTTTTTTAGGAGGTGGAAGATATTTTATTACCAATAATAGCTAGATAATGCAGTAGCCAAAGCAATGGAACAAAGTTAATTTTTAAGGGCATAAACATCTAACATTTGTTTTGCTGACAACAAGAAATGATGGGGTGGGGAAAGTATGTTATGTAAGATTTTTATGACACAAGGGAAATTAGTTGGCATGACCACACTGAACAGACAGCAAAGGAAAACACTATGGACAGGTACAGCTGTTTAATGTTAACTCTTGATTTTGCCTACACAGATGCACTATAATGTTAAAAAGTCAGGCAGAAAGAAAAATCATAAAAGGATACATTGTAGAGAACTTGATTTTAAGATATACAACACAATACCTACAGGTGACTTCCTAAGTTGAAAATGCCTCTTTTACCATTTCAAGACCTTAAAGTAAATTTAGAGACTCATGATCTTGTGACCATATCAATGATGTTACTGTTAGGTCTACAGACTGTACAGTATCTCTAGACAGACTAAAGACAAGATTAAGCAGCAAGCTGTTGCTCAACCTAAACATAAAATTGTCAACAAATCTGGGAAAACACTCTGGGAATGGAGTGTGGAACTTTATTGTTGACAATGTATCAGACTCCGAAGTACAGATGCAGGATAAGCAGTGCAGAGCTTTCCAAGACTCAACAGGGCACACATCTCTCAAGAAAGAATACAAAACAGAAGCCTGTCTTACAGAGAGCAGAGCTATTTTCTTTTAAACCATTAGGAAAACACTTGCTATTTAAGAAGAAAAAGGGTAGTGTAAAAACACAAGCCACATAATGGAAAAAAAGTGTCTCGAGTCAACTGTATACATTCTCCTTTTGTGTAAACTCCTCTCCTGCAACAAAACTATCCAGGTTTTTTGAAGGGATTGCAGGACCTGATCATTTGATTATTAAAGGAAAAGACAGAGCATCAGAGACGTGGAGGTAGCAGGGAGAAAATGGCATTTTCTGACCAACAAAACTAAATACAAATGTCTGCAAGGAAGTACAAGCCTACAGCACATTCATAAAACTTTCAAGATATTCTTTATTTTAATAAATAATTTGCTTTGTGCCTGTAATATATGAACAATTTGTGGCAAAAAAGCCATTATTAAAATCAAGGATGTTCAGTAAAAATGTAAAACGTTACCTAAATCAATTGGTCCTTCCCTTAAGCCATCTAGCTCATATAGCCTCCCATTAACAGGAACATAGCTTACAAAGTGAAAGGCATCTTCTTCCTTTGCTGAAGACTTTGCATCAAACTCAAACATCTGTTGTCTGCAAAGAAAATTTAAAAACCCCTGAGATTAAAGAGGATTTGCTCAAATTTTGGCCAGATTTAAAACATATGTTACCTGGCAAAACTGTTGTGAACTTGCCGAATCACTTCCGAGTTGCTCAGTGCCAAACCTTTCATCTGAAAGAGTAACAAACACTGTAAAGCACCACAGCTGTAACACTGTGACACTCAAAATGCAGAAAACAGTGCTCACTCACCGCAGCATCAAAGCTCTGGGAAAATTCTTTAAATTCTGACAAGGTCTCCCCTAGGTGAATGTCTTGATGAGCACAGTTTAACAGCACACTTACTATGGCTTGAGTTGCACAGGCATTATTTATGACCTAGAAAAAAACATGGAGAATTTGGTCAGCACTGGTGATAAAAGTTCACTCCCAACTGTGTTGGTTTTTGTTACAAACACACACTTTCTGTGCTGATCCACGTTAGAGCTGCACCCTGGCTCAGCCTGGATTTGCTGCCTGGGTAGCTACAGAAAAGCCCTTGCTGTAACAGAACCAGCTCTGCGTGGCTGTCACATACAATTCACTGATAAAACTCCTCTTTCACAGCTGTCCTCAGACACTGTCATTACACTGCCTCACCACCTCTCCAAAGTGATGAATGAAAGGCACAGAAGAAAGGCAGAGATCCTCGGATCCCTGTGGAAAAATGCACAGTAATATTCAAAGCAAGCTGCCCAAGTTGTGTTACTTTATCTATGGCCTTAAAAGAATTCAACTCTCCCACAAAAAATCCTTCAAAGAATCAGATATCCTACTAGGAGGGGGAGGTGAAAAAAAATTAATTTGATGCAATAAAGCACATTATGGAACCTAGAATTTTGATTAAAAGGTTTTATTGGACAAAAATAGTCAAGTATTCTAGGGATAAACTAATAAAACTTAAGTGTTCCAAGATGCAGATGGTTAAATGATGGTTAGCTGAATAATATTCTTATCCAATATACTAATCCTTTTCAAGTTAATGTGTAAGTTACTAGCTTGACACTGTTACATTTCAGTGTTAAATATTCCACTTTTAAAAATATAAAAAACCCCCTGCATATTACAACTGCGTCTTTAATGTTGTTTACTAAAAACCAAACTAAAACACTGTATTTGAAGAAAGAGGCTACAAGGATTATAAATATAATTTGAAATTTAACTGAATCCACTGTAATCAAATGGTATGAGGCCACTAATACAAGGCTTTATAGTAGCAGTTTTTTTTCTCAGAGCTATAGGTTAGGAAAGAGTAATGTATCATTACTTTTTGAGATTATTTTGCAATTGAAAATACTACTTAGGCCTTAAAATGTCCAGAGAGGATGTGAATTTTGTAAAAAAAAAAAATTAAAATTAGCTCAGGGCTGTGAATGTGAAACCACTTCCAACAAGAAAGGATTAAAAAAAAAAAAAAAAAAAGAGAAAACCTAAGCAACCTGTTTTACAATCAAGGCTAGTCCTAATGAAAGAAAACCAAGTATGGTAATACTAAAAGCCACATCATAAATTTATTTTCTATACTTCAGGGTGTTCTCGGTTCAGATTATGTCTGTATGCAGATGATAAATAATAAAGCACTTCTTAATTTAAGAAGAATACAGTCTAGTTGACTTAAATGGTAATCAAGGGAGTCAACTACACATGCAGAACAGATTACAGCAGCCAAAACTCAAACCAACAAAAGCTAAGGGCTAGAATACACACAGGTGCAAAATAAAGGACATACAAGGAAAATCCATCAAGGACAACAAAATAATGAACCATCAGCAGAAAAATTCAAACCCCCAGACTAGCATACTTCAAATTACACTGTAACATAGGAAAAGAACTAAGTACTACAGACTCTCTGAGATACAACTAAAGAATGTTATCAGAGACAGCTGTAAAGTAGTGCTAGGATGAAAGCAGGGAAATCTCAAGTGGATCAGAGCGGGTGAAGCTGATGCAGTGAAATTAAGCTGATGGAGAAACAAAAGAAGGTACAGACACCTGTGCTGACACACTTAGTGCTGTTACAATGAAGGCAGGGGCACTACAGCAATTTGTACTTGGAAATGATAATTAATACACGGCATTATAGGAGGGAAAGGACTAAATGGCAACTAATTTTGCTGAAAGATCAAGATGGAACAATCAGTTGCTCTCTTGACAGACAATAATGGCTTCAAAACAAGGAAAGGTAATTTACTGAGATTTTGTGCCAGAAGCAAGATCAACACTGAAACTGCTGAAAGCAGGATACAGAAGCTTGAAACAGAAAATAAAATCAGAAGAAAAATTAGACTTGGCAAAGAATTAAAGGGCTCATCAAATATTGGCCTTTAAGCATATTTTGCATTCCAACTACAGTGTGAGACCAGTCTGATGAAGTATATAGGGACCAAGCTAAACAAAGTCTGACTGCTAGGAAACAATATGCAAAAGATGCAGATCTGAGGGCAGAGGCCTCCAGCTGCTGAAATGAAAATACATTACAGAAATACATTCCACAACTTCAGTCAAGTGAGAGGCAAGAGGCAAGGAAAGGCAACAACAGTCCTGTAGCAGAGGAACAGAAGGAAATGCAGGTGATGTGCATAAAAATCCAGCATGTACCTGGATGGAGGTGACACAGGAGAACTACCAAGGTGGAACAAGGGAATATCTAGCTAGTGGTGTCTGGCATTGCAGGACCAAATGCAGGCAAGTGCTGGATTTGTCCTGCAGACACAGTGGCATCAGTGCACACAGCCAGTGCAGCACAGCTCCACACAGAGCTGAGAATCCTTCAGGATACCCCACTATCTTAGGGTGCCTCAGCATTGGCAGAAAGCATTTCTTGCATTTAGGTAGCATGATAATAAATGCAGGTTGTTCCCAAAAGATTTTTATTTGACTTGAGGATTAGGAGGCTTTTCTGTATTTGTCCAGAAATACCAACATTTGCTTGGATATTTTCATCCAGGAAGTCTTGGTGGGGTATCAGATTGATCAACTTAAAGCACTCATAGTTAAAAGATTTTTGTAGGCAAAATTTCAAGACGTATTTAACAATATTTGAAAGAAATTTGTAACATAAATACACAGCAAAGTATCAAGAGAAGACTGATCTATCCCCAAGTGAAGCTCAGCTGAAAACAAGCCAAGGAACCACTTGATTAGGCTACTCTCTAAGTAAGATGCATTACTTCCTAAGCATGCACCTTTCTCTAGGGATCCAGTCTCACCTTCTGGATCAACTTTAGGCAGAAGCCCTTTAAATTCTTGACTCGCACCTTCTACCTGATGGATTGTGTATTTTGCTTTTCAAAAAAGCTGTGGACAAGCCTGTGCTGCAGTTGGTAATATAACCAGCAAATCCCTGGGCTTCACTTACTAAATATCCCAACATTACAGAACAATTGGTTTTACAGAGCTCAACATGAAAAATTCAGCATTAGCTCAAAGTTCCACAATTTATTCTTGTTTAGAAGCCAGATATAATTTTTCTGTTTTAATTTTGTTGGAGTAAAGATATAACCTTTCTCCATCTACATTCAGTTACTGAAAATCTTTCTGATTTATTTCATGTCTTGAAGCTGTACTTCTTGTAAGTTATCTGTTATCCCAAACTTAACTTTAACACAGATATTTGGTCTATCTTAATGTCACCAAATCTGAAAGAGTCAAAAATTTTGAACTGGAAATCAATTAAGTACTGGAAATGCAAAAACCAACCACATATGCTTCCATTAGTGCCATAAACATAACCTGAGACCAACGTTTTTTTATTAACACTATCATTTATGAGGTACTCCTTCTGAAGGTATTCCCAGTTAATTAAGTTAATGTTCTGTCATGACAATTCAAAATAAAATAAATAAACAGCACCTAGGAAAGGCAGGATACCAATAGTTCCATACTAAAAGCTGAGGAATTTATTAAACTCAATAAGAGTACTTTCAGGTCTGCAAGAATGGCATTCTTTTTGGTCCAGAGACACTTGTGCAGTGCTTGGCAGAGAACAGCAGCTCCTCCAGAGTGTGGCAGGGAGCTGAATGCATTGAGTAGGTGTAATCATGTATCCACTGTGTGTGAAAACAACAGCAAGGGCCCACTGAAGCAACACAGAAATCAGGAAATTCAGAGTTAAGGCTGAAATTGTATCCTTAACTCACCTCATTGTGCCTAGGTATCCTAGCTCAAAGGGTATGTAAGATCATCCAGAGTTCTGTGGCCTCAACTAGAGGACCAAACCATACCTAGGCATAACAGGGAGGCCAAATTTAACATGAGTGCACATAAAAGTGACCATTAAAAAACCCCTTTAATATGCATGCATACCAGACAAACTTCAAAATTCAACCCCCCAACAAAGTCACGATTTAACTTGGAACAAGATCTGGTTGCCATCTGGAATTCAGCTACAACATCACTATGGAAGTGGAAATGAGGAAAATGTGAGCATGTACAAGGTTCTTAACAAAATTATGTTTCCTAATGAAATTTTCAAGGTGTTTTAGTTTACTGGATAGTTTGAGAGCTGTAGCCTTTTAGCTCTAACTAAAGTTCCCCACAATTAAACAATTTTTAAGATAGGACACATAATCAAGTTGAACAGAAACAAAATTTATTTCCTCTACTCAACTCTTATATATTAACAGTAACCTTGTCTTGCTCACACAGGATTCAGTAAGACACTCAAAAACATGTCTGCAGTAAAACAAATTGTACCAAATGTCTTGAGATGGGAACATGTAAAAGAAGAAAATGTGTGAGAAAGGGAAGGGAGGCAAAGACTTGTTGGTATTTTTCAGGCTCCAGCATCATGAGAGTTTTGAAGATACAGATCAAAAACCTTAAATATAACAAAAATTGCCCTAACAATCTATTTGTTCTGGGATTCCAGCCTACAAATGAACATAGTGTAATTTCACATCACCACTTTTGTAATGAAGAACAAGGTCTTCTGGAAAGGCCCTCAATGACAACATAGGAGGAAATAAAAAAGTACACATGAACCCAGATGGTTGGGAAGACTTGCTCTTTTCACAAGACAAATATTCAATACTAGTGCTCATCTTGCTTTGTGCTCCTGGGTGACTTGGAAGGATTCAGTGTGGTTTTGAGAAATGCACTAACTTCAGCACTAGCATAAAGAACCCTCTGTTCTCTCACTTACCTGGTACCAGTTTTGTCCAGTAAAGACTTGCTGAACAGACACATCTCATAGTACAGCAGAGACCAGCCCAGATAATGTGCACAGAAAACTGCTGGGGGATGAGTTACACTGGCTCACAGGAGTTCACTGCACCCTGCTCTCATCAGCAGCAAATCAAAAGATCAGACACTTGCTCAAGAAAACACTGAGTCCTCAAAACATTGCTTGTCAAGTTGGATCTCTAACCCAGGCTAACTTCTTTCAGTGTGAAAGTCACCAGAGCTAAACTGGTATTAAACAGATTCCTCCAAAATATCCAAAGGAGCTCCTTTTTGCTGACCTTTAATAATTATTTCTCTGTACCTATCTCTAGTTGTTCACTCACAATAGCTCAGTCCAGGCAAAACTGAACTGATATGAAACACAAGCATAAATATGTCTATAAGGAATGTTTTAATTTTGCAAAGCCACTGCACTTGACTGACATGTAACAGTAAAAAATGAAAAATGTACTAATTCTAAACTTTTTGCAAATGACTTTTGAAACATCTATTCGACACCATCAAGTGGCATAA
Organism: Aegithalos caudatus; assembly: GCA_013389925.1. NCBI lineage: Eukaryota > Metazoa > Chordata > Aves > Passeriformes > Aegithalidae > Aegithalos > Aegithalos caudatus. The sequence continues at coordinate 377,210 of WEIU01007565.1, forward strand.
CCACTATTTTCAAGTACTATTGTAAGAGTCAACATTTCTAGAAATTGCTTTCCATGTCAGAGAGCCACTCCAGCACACTCTCTTTAAATAAAGGCAGCAGGTGAAGGAAAGGGACAATTAGAAAGGAGGCTTCAGCTTAAGAACACATTAAAATATGAATGTTTCAAAGAAAGCTATAAAATAAAGAAGAGTTTTCACTATTAGCCTTTAATTTTGTGGGGCTTGTTATCAAATCTAACATTATCCAAATTTTGTGATGTATATTCTGCAATCTCATCCTAAAGCTCAAGAAAGCTCCTCTCAGCTATTGCCTTTAAACATGGTGTTAAGCTTCAAAAAATGGAAGGGAAGGGGTGGAAAAGGCAAAAGAAATGGAGCAAGCAGACAAATGCTTTGAAACTTTTCAGCATTCACAAGAACAGCAATTCTAGGACAACTTCAGCTACTCACAGGAAACAAGATGAAATCCCTGGAGTGAGGGAAAATTTGCCTTCACTGTAAAATAAAACAACATCCTCCAAACAATCCCTCTCTAGATGCTGATCAGAGTGATTTCCTCCCACCACCTAACTCCCTTTGGAAAGTTGTATCAAGGATTTTCTCTGAGTTCTTTGCCTCAGGTTCTTTAGCTACAGCCCATGGCTACTGACAGTCTGTTTGGTGAGGCAGAAATCACAACCTAAACCAGTGTCTATGAGAGCTGTCTGAAGAGCAAACTGCTGCTGATCACTGTAACATAAAAATGGTGGGCAGTGCTTGGCAGGACTCAAGAGCTGCAGCAGGGGAAGAATGAAGAAGATCAGCATTAAACAAAGCTGATCCATAACAGCATGGAACAGGAAGGTGATTATAAAAGGAATAAAACAGAAATGCAGGTACACAGTGGTCAGGATGGCCATTTGCATTGGTTTCCATATTTTTATGCTTTTACCTGGAAATATATGCAGATTTTTCCATATCCTGAAATTTACACTCAAAACACTTCTGCACTTGTGGCAAGAAATAAAACAAGAAAAAACCCAACCAGAAAAAAAAAGCCCCTCAAAACCCCCGCCCTAATCACCCCAACAACTAGACTATGTAACAGTCTTGACAGAAATCCTAATAATTTGCCCTTGGTTATCAATGTTTTGTAATTAACACCCATATTAAATACTCCTACTTTCATTCTGGTCACTTCCCCTTGCTTTTCATGCCTGCATACAACAACATAGCAGTGTTAACTTTAAGACAAATTTTCAGTACTACTTTGTATTTAATCAAACACAATGGGTTACATCAGTGAAACCAATTTTTCCTGTTATTTCTAATTTAAATGCACCTTGCTGATTTGAATACTTAAAACTTGCATGCCAGAACGGTCTCCAAACCCTTAAAAGAAAGCATCATCCTACAAATACTGCCCCAGCTTCAGAGCATTTGAGAAAAATAAGAAATAAAACCAGGACCTAAATGAACTTCTTCCAACAAGTTGTTGAAAGTGGTTTCAAAAGAAGTAATTCACTCATTCTGCTGAGAACATTTACAAATTCACTGTTTATTGCACAGAAGACTGAGTTACTTTATAAGTGAGGGCTAACAAATAAATAAGAGCTTTACTCTTCCATAGCTGCTATTTTTGTCTGACTTGACAGATCAAACTGATTTGCTTTGTCAATACACACCTCCTACTCTCAGAATTTGTTGAACCTATTTCACCTTGCAAAATACTTACTTCTGTGTACATATTAAGAAAAAAATACCCTTTTTTTTTTGTTTTGTATTGGAAACTATGTTTCATGATATATCTAAAACAATTACTGAATTTCTCATACCTGCTTAGCAAAAAATATCGTATCCAGTCTGGAGTCCTGGACAACAGAACCCGCTGGCTCTTCTCCAGGCTGCCACTTGAAGAGAAAAATCAGCCCATGTACTGGCCTGAAAAACAAAATTTATAGAAAAAAAAGTCACCAATACTGATGAAAAATATTAAAATTACCTGTACTGTAGTTCTGCTGTATGCTAGTATGGTAATTCTGTTAATTCTTTCTAAATATCAGGAACTTGCTCTGAAATTTTCAGATGTGCTCTTTTAATTAGGCAGAAGATAATTCAGGCTTCCTTCTGCAAGTGCTAAACAATCCCAGTTGGAATTTGCATTTAGCCAGTAATTTTCAAATGTCAGGACCAGTTTTCCTGGTTACTGCAACTTTTATAGTTGCAGAACTCTCATTTGAATTGGTTAGTGAAAAACAGCTTGTCAAAGCATTTGTCAGTCAATGCACCAGAGCAGGAAATAAAGTTTTGGTAATCCTTCCAGACACAGATTAAATATCCAAAGAGGAGCTCTCCCAAAACTTCATGCTTGGAGTTCTCTCACCAACAAGTAAGAGAAACCCAGTTTTCTCTTCTAGTAAAAATGTGCCTTGCCTTTCAGACTGCATGTCTTGAATAGTAAACAGCTTTTACTATGTGTTCCACTGTATTTAGTACTCCTAGAACACAAAAATTTATCAGTAAAGGAAATAGGTCTTACATAATTTACAGTTACAGTAAGGCAAAAACTTATTCACCCACTTAAATCTAAGGTCATCACCACAAAGAGGCCACAAAAGGTTTTTCTACAAAAGAGAAACATACACCTGTACTGCATAAGAAACTTCTCCTAAGCTCTGACCAGAAGCCTGAGATGCATTTTTCCAAATTCTCTCAGTGGACCTGCTTTTTAACTAAGATGCTTCAATATTCTTTCACTCCCAGTGTTTATACATTGTGTAAAATATTGCAGGTGTAAATGGGAAAGGAGGATGGAAGTTGGCCATCCCTCAGGACACATGTCCCAGGATACACAAAGCTGTCACTTAATGAACAAACAGGTCAATGTTCTGATGGTGCAGACAGCAAATAAACCACTTCTCAGGTAACATTTCTGCCATTCAGGTGTTGCTTGTCAAATACCTTGGGTCAAAAATTCTAAAAGTACATCCTCTGTACCAACTCCTGCATCTTTTAAAAGATTAATCCTACAAAGAGATACAAAAGCATGGTCCAGGTTAAATGATATTTTCCTCTTAAAATCCCGTATGTAGACATGGATAACAACACATCATGGACAAAATGTTAAAAGAATTAATGTTGCTTAATGAGGGCAAAACTGGTCCACATGACACCAGTCATTGCCAGTTATAAAAAGCCTATTTGCCTTTCCATACATATGGAAGTGGCTCTGCAGGAAAAACAAGTTACAAAGGTATCTAAGTACCAGAAAATAATTTAAGACAACAGAGGCAACATCATGGGATGTGAGGAGGCAAGGAACAGAAATTCACCCAAGAATTTGTTAAAAGCTGTAAGGCAGGCTAATGGCAAAACCATTAGAAATCTACTTCCACATTCTATCTGCATCTCTTTCAAAACCTGATTAAGTACCAAAGCATTAATAAAAAGCAGTTTAACTGCCAGATATTCCATTAAATCAAAATCCTACTCAGCTTCTGTAGAAACTGAAGGAAAAACATGAACACAAAATGCCCCAAACAAAAAATCCACCTGAGTTCAGTACACATTCCTTCAGGAACTTCAGACAAATGTGAATAAAAACCATGTGCCTTACTTCAATTTTTCAAAGTTCTCTGGCTCCAAACTCCATATTTCTTCAACTTGTGCTCCTCTGCAGCCTGAAATAAGGAAAAAATACAGGTTTCTTCAACCCATTTCAACCCATTTAAAAAGGGATGCAGCCAGTAAAGAGAGACTTATGAAAGAAGGCACAAAAACATTACATAATATTTACAACTGGTATGTCCAGGCTATGGAGAAGTGTATCTGTGGGCTTTAACAGACCCTGATTAAAAAAAAAAAAACAACAAAACACAAACAAGACAGGAAGAGAGAAATTATTCCAGGAATTTCTGAACTTGTATACAGTGAGGCTGTGTTTTCAACACAGTTGCATTTCAAAATAAGCACAGGAGATTAAACTATCTCTGGTCACCTTGTGCCCTTTGCTTAATTGAAAACAATACTGTTTATAAAGGCATTATCAGCAAGTCCAAAACAGAACTCTAAACATGTATCTTCAGACAAAGACCCGTGGTAGTGGACCAAAAAGGCTGTACACTCAAGCAAGACATTCCTACAACACAGAGCCCAAAAGGTTCAAATGTTTAGTATGTGGTAGTTTAAGTTATTAGCTAAATAAAAACATAAAAGAAGCATGTCTGGATCTCATTTCTGAGGAAAAGACACGACAGAAACTATGAATCAATGAAACGTGGAGTAAAATCATTTTGGTTCATTGGCTGAAAGTCTGTTATAATAACCATATAATCATAGTTTCACCAAAGATTTTAAACGCAATTCAACACAAAAGTTAACCTTCTGGAAGGCCAGGCAGCCTCCTGCAGGCTACCCAGCTCCTCCCAAGACCAGAGCTCAGCCTAAGCACAGCCTTTTCCCCGGACGTCCGCACTCCTGGGGCTCTGTAACCCGAACATTTGGAGGAAATGTCCAATCTAAAATCTCACACGTGAGAATGGGCTGCCCAGGGAAGTGATGGACTCGCCACCCCTGGAGGCGTTTAAGGGAAGTCTGGATGTAGCACTCGGTGCCACGGTCTGGTTGACAAGTGGTGCTAGGTCACAGATTGGACTCGATGATCTCAGGGGCCTTTTCCAACCTAACTTTCGCTGTGACTCTACGCGGCACGTCCCTGCCGAGCTGTCCCGCAGCAGAGCAGCAGGTGCCGGGGCGAGAGCCGAGCCGGAGCCGCACAGGCCGCGCTGGGGCCGGGCCCCTCGGGCAGGGACTCCCCGCTGCCCG
>WEIU01007565.1:382611-399503 GCA_013389925.1 Aegithalos caudatus
TTCCCGGGCTGCGGGGGGAGCGCGGTGCGGGGTCCCTGGGCCGGCCCGGGGGTCCCAGGGATGCGTGGGGAATGCGGAGAGGCCCGAGGGGCAGCTCCGGAGAGCGCCTGGGCCTGAGGGGCCCGCGGGGCGTTCCCGGACGCGTCTGTGGCCTTAGGCGGCTTCCCCGTCACGCGTGTTTATCGTCTTTATGGAGACTGACAGCTGCGATCGCGGCTCTCCGGGTATCCGCTTTAGGTGCTTCCATCTCCTAATTCCGCGCTACGTCAGCTAAGCTGCCTTTCCCCCAGTCAGTACATTCTTTAAAGCAGACAGGCTCTTGCAAATTCTGCGTTGGAAATGCGTGGGCTGCTGTGTGGTTCGTGTAGTCGGATATCTGCTGTGCTGCTGTCGTGCATCTCGCCATGGGGGATTTGGGAAGCGTTCTCCTGGCATCCCAGTTGACATAGAGGTGCTTATTTTCTGAAGTATGCCAACTATGTTGTCAGAGCTGATCTGCAACACAAGCCTGTTTTGTTACAGCCACAGCTCAATGTGATGGTTGTGCTCTCTCTGCTCAGTTAATTAGAAGACATTCCTTATAGTGTTCAGCTTAATGCTTATGCAGAATTTTGAGAGCAGAAAGGGGGAATGCGGTTCCTTATGGGTTGAAGTATATATGGTTTTGAAGTGTTTGAAGGCAATTTGAAATGCTGTCTTAAATATGTTAATGCTTTTTTTGTCATAAAAGATCTGACATTTTCAAAGTTTGATTCCATGGGATTTCGCTACAAAGTTTGATTAGTTAGCATAGCAGTTAAACTTAAGAACTTAGAATCTGTAGTGCTATTAAAGCTTTGTGCTTTATGTGTTTTTTTTCATCCATCCATGAAACTTGTCAGACATTTTATTTCTTGGGAAAGCTAGGGCAAGTTAGACAAGTCATCAATATTAATAAATGTCAACTTAAAGAACTGATTCATGCTGTGGTACAGCAATATAAAGTCTTACAGCAATATTGACTTACTAGTCCGTGTACAACTGGTGTATAGACTGGTTCAGAGCATTTCAAGTCATATTTTACTTAAAATTTGTATGGTGGTTGAAATACAGTGGGTTTTCTCTTTCATTAATAATGGTGAACAGCTATGGAGTTCAGTTTAGCAATTTTTGTTATAAAACTCCTAATCTGGGACTTTTAGGTCTAGGATTTGCTGTTTGCATTCCCTCAGCTCAGAAATTGAAAATGCTTGTGGAGCCCCAGAGTATTGCTGGTAAATCCTCCACAGGCATTCTAAATTCAAGTTCCCTGCTGCAGCTCAGCAGGTAGAGCATATGTTAAATGAGTGTTTGGATTTATCTTACCTGTTAGGGTGAAAGTTATCTATGTTTTACAGGTGTTAAATGAAAAAATGAGCTTGAGGTCTGGGCAGAGGAGAGGGACAAGGGAGGGAATAGCTTTGGGAACTTGTGAGGCAGGGATGTAAAACAGGGTTAGAAATGGCCAACATGCCTTGAGCAGCTCAGCTGTCAATAAATGCTTTTCCAGTAGCTGCTGGTGAAGTGTGAATCTGTTACTTTTGCTGTAACTGTTAGTACTGAGATGGGTGGTTTGCATCAGCTACCGAGGATTTCAAAGGTAACTTTTAAAATACGGATTTATTTTTAAGAATTTACAATTTGTGTTAGGCAGTTGTCGGAAATTGTGACAGGATCTGGGTTTGTAGCTTACAGCATACTCCTAAGAAAGCAAATTAAGGAGCTAGGAGTCAGAAAAATGATTTGCAACTATCTTTTTATGATGGGTTTGTGTCAGAAGCATATGGATGCAGACATATGTCTCTTTCCAGTGCTGTGAGTCCATGAATAGCCTGGTCCATACTAAAGTAAACATAAAAATTCTCCATTGTTAATATCCACAAGAGTTTTCCCATTTGTCTCCTTTCAGTGTAGTAATATTTATTCTAGTAGGGGTATGAGAGCTACAGTGAGAAGTCATTCTCAGTATTTTATATGCATGGAGTTCTTGTCTGTGGGTGATCCTTTATGCTTCTCATTCTTTTTTTTCCTTCAAGATAATGGTGCTTCTCAATATCTTTCATGTACCCTTTTTTTCCCCCTGATAAATAAATGGATGCTTACTGTGATTTCAGGACTTTTTGTTTGGGTTTTCTATATTTATTGTGAAACATTACTGGCTGTTTAATGAAATGAGCTAATGGAACTGCATTGAAATAAAACGTATTTAGACAGGAAAAAGTCCTGATGTGGTATTCATGCAAGGGGAACACCATCCTTATTATTTTCAATGTGTTTGCATGCTTCAGATGTCCAGGAAAATGTCAGTTCAGCCATGATGTGTATTTAAGTAGGTTTGGCAGGAATATATGATTTTATATATAGAATATATAATTTGGTTAGAATATGTAATTTTAGCTGAGCACCAATGCTCTAAATAATAAAATGAAAGATATTTCTTAGTTAATTTTCAATGAAACCTCCTTTCTTAAACCAGTTATCAGCATATGGCTTATATTTTTATGATTTTATCAGTTAATAGAATGTAATGGGAGCACTGATAATTGTTTAATTCTGGGTGCAGATTAGTACAGATAGGCAAAAACAGAGGCAAGGTGCATTTCTAGTTGCTGGCAGAAAAAGGGAAGTGTCAAAGAAGTAGGGAAGTTGTTTGTAAATCAGAGTGTTACTTACCAAAACTGGGGTGGGGAAGCCCTCTGTCTGCATTAGTGACATTTGTGCTGGCTTATCCTGGTAAATGGAGCAAAATGGCTTTTATTTGTCTTCACTATCTGAACAAGCGAAAAAGTCAAAAGTAGATATCTGCAATTCTGGTAAATTGTTTAGTGGATTTCTCTGAAATGTCATTGGTGTGTGCTCTGACTTTAGTCCCTGTGTTTTAAGATTTATATGCAGTTTGATGGAGTGGGTTATTGGTTCTGCCTATTTGGTTTTCAGTAGGAGCTGTTTTAGTGGAATTTTATTGTTTGGTGAGAACTGAGTAAACTAAATTTATGATTATGCTATTAATGTTTTGGAGGTAGTGGTGGTTAGGAATTTTCTTACCCTTATCCTGCTAATTTCATTTCACCTGCATTTACTTTGTTTTAAATGTCACAGCTTGAATTTTTACCGCTGGATTTTCTCCAAGAGCAGTGGTGTTGCCCTACAAATATTACAGCTGTCTTGCAGCTCAGGAGTGTATAAATAGAAAGACTTGAATGATTGTGAATTTTTGTGCTGATTTTTGCTTCTTAACTTCGAATGTAATGCGATGTTATGTTTCTATGTTTTCTTGGATCTCACTTGGAGCAGCAGACTGCTTGAGCCTGTAGCAAAGATAATTTGTTCTTGAGCTAGTCAGTTGTTAAAAAGCTGTTGTCTAAGCCTCACTGAAACCTACCATATGTAAACTCTCACAAAGTCTTCCAACTAAACAGTTTTCCTGTAACTTAGTTCTCCATTTTAGCCTTGTTTTCCCTTGGTTGGTCGATATTAACAACTCTTAACCAAAACAGAGCAGTGCAGGATCTGAATTTTGAGCCATTTAGTCTGCAATATAAGAATCTACCTAAGAAAGTGATGTATTAGTGGCAAAAGGCTATAACACCAGGGGGGTTTTGTCTGCCACTGATTGGGGTTAAGTAGTTTCTGAGTTGGTTTTAAAGAAATAAGTTAGTTGCTATTGTAACTCAAGAGTTTTTTGTTTCTTTTCATCTATATGTGTTATCGCGCACTTGGAGTACGCTGTGATTTATGAAAGAAAACTTCAGATTACAAGTCTCTAGACAACCTGAGCTTTGCTAAAAGAGCAGTCAGCAGTATCTCTTACTAAAAGTTGTTCCTCTCCCGCAGATCCCCGAAGGATGGAGGCGGAGGAGAGCCGAGCGCAGCCCCCGCGGGAGGAGCCCGGCCTCGGGGCGGGCTGGCACCTCAGCGACAGCGCCCGGCTGCAGCGCTTCCTGTGCTTCGGCTCCCAGGGCAGCACCTACCACGTCAAGGAGCACAAGCTGGGCTTTGACAGCGCCGAGGCTTTGCTGAGGCTCATTGAGGAGGGCAGAGGCTGCGAAGTTGTTGAAGAAATAAAAGCTTTTAGTCAAGAGGGCAGAGCGGCCAAGCAGGAGCCCCTGCTGTTTGCCCTCGCAGTTTGCTCGCAGTGCTCTGACGCCAAAACAAAACAAGCGGCGTTTAAGGCTGTCCCCGAGGTGTGTTGCGTACCGACCCATCTCTTTACTTTCATCCAGTTTAAAAAAGATCTGAAGGAGGGCATGAAATGTGGCATGTGGGGCCGTGCTCTGAGGAAAGCTGTTGCAGATTGGTACAATGGAAAGAATGGCATGACTCTTGCTTTAGCGGTTACAAAATATAAGCAAAGAAGTGGTTGGTCTCATAAAGATCTTCTGAGGTTGTCCCACCTAAAACCTGCCAGTGAAGGTAATAAAATTTTATTTACCTGAAAATACTGTGTTTTAAACCTTTTGTATTTACTTTGGAAGTATTTTGGAAAGCGAAGTGCCGTTGTAGATGAATTCTTAGTGAGGATGTCCTGTAAATTGCATCTTAAAAAAGTGGATGTTCGTATCATAACCAGACCTGTTTATCTTCAAGGTAAACAGGGTTTGTTCCTTCTTTTCTTCTATATGCCAAGAGAAGTTAAAATAACACAACTCCCTCATTTTGTGCCTATTTGCTTACAAATGATGAAATAACACTTTTTCGTTATGTGGGAAGATCTGTTCACTTCAAATCTTGGAATAATAGAATGGTTTGGGTTGGGAGGGACCATAAAGATGATCCAGTTCCAAACCTCTTGCCTTGGGCAGGGACGCCTTCCACTAGCCCAGGCAGCTCAGAGCTCCATCAGCCTGGCCTCGAGCACTTCCAGGGATGGGGCATCCACAGCATCTCTGAGCAGCGTAGCAAATACATAAAGCTCCTTACTTCTAAGAAGATTAATACAATAATTAAAAGTACTGCTCTAAATTGTGTGTGGCTGATCTTTTCAATAGGTGTTTGGCAGGTCTGACAATGAAACCTGAATTCATTTGCATGCTAGAATGATAAATGCCAGTATAGAGATGGTAATCCTGCTTGAGAAATGGTTTTCTTTTTCATCAGGAATTGCTATAGTCACTAAGTATATCACCAAGGGATGGAAAGATGTCCAAGAAGCTTATAAAGAGAAAGCAGTTTCTGCTGAGACTGAAAAACTCTTGAAGTATCTGGAGGCTGTGGAGAAAGTAAAATGCACAAAAGATGAATTGGAAGTTATTCATTTGATAGAGGAATATGGTCTAGTAAGAGAGCATCTCCTGACAAACCATCTGAAATCTAAAGAGGTAGGTAAACTTCCTTAGTTGAATTCTCCATAGAAGTATGAATTCTCCATAGAGTAATGCTGTTTAGAGTCTTAAGTCTAGATTTCTTTAAAAAATAGCCCTTACACTGTTTTTCAAGTTGTTTACTCAAACAGTTAATTTAAAATAACTAAGATCTTAATATCATTTGTACATTTATTTAAAAGTACAATTATTCAGTGTACAGATGTCAGTTCTTGTACTTGGAGAATCTCATCTTTCTGTGTTTCCCTTTTCATCATAGGTTTGGAAGGCATTACTCAAGGAGATGCCTATTTCTGTATTGTTAAGAAATTTAGGAAAGCTGGCAGCAAATTCAGTGCTTGAACCACGAGGTTCAGAAGTGGCAATAGTATGTGAAAAACTGAGAAATGAAAAACTGCTAAAAAAGGTAAGAACTTTATAATCAGTGCCAGCTTTTGTGGATTTAATTTTTTAATGTATAGTTTATTCTTTTTAAAAACTGCAGTTTAATGCCTGCTACTTTAAAACTTCTGTTTATAATTTCTCATTTGATTCCCCACCTGCTTTCTGAAACATTCTGATAAAATAAGTGCATTGGCAGCTCTTGGATCTTTTCTTAAATGAGGGCTGTGGCAAGCTTAGCTAGTTGGGTTCATCAATTTCTTCTGAGTATTGTAATTTTTAAGTGAGTTAAGAAAACAGTCTAGCAGCTGAGGAAAAAAGCAAGGTGGGCAAGGAGACTTTCCTCTTTTCTGATTGCTTTATTGTCCATCCAAGTGGTAGGAAAGTAGAGGGAAAAGAGATTTCTCCAGAGAAAAAATAAAAATTTCAGGGGTTTAGTCAAAGGTAGAGAGGACAAGTGTCTTCAGCAGCAGTTTTGTGAGATGGGAGTATGAACATCAAAACACTTAAATTTTTCAGCAGCAGAGCTGAATTGAGCTCAACAATGAGTTCTTTTTTTCCCATCCTACTGCATTTCCTTTTCTCTGGTTTCATCCTTAATCATGCACAGCACTGGAGGAGGGAGAGCAAAGATCATGGTGCAATACCTTGGTGGAAGATAGACAATGGACAGACATTCATACTGAGTTTTGATGCTGGCAGTGATTAAGGACTGAAACACCCCATTTCAGATAAAGATAACAAAATGTTGATAAGATTATATAAGTTAGGTTTATATATGGAAAGCAAAAAAATTTGTTTGGAGTGTTTTATAGCATGAGAAAAATGAATGCTATGTTCCAAAAATAATTTCTTGTCCAGTGTTACTGTATCTTATATAAAGCTGGTTTTAAATTGGTTCTTTTCCTTGCTCAGCTCCTTTCTCTTCAGCTGAGCAGGGACTTTGTCTTACTGTAGGCCTGTGATGGAAAATAGCACTGGACAATCACAGAGCTGCAAAATTTTACCAGAATTCTGGTCATGGCATCCCATTTGGTGTTAATTAGAGGATACTTGAGAGGGAGTGAGGTCCATTATCAGTGACCCCAGAAGTGTCAGATCATCCAACAGCTGTGTAAAGACTGCATGAACTCTTCAGATTTAACAAATTTAAAGTAACCATCTACTAAACCTGAGATTTTTTTATAGTAGGAACTTATTTTCACATTTAGTTTGTTACTTTTTTTTAAGGAGGTTAAATTTTCATACCCTTGTATTTGATTTCTGCCTGTAGGGTAGAATACATCCCTTCCATATCTTGGTTGCATTAGAAACCTATAAAGCTGGCCATGGAAACAGAGGGAAGCTTTGGTGGCGTCCTGATGAAGACATTTTAGAAGCTTTAGATGCCTCATTTTACAAAGCTTTCAAGGTAATAATAGTTTTCCAATTTGTTAGGCTTTTTAAGAGTTCTGTGTTTTCTGAAAGCTTATCAAGACCAGTTCCTGGGGTGGGTAACAATTCTGAAACTTTGGCAACAGCACTGTCCTCTTACCCAGAAAAAATGCCCACTTTAGGAGTGGAAGCAGCAGAAGAAATTAATATGTAAATTATGTGTACCTGTTATAACTTTGTCTTTTATTCCTTCAGACACTGGAACCAACAGGAAAACGCTTTGTAATTGCAGTTGATGTCAGTGCATCAATGACACAAAAGGTTTTGGGCAGTGTGCTCAATGCCAGCACAGTTGCAGCAGTAATGTGTATGGTGAGGCTTTCAATTTCTTTTATTTTATAACTGTTTTCAGCTTGCTTTGCTTTTTTTTTGATACAAAGATGCTCTAAAGCTGGTTAGAAATTGAGAGGACACTTAGATATAATATTTTTTGGCTACAGAAGGTGTAGCCTTGTGCCTTATTGCTGAAAGCTACTAGCAACCATATTCAGAAACATCAGTTGGAAGAAGTTGGTTCTGTTGTATATCAAAGTGGTCAGGGCAGCTTTTTCACTTATCTTAGCCATAATAAAATGGCTTACTATAAGTAAAAAAATATAACTTTATCTTACACGTTTTAATTTTTTTCAGAAGCATTCATAGGAAAAGGCAGATTAGATTAAGAAATATTGGGATAATACTTATGTTTGTTTGAGTTATCAATGTGGCCTTTATTCACAATCACTTTCCCCTCAGTTTAGTGTTCTAGAGCTTCTTGTGTTGTATTCTTTTATTGCAGAGGAGTTGAACTTTTGTTGGCCCTTAAAAATAGTTAAGGTTTTATGTCAGAGGGAAAAAAAGTGGAAGTACCTTTAGTTAGAGTAATTAGAGCAGTTGTTCAGCTCTTTCTGCAGTGTTTATTTGCAGTACTATTACAGAGTATTTAAAGTGTAGAGTGAACTACTGCTGTTTATGAGGAGCCATGGTGACTTAAATACTAAAGCATTTGTCATGCTGTGTGTTTGTAGGGAATGGCTCAGTTCAGACATTAAAAATTCAGAATAATGTAACTGAATTATTTTGTTTCTCTCTTTCTCAGGTTGTAGCACGGACTGAGAAGGATTCCCAAATTGTTGCCTTTTCACACGAAATGGTCCCTTGTCCAGTGACAGCTGACATGACCTTACCTCAAGTTTTAGTGAAAATGTATGAAGTATGTAAAAAAAAAAAAGTCTCAGCAGTTACAATTTTTTCTTTGTAATCAATTCTACTACCTTGTTTAATCTGTATCTTTCTAGTACAAGATTGGATTTTTTGGGGTGTATTTTATTTAGAGAAAGCCCAGCAAATGTTGTTATTTGCTGGATATTAAACATTGCAATTTAGAATGGCTGTGCTAGGTCACAATGAGTTAACTTGAAAAGAATATTAAAAAAGTTCAAACAAAAAAAAAAAACAACTGGACAAACTTAGATAAAATGACCAAGTTTAACAAAAAAGCCTCTTTGTGTAGTAACACATGGTAAAACATGAAGCTTGCCTCAAAAGTAATTTTTCCATGGTTTGTTAATTTCTGTATGAATGTATATATATATATATATATATTTCTCTACAGATTCCAGTGGGTACCACTGATTGTTCCCTTCCAATGATATGGGCCCAAAAAACTCAGACAGCTGCTGATGTCTTCATTGTATTTACTGATAACGAGACCTTTGCTGGGAATACTCCTCCTGCAGTGGCCCTTACAGAGTACAGAGAGGTAAATATGTTTCTGACAACATGTTTATGTTTAATAAACACTGTACAAAGTAAGTACCAGCTCTAAAAATCTTTTAGAGATTGGACTGCTTGTGGCTTTCTTCAGTAAATAATTATATATTGTTAAAAGCTTATCAGTACTGCAGTTAGGCAGAATCAGTGCACATATTGCACTAATTGTTCATATTTAAAACCACAGATTTAATGAAAGGATTTGTAATTAGCCTGCCCTGTTCAGTGTGGTGCAATGTCCATGAAATTTTGTTACTCAGGGGCTGTATGAATTTCTACATCCTGTATATAATTGATGGAATAAGTTTTTATAGTTCTTACAGAATAATTTGACTCAGAGCTAAATTCAACTTTGATGTCTGCAGTAGATGTCAAAAAGTTTCAATGAAGTAATGAAGACAAGTGTCAAGAGGATGAGGTGACAGTATCCTATGAAGAAAGCCCATTATGTTTTAAAGGGACTGCTCTAAGCTGTACAGCTTCAAAATTTTGTAGTAGAAAAAAGAAAAATACCTTCTCCAAGCACATTGCTATTGGAAACCCTTATTTATTCAGCAAATAATCCTTTATGCTTTAAAGAATTTATTTTTTTTACACTAGCATGTTTGTCAGGCATGAGTGTATGGACTTCAACCATTACACAGTTTGCACCCAGCTGAACTGAAAACCAGAAGTGTTTAATCTGGTTTCCTTAGCTGAGGTTGGGTGCCATGCCAGTGCTGTCAGGGATCCTGCAGCTCCGATTCCGGCAGTACAGCTCCTCAGACAGCAGCTTAGGCAAGTCACATTTGGCCTGTTGAAGTTACTGCATGTGTGCACATGTTTAACTGTGTATGTGTTTCTGATACTTTGTGCTCTCCTTCCTCTAGAAAATGGGTATTCCTGCTAAGCTGGTTGTCTGTGGAATGAGCTCCCACGGTTTTGCGGTGGCGGGCCCGGATGACAGAGGCATGTTGGACATCTGCGGCTTCGACGCGGGGGCTCTGGACGTCATTCGAAACTTCGCTCTGGATTTCTTTTAGGCTTTTAGGCATCTGCTCTTCCCAGTGGCTCCATTGCTGGCAGCAGACTTCACCCTGGGAATTCCCAGCCAAATATACTTTATTAGCTTATGGCATATTGTATACATATCAGAATGTCACGGGAGGTGGTGGCGCTTCAAGCGTCTCTGACTAGAGCTTCTCACTAAGGTGTTTGTAAGGTTGAACAGAACTTCAGTCTCATGCAAATCTAACAGATTCAGAGAAACAGTGCTTTAAATTAACTGTCAATAGCCAGTGATCTCCCTGCCATGGGAGGTGGCAGCCACATGTAACTGCTGTCACCTTGGGACTTGGTGCCATGCAGCGACACACTGTGCATTTGGACACTCCTGGCCATGGCTGGCAGTGCAGTCACATGGCCCTTCAGAGCCCTGCAGCACAGCTGGCAGCCCTGCTCCATGCCCCTTCAGAAAGGCATCTCCACTCCTCACCCACCTTCATTGCATCCAGCACACTCATTTTCCCAAGGCGATTGGTTTCTTCCTGTACATGCACTCAAAACTCTAGTTGCACTTAATTCCCTGACCAGCCTGCTCCAAAGAGCATCATCTCTTGTGTGATATGTGACTGTGCTCTGAGTCCTGTGGGCCAGCAGCAGCCAATCTGGATCTGTCCCAGGGGTAAACAGGACCCTCTGTTACAACAGGATGGTGGCAGGACCACAGTGTTCTTTACAAGCCCTTGGTCCCTGAACTTCACCAAAGTCTTCCTGGCTAGCCTGGCCTCCAGCACATGAATTACCCCATCCCTGTTGTCCTCAAGCTCCACTGCATCCACTCCTTGAGGAGAAGGAAGGGTGGTTTTGCCTGTGCCCAAGGAAGACAACACCACAGCAAACCCTTGGTGTCAGCATGCTGGACCCTGCTCTTGCTCTCCACCAGTGCTGGAGTCAGCTCAGACACAGCTTGGCCACATCCAGCTCCTCACAGGGTAAGTGAGGAGGGCCCCAGTGTTGTCCAGCTCCTCGAGGACTTTGGAGCTGTTGTGCTGCAGGTACCCCTGCTGCAGCAGCAGGCCCAGCACCTGCTGAGGATGTGCTGCCTTCATCAGCCACAGCAGCATGGGTTGTTCTGCAGGATGGGCAGCTCCTTGTCCCCCAGGACTTGAGCAGCAGCAGAGACCAGCAGTGCCAGGAAGCAGGTGGATCACCTCCAGAGCCCTGAGCACCACCAAGGAGTCATCAAGGAGGTGTGGAGGAGGCTGAGAAGTCCCAGAGGCCAGACTTTGGTGTTACAGGATTGAGAAGGTACTTTGCAAACAATCCTGAATGAAAAGGGGTCCAGTAAGGCTGAACATTCTTCAAGGATCCTAAAGATGCAGGAACAGGCTGTCCCCATGTGCTGAAAGATGAACCAGTGGGGAAGAAGACTGGCCTGGTTGAACTCAGGGCCAAAAAGACCTTTGGAAGAAGGGGCAGGATGCTCTTGAGGACTACAGGGATGTTGTTAGGTTATATAGCAAGGTTAGAAAAGTGAAACCCCAGCTAGAAATTAATTTGGCCACTGCTGTGGTAGGTAGCAAAAAGTGTTTTTACAAATACATCAGCAATAAAAGGAGGGTCAAGGAGAGAATCTCCATCCTTTATTGCATGTGATGGGAAGTATTGCCACAAAGGATGAGAAAAAGGTTGAGGTACTTGATGCCTTCTTTGCCTCAGTCTTTAATAGTCAGACCAGTTGTCCTTGGGAAGACAGAGGAACAAAATGAAGTCCCTGCAATTCAGGAGGAAACAGTGACCCACTGCTCCAGTTAAATGTTCAAAGGTCCGTGGGGTTGGATGGAATCCACCCAAGCTGCTCTCCACCACTTACCATCAATCCTGGCTGACCAGGGAGGTCTGAGGATGGCTGGAGGTTGGCCAGTGTGGTGCCCACTGAGCAGAAGGGCTGGAAGGAGGAGCCAGAAAACCACAGGGCTGTCAGCCTGGCCTCGGTGCCAAGGAGGGTTATGGAACAGATCCCCTTGATCCCACAGGACAGCCAGGAATCGGGCCCAGCCAGCATGGCTTTATGAAAGGCAGGCTCTGCCTGAACAACCTGATCTTCTGCTATGGATGGTGACCTTCCTAGTGGATGAGGTAAAGGCTGTGGATGTGGTCTACCTGGACTCCTGGAAAGCCTTGGACAGTGTTTCTCATTGCATTCTCCTGGAGAAGCAGGAGCCTGTGGCTTGGACAGGCACTGCTTGCTGGCTGCAAGACTGGCTGGGTGGCTGGGCCCAGACATGGTGTGACTGAGTCACATCCTGCTGCTGGCTGGTCCCCAGCTGGTCAGTGCTGCTCAGCAGGGCTCACTGCCTGGGCCAGCCCTGTTCATTACCTCTGTGCTGATCTGGGCAGGGCATGGAGGGCAGCCTCTGTCAGTTTGCTGAGCCAAGGAGTTGATCTGCTGGAGGGCAGGAAGGCTCTGCAGAAGGATCTGGCCAGGCTGGATCCATGGACTGAGGCCAGTTCTATGGGGTTCAACAAGAGCCACTGCTGGCTCCTGCCTCTGGGTCACAATAGCCCCATGGAATGCTCCAGGCTGGGGCAGAGTGCCTGGGAAGCTGCCCAGTGGAAAAGGTCCTGGGGGTGCTGGTCAAGAGTGGGTGAACAAGAGCCAGCTGTGCCCAGGTGGGCAAGAAGGCAAGGGGCATCCTGGCTGGGATCAGGGAGAGTGGCAGCAGGACCAGGGAGAGGTTGTTCCTCTTTACTTGGAGCTGGTGAGGCTGAACCTCAAATCCTGTTTGCAGCCAAGCATTGGAACAGGCTGCCCAGGGAAGTGGTGGAATCATCAGCCCTGGAAGTGTTCCAAAGCCACGTGGATCTGGTGCTTAGGGACAGGGCTCAGTGGTGGACATGGTGGTGTTGGGTTGATTGTTGGACTCGAGCTCTTTTCCAACCCTCATGATTTTGTGATTCTTTATTACCTTTTTGTGAAGGGAAAACAAGAAAAGCAGATGAGGAATCTCTTTTTTTATTTTTCCTGTTGCACACAATTTAACAGTGAGAAGTTTGCTAAAAGTGGTTACAGGGTTACATAGTATATAATTTAATTTCATTTATAGTAGATTATAAATATGGAGAGATTTTTAATTTCCCCCGTTGCTGTGGAATGCTTATTTGCAAGAATAAATCCGTGACTTACTTTTAGAATGGGGCTGGAAACAAATGGGCTTAGTATTTTTAATAATGGCAGTTTAACAGCAACTTCATTGAGAGGGACTTTTCTTTGGGTTTTTTAAAATCTTTGTATTTTAAGTGTTACTAATATTGAATGGTTTCCATAGTTACAGTTAAACTCTAGAAAAGAAGTTTTTTCTGGTATGTATTGAGACCATGTGACTGTGATACAGTGTAAAAGTTACCCAGGGACATTTTATACTGATAAAACTGAAAGTACAAGAGCTCGTGCTAATGTTTTTCTCTCTGGATTATCATCTGGGTTTTCAGGAGGAAATACCTCTTTAGATAAATGGAGGGGCAGTTTCTGCACACTACCCTTTCAGAAGCACTTGTTTAGAATTCAAACGCTTCACAGGGAGTTCTAAAAACTGGTTTTAGAAGAAGACCTTGGAAATGACTGGAATGTCACGTTCAGTCCTTGTCACAACTTCAAGAAGCATCAGCACACCTTCAGTGAGCAAGATCAACAAGTGCATGTGTCTTGCCTGCTCACCAAAGCTGAGTGGGAACAACCAGAAACAAAAAGCTACCTTTTGTTTGTTTTGTTTTTGTTTCTTTTTTTTTCAAAAGAATGTATTCAATGACTGAGAAACAGTCTTCCTAACAGGAGAGTATTTCATTTTTTAAGATCTTTTTGTAGATTAGTGTTACTTCTGATTTCGTTAATTAATTCAAGCTAACATATCTCAAAACTACCTCCAGTTTATAGTGACCAATTCTTAAAAGTTTTTATGGACTGTACAGTTGCCTCCTTCATGTTCACAAAATCTTGTTTGGGAAGTGATTGAAACTGGATTCTTTAATTTTTTTTTTAGTCTGATAGAGTGTGACAAGGAGAAAACCAGTGAGTATTCTACCACTTTGGAACAGAAATTGATAGCAATTTGTGTGTGTATGTATTTAATTCTGTGTTTTCTGTATGTGTGTATAGGGGGGAAGTTAAAAGATCTCTTTAATAGATCAGTCTTAGAAGATTTGAGAGGTTTTTTTAGTGATGCTTTTATGACTTCCTCTAAAACATGCGTATTTCAGCCTCTTTTATGCTAATGCTGACTGTTTTAAACAGCAAATTTGATGTTAATTTGAAAACAATTATGATTTATAAAAATATCATGTTTATCCATAGTGGTAAATGACACAGAAGACCATATTTTTCTGCCTAAAACCTAAGCTTTTAAATGTAAAATTGAAGTTCCTACTATACTTTTGGTACTTGTAACACTTCATTATGCCTCATTCCTATTGATTATAAATTCCAAGCTTGCATTCTGTAGCCAGGATATCTCTTTTGGTGCTAAAAGAGGATGTTACATGTTACTGAAGGTATTCTGCTACTTACTTCCACTCTCCTTTAATGCATTATCAATCCAATTTCCTGACACAGAGCAGGGCTCAAAGAGCTGCTGGGCAGAGAGTGGTGTTGCCTTTCAGCCAGCATGAATGTAAGTGACTCCTGAATTATCACTGCTCTCACAGAACTGCTCTCACTGAAGGCTTGAAGGACACAGGACTGCCACCAGCTCCTCAGGTCAGTTCTAGAACAAACCAAGTCATCCTACAAAAGCTGAGACATAGACAGCACTTTTGGGTTTGTGAAGAGAAAATCAGCCATTTCTTGTGAAAAATTGCATATCATTTTTAGCATCTAAACAAAACACCATGAATATGGGGAGTAAACTCCTTTCTCAGTACACGTTAATAATTATTTCAAGTAAATGCACTGACGTTTTGGGGTTGGGTTTGTTAGTAATGCATTTTAAATGACACAATAGTCAACATCTGATTAGGTGTTTCCTTCTAAGCTAGAGATGTCAAAAAACATGATAGATGAGTATCTCTTGCAAGTACTTTTTCTTATTTGAGGTAGTATTTGTGAAGTAATAGAAATATTTTGGACTAAATATAAAAACTTAAAGCAGGTGTTTCAACTAACTTTCAAGTAAATTTATTGCAAATAAAATTTAGAGTAGTTACTAAAGGATTGAATGTATGGTCATAGTGGTGTTGCATCTTTGGAAGCAGTCCAGTTTAAAATGCAGTTCCTTGAACTAGAGTGTGGAAGTAAAGATAAACTTTTCAGTAGGACTGATAGAAACTGTAGATCCCTGTGTCTACTGAGCAGTGATAAAAGGTAATCCTCCCTGCTGGGGTACGGAATATGCTCCTGAACATTTATGATATCTCTGGACTAAAACCTTGTCAGTGGTTTCTGTGGAACCAGCTCTGCTGAGACCACCTTGCTGTCTGCCCCCTTCAGGGTCTGCACAGCGAGGGGAAACTGAAGTGAATGCTGATAGCTGAGATTTTACAGTGTGTGGACCTTTCTTTCTGGTTTTGCCATTTTCTCCTAGTAAGGGGCATAGAGGAATGATACTGCATATTCCTTGTGCAGAGACTGGATCTTTTTTATCTGCCCATACACTGATTTTTAGGGGACAGCATGACTTGTTTGCTGTAACATATGTTTGTCCTGTTCCTGATCTTTAGTTATTAAACTGGTAATTTCCAAAATAACATTTAGATGTGTAAAGAGGCAATAATTACTGTAATGCCTCAAAAAGAATAAAGAAGTGAGCTAAGACAAAAATCTGAGCTTAAGCTTTAGTTCCATGTACAATAAACTACCTACCCTTTTACCAGAAAGGAGACTTTCAGATTAAATAGTGGTCTTTGCACTGGAAGAACACTGACTGGAAAAGCAGAAAAGGGGCTATAATTGTGCACTGCAGTTTATCAGTAAACATTGAGCCAGGGACAAGTTTAAAGCTAGTAAATTTTATTCAAAATACTGAATAAAAAAAAGGTCTAAATGCAGAGTACAACTGTAGACCAGGCAAATACAGGTTTCCTGATACCTAACAGTTAACTGGTATCAGTTTGACTGCCATTTCTCTGTGACCCCTTTGACAGTTCTGGAGCATTAGACTATTTTGTCAAAGACTGTAATGTTCAGGCATTTTAGCTTTAAGAAAGAAGAAAAGCATATTGTGGCTGGAAGCATAGCAGGAGTGAAACATTCTTCTGTAAGGAATGAACATCAAAAGTTAGGTTTTTCCACAATCAAGATGGGGAGAGGGCAGGAGGCTCTCTAGTTTTTAAAAATAATGCAGTGAGCACATCAGCATTGTGTAGTAAATTCAGTAATGACAATAGTAATTTTGCCAAGAAATAGAATTTCATGTCAGGAATTTTAGACCTGGAGCAAGGAGCCAGGAGAGTTTGAGGTGCTTGTGGAATTAGATTGCAGTCCTCTGTGTTTCAAAAAAGAGAAGTATAAGGGTAGGTGTAGTTCTGAGGTCAGTAGGTCCAGTCTAAATGTCCATTGTGTGAGGGCTGCTAATAACTGACACTAAAATACCTTGCTGCTTAAAACCACTGTTAAACCTCTTTGTTAAATGTAAGTCTTGAGGGGCTTTATGTTGTTCTTTTACATTGCTGTTGTTAACTGGTGCCCATAAGTGGGTATGGCTTTAAAAGGCTGTTCAACAAAGTACATATTCTTGTCTTAAAAACACACCAGCAGTTTGGGAAATGTATTGTAATCATGGCTCTGTCTGTAAAAACATTATGAAAATATTTGTCTGCATTGCAAATACTGCTTAACATCCTGAGCTCACAGGCACCATAACAGAAACTTCAGTTTTGGTTCTATTTGTTTTGTTTCTTCTTCTTTTGCTATACCCTTTTCTGTGTTAGTGCTGGGGTTTTTTCTCCTTTTCCATCTTGTCACTTTAGGCTTATACTTGAACCTTTTTTCACGAGCTCTCATCCATTCCTTTT